>OX578136.1:160918177-161413177 GCA_951213105.1 Amaurobius ferox | reverse complement strand
CAGAAGACCCCCTTCCCCTCAATTTTCAAATAAATTTTTGTAAAAAAAAATCAGAACATTCAACAATACTAAAAGAAATAATCATTATATATGCAATTTTCATTAGAAACTAAAACAAATTTTAGAACTATATATTGAACAGTTCCTAAGATATTGCACACTTTTTAAATAAATGTATCTAAAAAATTACTTAAAATTAAAAAGTAGTATAGAGGGAGCTATAGATAGAGCTTGGATGATTTATATGGATTCTGAATCAAATTCAAAGGAGGTAAGGAGTCCTTTAAGGTCCTTTCTGGTTTATACTCCAGTTTCGTTCCAAGATTTGTTTTTTTGACATCTATTTTTCAAGATAAACTATTAATATAGTTTTGATGATAACCGCTAAGGATTCAGCACCGAACTCTGGAGGAGGCTGGATAGTTCTCTAAGAAGTTTTACTTCCGGCAACTTTTTCAATTTCGGTTCAAAAAACTTCCTTGAAACGATTGATATGGATTTAACATTAAATTCTGAAGATGGCTATGGATTCACTTAGGAATTTCCACTTTCTGCTTTGATATGTCACTTCCTTTTTAAAAATTCAACTTTTTCTCCCAACATATATTTTTCGGTTTCGACTGTAGATACAGCTGCAATGACAACTTAATCGATTTAACATTAATTTCAGGAGGAGGTTGCAGAATTTCAAAATGATTGTCACTATCGGGTGTTTTCCACTTCCTCTTCAAACCTTTTCTTTTAACTTGTATTTCTTAGGATTGGTTATACATAGAAAGTAAATGATACCAGATATCGATTTGTTATCAAATTTTGGAGGGTTAGGGAAATTCACTGCGGATTCACTTTTGGTTCTTTTCCTAATTCAAGTTAAAAATTTTTACTTTTCTTGAAATACCTATTTCTAAGACTGGCTATAAACCTAGTTTAAATGATGATTCATATGGATTTAGCATCAAGTTTCTTAGGGTGCAGAAGGATTTTTACTTCCGGTTCAAAATAATTTCTTAAAACATCTGGGTTTTTATTTCAGAATTTACTAGAGGTACATATTAGACGATAACCAATATGGATTCAGCATAAACTTCTGGTAAGGTTAGTGATCTCAGTAATAATTTTCACATCCTCTGCAGGAGATATGAGTTTCGATAGAAAAAATTGCGTTTTCCTGCAGCATTCATTGCTCGAGAATGAATATATATAGAACTTACATATGATAACTGATTTGGGTTCAGCGTAGAATGCCGGAGGGTTTTGGGGTTCACTACGGATTTCCGCCTCCGGGTTTGGAAAAATGCCACATATGGTATTTCTGAAAAATCGCATGACTCTGAAATTAGTGTTGTTGTTGTTGAGACCCAGACCGTCCGACCTACCAGAAAGGTGTAAGGTAACTGTATGGACGGCCGGGAAGTGCCACCCAATTTAGACCGGAACCCAGTGGGGGAGGCATCCACAGGGACCGTACCCTCCTTCCCCTTCCACCAACCTCTCGGAAGGACTTACGGACCCACATGTTTAACGTGATCGTACTCCGCATGAACACGGCGGCATTTGTGGTAGCGTGCAAATCTAGCGCGCAAACCACGGGGATACCGCACCCGAGATGGCCAACAGCACGCGGTGTTCCGAGGTGGTCACCCACCAAGTACTAACCGCGCCCGATGCTGCTTGACTTCGGTGATCTAACGAGAACCGGTGTTTTCAGCACGGTACGGCCGTTGGCCTTACTGAAATTAGTGTGAAAAAAGTGTGAACATTCTATATAGTTCTATCGAAAATTAAGTGTACACAATACGCACCACCAGATGATACTCTCTTTATAAATTTGTTACTGAAAACAACTTCTCCAAATGATACTCTCTTTATAAATTTGTTACTGAAAACAACTTCTCCAAATGATACTCTCTTTATAAATTTGTTACTGAAAACAACTTCTCCAAATGATACTCTCTTTATAAATTTGTTACTGAAAACAACTTCTCCAAATGATACTCTCTTTATAAATTTGTTACTGAAAACAACTTCTCCAAATGATACTCTCTTTATAAATTTGTTACTGAAAACAACTTCTCCAAATGATACTCTCTTTATAAATTTGTTACTGAAAACAACTTCTCCAAATGATACTCTCTTTATAAATTTGTTACTGAAAACAACTTCTCCAAATGATACTCTCTTTATAAATTTGTTACTGAAAACAACTTCTCCAAATGATACTCTCTTTATAAATTTGTTACTGAAAACAACTTCTCCAAATGATACTCATCTTGAAAAAATATTTTAAAATATATTTTTATCCATCCTGATTTTAATGAACCAACCCATTTAACTTATTACTTTCCTTATATACATAATGCATAAGGAAAGTATTGTGACGGGGTCGAAAATTCGAATTCGAGTTTTCGACGGGAGTACACGTTTCAAGCATCCCTGATCACGAATCAAACATTTTTGAGGTGATGTCTGTATGTGTGTGGGTCAGTGAGTCTCTGGAGACGATATCTGACGAACGAGTGGAGCGATTTGAATAAAATTTGATACCAAAATCACAATCCGTGAATACTGGAAGTCTATTAATTTAAAACATAATCGAATGTTCAGAACCCCCGAAATTTTCGAGTGAAATTTTGAAAAAATCATCAAAAAATCAAAACCTCTAATAAAGTTACGCAAATAGACATTTCTTATGTAATTTTTCCTTAGAAAACGATTGACATAAACTTTAGAACGCTAGCAGAAACCGTTTTCAAGATATTGCACATTTTAAAAATAAACATATCAAAAAATCCTATAAATGAAAAAAAAATATTAACTGTTAAGGAACATGTTCACTTTTCATATGTAATATCATATAATAAATTTGGTGACATCATTCTCGTGGATCTAACTCTTTCCACTCACGAGAAAAGATACTTTGAGTAATACTTCTGTATTTGAATGCCAATAGTCATTTATCTGCTGTCAGAATAACTTATTTCTCCGTGCACAACGCTTGGCGAGATTTTGGTGATGAATTTAGCGGAATGTCGCCAACTTGGCGATATTTTTAAATGTTGCCAAATTAATGAAAATCTCGCCAAATGGATAAAAATGACGCTAAATCAATGAAAATGGCGACTGATTGAAGAAAATTCAATATCTTAGAAAGAAGATACGTATCTACTATAAGAATAACATTTTTGTTAACTGTAAAAGTAGTAAATTCATTCAATGTATAAGGAAAGTCATGTGCTGCCCACATCAGATTGTTTCTTTTGTCATCGAATATCACATTTTTCAATTCTTTCATTGTACTGGAAAATAGCAACATTTGCATATAACATGCTATATTAGTACAAAATATGATTCTGTCGCTTTAATAGTCCCCAAGATATTGCAATGTCGTTAAAATTATATTTTATCTTAATTCGCATGACTCACAAAAATTTCAAAAATATAGAGCTCGAATTTTCCCCTTCGTAAAGCACCATATCGTTGTACAAAAATGTTGCATAGTTTTGTTGAAAATGGTGATGCATCGATTTGCTGACAGGCCAACACGTGTATGAAAGGTCAAAAAGTGTTCTTCCGTAATAAGTACCTTTGGAAACGTTCCAAATTTCAATTTGGCCGAAAGGTGTTTCCGACTTTCAATAACAATTGACGCTCAATCAAAAATAGAGCGTTCAACATTTTTTTTTACAAAGCACGTTATGAAGACTTTGGGAAAATGTTTCATACAGTTTTAGAAGGACTATCGTGCATCAGAGTGTGTTTATACCTTGTGCATATATTTGTTAGGTAAGGACACAATAACTTAAATACAAATTCACCGTACTGCCATGCAATTTTATATGTGAAAAAGTTTATAATATTGATGGAGTATGTTGCAATTTGCAAGATTTCAAAAATTATTTTCAATTTAATTTTGTCATAGAATTGTATAATAGGGGAAACAATGCAGCATTAGCAAAAATTGATTATCTCTCACCACCTATAGAACATGGTTTCGCGGTCATTGTCAGCACAGGACAGGGGATGGTATGATCAGAGAACACAAAACCCTTTAAATTAAGGATATCCGAATTTTTCAAAAAGACGTATTTAACATGATATTTCGCCGAGTTTTATTAAGTTTCGACCAAAAAATTTGATATATGAAAATTATTTCAGGTGAAATGTTTTAGTAGATTTAAAATCAAGTATAATAATATAACTATATAAAATTGCTCTTAAAAGATGGTTTCAAAATGAACTAGATTTTTAAACTGGTGTCACAGGTGAAATTTATCATCTCGAAGTAATGGATTATATAGAAATAAAATCCTCCACTCACTCCTTCTTTTCACCATTTAACATAAAAGTCCGTTCATATTATGTAACAATTTGGTTAAACATAAGGCATCACCAAATTATCACCAAATTACTATTTAGTTGGGGTTTATCAAATCATAAAAATAATGATGGGTGTATTCAAATTAAGAAATCTTATTGGGCTGGAAAAGTTTATGTCCCAATCACATAGATATGCTTAAATCATTCCACTATTTCAATGCCTTCCTAAATAAAACCGATGTGAATGTTATCATCTGATACAAAAAAATCTGATGTGGCCAACACATGACTTTCCTTACATAATGCAATGAATTTACTACTCTTACAGTAAAAAAATAAGATTTTCTTATAGTAGATACTTATATTCCTTCCAAGATATTGAATTTTCGACAATTAGTAGTCATTTTCATTGATTTAACATCATTTTTATCCATTTTCCGAGATTTTCGTTAATTTGGCAACATTTCAAAAAGTCGCCAAGTTGGCGGCATTCCGCCAAATTCGTCGCCAACATCTCGCCAATCGTTATGGACGGAGAAATAAGTTATTCTTATAACAGATAAATGACTATTGGCGTTCAAATACAAAAGTATTACTCAAAGTATCTTTTCTCGTGAATGGAACGAGCTAGCTATCCACGAGAATGATGTCACCATATTTATCGCTTGATATTACATGCGAAAGTGAACATATTTCACAATAGTTAATATTTTATTTTAATTTATGGGATTTTTTGATATATTTATTTGAAAAATGTGCAATATCTCGAGAACGGTTTATGCTAGCGTTCTAAAGTTTATGTCGATCGTTTACTAAGGAAAAATTATATAAGAAATGTCTATTTGCGTAACTATATTAAAGGTTTTGATTTCTGATCGAAAATTTAAGGGGGGGGTTCTGAACATTCGATTAAGTTTAAAAACAATAAGCTTCCAGTATTCACGGATTGTGATTTTTTTGCTAAATTTTATTCGAATCGCTCCATTCGTTCGTGAGATATCGTTTCCATAGATTCACAGATTCACTGACACACCCACACACACACACACACACACAGAGAGAGAGAGACTTCACCTCAAAAATGTTTGATTCGTGATCAGAGATGCTTGAAACGTACTCTCCCGTCGAAAACTCGAATTCGAATTTTCGACCCCGTCGCAATACTTTTCTTATACATTATGTATGTAAAGAAAGTAATAATTGATGAAGTCTTGTCATTTTTCATAACGTTTTATCAAAATAATATGGGAATTGTGAACTTAATATGTTTCTATTTTCTTTCTGCGAAAATTCTTAAAAGTAAAATTCAAATTTATTTAGCTAACTTTGTCCTTAAACATAAAATATGTGTAATTATGGATCACTTGGGGGGGGGGGGGGCTTTTAACTAACCCTTTTAACTCAGGCCCAATACATATGCATCATTAGCTTGATATTAAATTGACCACCATGCGTAAGAGTTTCTTCAGAAATCAGAATTATCAAATTGGCACTTAATTAAAATATATAGTGGAATGCAATGGTCTATGAGGAAAAAATGAGTAGACCAAAATTAATTGTTTTGTTATATGAAAAGTGTGGTAAATAAACATATGTTTCAAATATAATTTTTTTTTATCTAAAGCATCTCGAGAACAGTTGGTCTTTGGGTAATGGGGGTTGGCCGTATTCTTCTCTCCACGAAAATTACGTATAAAACAAGCTTTTAATTGATGCATTTGAGCATACGTAGACTTTTATTTTAGATTTTGCCGATTTTTCTGGTCAATTTTGTAAAATAGGCATGCTCTTCAATTCCGAATCGTACCAAAACTTAATCAGTACCAAAGTATAACAGAAGTTACCTATCTACCAAATTTTGTGAAATTTGGTCAGTTAGATTTTCATCTAGATTGGATACAGGAGGTTTCTGTGGGAAATTTGCAAAAAAAGACGAGATCTTTTATACCGAATCGTACCAAAATCTGATCCGCAGAAGGTTCACACACAAGTGACTTACCTTTAAAATTTTATGAAATTTGGTCCACTAGTTTTTGAGTTAGAGTGCATACATACATTGCAGTGACAGACAAACGCACAGACATCACGCTAAAATAGTTTTTTCCAATGTTAAAGGTCACAAAGCGTGTAGAACCGTCGAAAAGTCAACTTGAGATTTTCGACATAATTCCAATACTTTCTCTATACATTACCATATATTGCAGGGAAAGTAAAAATTCATGAAATTACACGTTAGGTTAGTTTAATAAAGTGATCATACCCAATTGGTTATAACAGATTGCAGCGTCCTGTAACGAGGAATGTAAGAAGTCAGGAAAATGGAGTCGGGAAAAGAAAAACGAAATAGAAGAGGTAGGAAAATTACAAAATTGTAGGAAATTTGTCCAATGTGTAGAAATCAATGTGTCAAATGAATAATTTCATAAAAATGAATAATTTCATAAAAAAGAATAATTTCAAACAATTAGTTTTGGATTGAACCCGGGTTGAAAAAAAGAAATACATTGAGCCCTATGACACTTAATTTTTCAAACATTTTTAAGCAAATTTGAAATTCAAAAATTGCTTCGGAAATTTTAGGAAATATTCAAATTATCAAATAAAATATATAAAAAAAATTCAGTAAAATATGTTAGATAGTTTTTTTAAATAAAAATTATTTAATATAGGGGCAAAACCAAATTCAATTACATTCTGCCTCTTGCTGTATCCTCCAGAAAGAAAAAAGAGATATATTTTATAATAAATATTTTTTGCAAGAGTTTAATTATTTTATATATAAGATAGGTTTCACATTTTAAAATAAATATGGTAGATAACAATTATCCAATTTTTTTTTATTTTATATAACTCTTCATGATTGATGGTCGTTTGTCTGTCTGTCATTTTATACTCATTTGATGGCATTTTAATGCACTTTCCTACGTCCTAGAGAGTTGAAATTTAGTACACAGCTTAAATTTGTAGAACATTTTATTCTACAAAAATTTGGTGGATCCTCAAATATAGATCCTACATTTTTTTTTCGAAATGACCTGCAAATAATCCCCGTTCACTTTTATGAATCATTGTTGCAAGATTGTTAAAAATTCTGATGTAGGCAGTACATGACTTTCCCTGCAGACTCATATTCACGTTCCCTTTATTTCTTCAATAATAATTTGTGTTTACCTGCACAAAATAACACCAAGTATTTTAAATGACACTAAATTTGTAAGTTAAACTTAAATGTGGTTCTTCTTTGATAGCTGGACTTATTGTCAAAGGTAGCGTAGCGAAAACGCGAAAAAACTAAAATATCTCGAGAACGGTTAGTCCTAGAGTAATGGGATAAGTCTTATTCTTTTTGTCAAAAATCACGTATGAAATAAGCATTTAATTGATATAATTGAGCACACGTAGTCTGCTATTTTTAGATTTAACGATTTTTGCGGGACATTTCGCAAAAACAGCCCGTTCTTTTTTCCCGAATCGTACCAGAATAACCTGCAAGAGATTTATATACCAAATTTTGTTAAATTTGGTCCATTAGGTTTTAGCTAGAGTGGATAAATGCAATTTTTGACGGTCATTTCGCAAAGAAGGCAGATTCTTTTATTACGAATCGTACTATAATCTAATGAACATCAGGGTTTCCCACAAAAACATGCCTACTAAATTTCGTGAAATTCGGTCCATTAGTTTTTAAGTTAGAGTGGATACAATATCCTCACAGACATACAGAAACACACACAGATACATACTTACACACACAGACGTCTCCCTAAAAATAGTATTTTCGTGTTCTCGAAGTCTCAAAACGTGCAAATCCTTCGAAAATTCGAGTTCCGATCCTCGGCACGATTCCAATACTTTGAATACACACACACACACACATATATTATCTGTGTATCTGCGTATTATCTGAGTATCTAACTTCCGTGGCGACGCAATTATAATAGTTGTGATTTTAAATGATCCCTGAACTTTTATTATTTCTACAACGAAGCCTAGTTTTAACTTATACAGAATACAAATATCTCAAGCGATTGTAAGGTGAGTTATATAAGAGCTGCTGAATTTTTTTCACGCAAAATTATTTAGCTCAGGGGTCTAGAATACAAGTTATATGAATGAAACATTCATTTATTTTGCATAGAGAATCAGACGATTTATATTCCGATGACGTTCTAAATATTTAAGTATAATAAATTACTGTAGTACTGTGATAATGTAAAAGATATCACCACTGAATGTATCACATTTTAGATATTTTTAAATGAAATTGCATTTCAATTGGAAAGTGTTTCATAATCAATGCTTATGCATGATTAATCTTTCTTGTTTTTCCTATTTCACTTCTTCATGAAGAGTTGGCAACTTTTCCCTTCAACCATGTATGCCATCCCCAGTTGTTGACTTGACTTGAGTAAATGAAGTCTCTCTTCTTGTCGGTTCTACAGAAGAAAGCTGCTTTTACGAAGTTTTTATTAATTGTGTTCGTGATCAATCTATTCATTTCGATCGTAGTCGTTCGTCTCCATTCGGGTAATCGTGATAAGCTGCTCCAAAAACACACGTTTAAAAACACATGAAACGCATGTTGAAATACATGAGTAAACTGAAACGCATTTCCCTTTACCTCTCATGTCAACAATTCTACAATATTTGAACATCTTCCTTTATTCTTATTTTTAAATTATTCAAATTTAGAAGCACTTCGATTTATATAAATAAATAAAATTGGCATCACGTCTGATTTCAACCAGCAGAAACAACAAGCACACAACTATAATAGAAGGTCTTTTATTTCACTTCTTTAAGGCGTACAAAATTTAAAAAAGCCAGAGCGCTTTCAAGCGTAAATACGCTCTTCATCAGTGGCTACTTGGAAATAGGAATGATCGTTCATATATAGACCAGAAAAGGTGACAAATTTGCATAAATACAATTATCAATAAACTTACGTTTATCTAAGGAGAATCCAAAAATACAAAACATTTTGCACAGATTCAAAAAATCGAGCATAAATCACGAATCATCATTTTCAAATTCAAAATTTTTTATTAAAAAATGAGGGCAATCAGGTCCAATCCCCGATTTTTTTTTAAAAAATTTTTGAATTTGAAAATTCTGTAATAAAATTGTAAATTTTTACTGTTCTTTTCGTGATTTATGCTCGATTTTTGGAATCTGTGCAAAATGTTTTGTATTTTTGGATTCTCCTTAGATAAACGTAAGTTTATTGATAATTGTATTTATGCAAATTTGTCACCTTTTCTGGTCTATATATGAACGATCATTCCTATTTCCATGTAGCCACTGATGAAGAGCGTATTTACGCTCGAAAGCGCTCTGGCCCTTTTAAGTTTTGTACGTCTTAAAGAAGTGAAATAAAAGACCTTCTATTATAGTTGTGTGCTTGTTGTTTCTGCACTTTTATTTAGTTTTAAATAACGTACACATTTTGTTTGCTTTTCTAAAAAGCAAATGTACACTTTACTAACCTAAATAAAAATCATAGGAATGAAAAATTGGAAGTATCTTATTTACCTTACAATAATTCCTATTTCAAAATGCTTTCGTACACTTTTTAATAATTTAAATGTTAAAAACTTTTGTTAACATATTCATTTTTAAAAGTTTGTTCCGAATATTTAAATTTAAAAATGTTTCAATTTACATTTAAATAATTCAAATTAAAAAAAATTAATACATTTTTAAATTCAGTCAAATAATTCAATTTTAAAGTGCAGTGTTAGAGTTATCGAAACAAATCATTTAAATGTATAAATATACTTGTATATATTTGATATAATTCAATAATTTATAATTCTAAACAAACCTCGCCATTTTTATCCATAATAGCACAAAAATGCCAAGAAGTATTCCGACAAAAGCAGATGTGTCACTGACCATTGGGGAGGGCTCTTCATTTGGCGATTAATTGCTCATCATGTAGTGTCGAAAAGTGTCTGATAACGATTATTTATATCCATGAACGGAAAGAACTTCGATTCAAAATGATCTGCCAGACAGTTTTGTGAAGTAGATGCTTTCACTTATTGTCATCGTTTCAGTAGATGAGTGGGAGGGGAACTACAATCAATAACATCTGTCTCGGTATTTCGAGCGACTCAAAGATTTTAAAAAAATCGCGTCGCATATGAATTTCAATTCAATTATCTGGTTGGAGTTTATGAATTGTTTAGGACAGCAGTTATTGGGATTTCCAATTTCTTTCCTTCTTTCGACACAGACCGTCCGACTTACCCAAGATGTAAGGTATCTGTTTAGTCCGCCGGGACAGTGCCATCCAATTTATACTGTATCATTTTACCCCTATCACCAACCTCTCGGAAAGATTTTCAGACCCATATGTTTAACGTTCTGCGTGAATACAAGGGCAGTTTGGGAAGAGTCGGGAATCGAACTCGGGTTGTCAGGATGCAATCCCCGTGCTTTAAACACTGGACTCTCCTGCCCCTAGGATGTTCCAATATGAGAGTTGGGATAGAATTGAGTAGATAGGACTATTTATAGTCGTTTTAGGTAGATGTGCTAAATGGGTAGCCACTTTGCATTTTTTCCCTTCATTATGCTAGAGCTAAATTTAGTTGTTGTTGTTGTTGAAACCCAGACCGTCCGACCTACCAGAAAGGTGTAAGGTAACTGTTTGGACGGTCGGGAAGTACCACACAATTTAGACCGGAACCCAGTGGGGGAGGCATCCACAGGGACCGTACCCTCCGTCCTCTACCACCAACCTCACGGAAGGACTTTCGGACCCACATGTTTAACGTGATCGTACTCCGCATAAACACGGCGGCAGTTTTGGCAGTGGCTGGAATCGAACCCGGGCCTACCGAGTTCAACTCCAGCGCGCTAACCAATGGGCTACCGCGCCCGAGCTAAATTTAGTAAAGAAATCGATATTGTGATTTTGTATTTTACATCCCTGTCAACAATTACTGCCAAACATTTAATATTGATATGTACATTTCAAGGCCCGGGCCGTGTTAGGGCGAGAGAGGATGGGGTAGCAACAGCCCAGTGGTTAGCGAGCGGGGATTGCACTTGAGTTCTATTCCCGCCTCTGCCCAAACTGTCGCCGTGTTCACACGGAACGGTCCCTTTGGATGCCTTCCTGGACTCCGGTCTAAATTGGGTGGCACTTCCCAGCCGTTCAAACATATACCTTACACCTTCGGGTAGGTTGAGCGGTCTGGGTCGAAGAATAAGGTGAGCGGAGAGCGTTTAGAAGACCTCAGTTCAATCCTCCATATTGCTCAAAACTATCCATGTGTCTACGCGGAGTAGGGACACCCTGAATCTGCAGGTCCGAAAGTCCTTTCAATAGGTGATCTGTCAAGGGAGGGAGGGTATGGTTTCAGCTTTCCCTTGGTTCCTGTCTGAATTAGGTCGTAAATGTCAAACTTTTAACATGGAGTTCCTGGGGTCTTTGGACCAACTTAAGTTACAATCTTTCTCCCTTTACATTGGATTTTGGTCTTACGGTTTAGTTCTGACCTAGTTATATACAAGTTGGATTAGTAACAACAACGACATCAGGTATTCTACAAATATAAAAGGAAGTTGAATGAGTAGTCTTAGTTGAATGAGTAGTCGAATATTGGTGATCCGATTCCCATCTGAGGCAAGAGTTCTTTAACATGGCACTCCTTAAGAAATTTAGCCACCCACGTTGGATACAGTAAATGACTGAGTTCTGAATAACATTGAAATTGAAATTTTCATGTTCCGTATATAAAATCAGAGGAATGGGAAGACATGAGGTGGCAAAAAGTTGTCCTTTGATTTAAAATCAAGAGAGTGTAGGCCCCCTAATATAAAAAGAAAACTAATCGTCTCAGTAGCTCAATATAGCTTCTTATAGCCAGCTGGAGAGATCCAACGTTTTCCCTCGTTGACACATATGTTCCATACAATAGTAAATAAGCTGGATTACAGCATAAAATACAGCGCAAATAAAGATGAGTAAGCATACGTACCTGACGAAAATCACTGTTCAACTTCAATACAACAAACATGGACCAGAACGTCCGATTGATATAAACAAAATGTAATGCATATAAACTCAACGTGTAGAAGCGGAAAGCAACATAAAAACAAAAATTAAACATGGTCTTGCTATACCTCGGAGAAATAATGTGTAATTGACAAACGATTAACGAAATTCGGTAATCATTAACTTTTTTACAATGGTATTCAGAAACCAAACCCCTGCAGGTCAAGTGCAGTAAATAATGGAACAATAACGCCTGGAGGTCAAGTGCAGTAATAACTCCGAAATTGGTTTTTTCCTTGGATCCTGTAATTTATGGCAGTCACGTCAATATTAATATACTACCAATATGTTCCATTTTTGTCCATCAGCATTATTGAAGCAGATATGCTACGTACTCTGAGTAAACGTGATGTCTTTAACATATTTTTAAAATCTAAATATAAAATTGGATGGAATCAAAGTGTAAGTTTTTGAAATATCAATTTCAAATTTTTCAAAATTAATATCTGAAAGACTTACTTTTTAAATACAGCGAAATTTTATATTTAAGCGATTTCTGATTTTATATAATATCGATATGCTACTGCTCAACTTGCATTCATGAATCATTTTTATAGTCTTTCAAAATTAGGAAACAGTATTTTTATTATATTATTTCATTTTTGGCATCTAAATACATATTTTAAAAGTAAACGCTTTCAATAGATAAGATTTTACTGAGATATCGCTAAAATTTCTTCGAGCAAAACATCAGAGACTGCCAACTTGAATGCTAATTTCAACTCCAAATAAACAAGGTATGCTATTACTTTCCCTGCAATACATGGTAATGTATATGGAAAGTATTGGAATCATGCCAAAAATCGCAACTCGAGTTTTCGACGGATCTACATGTTTTAGGACCTTTCGAATACGAAAAACTATTTGTAGCGTGACGTCTGTGTCATATGGACATCTTGTGAGATATCGACATTTTGTCTGCGAGGCTTGAAAACTGCCTTTTTCGAAGCCATTTTTGTGTTTAAAACTTTGTTCTGGTAGACTTACATGGGGTTCACGTTTTCTGTTCTGAAAGTGAATGTTTTAATTATGCTGTTCATTATTCTGTCGCATCGCTCCGTCTCCAAATTACGTAAGCTCGGAGAGGAGAAAACGTTAAACGCCTTGGATTCGTCCAAAGAGAGGAGTTTTTGGCAGTGTATATTATCGTTCTCCGCTGTAGCGGTGGGTCTTTTCGATTGGAGTTGCAGTGCCGTGAGGAAGCCGGTGGGCTGTGTGAAGAAATGTAATGACAAAGGAATTTAGGGCGGATAGCCCAATTGCTAATGGGATTAATTGGATTCCACGATATGTTATCCTGGAAGAATCCCGAAGAAGTCTCCTGACGAAAACCTCATTGATCAAAATTTAATATCTTATTTTTACTTTCCTTATATACATAATGTATAAGGAATGTATTGTGACGGGGTCGAAAATTCGAATTCGAGTTTTCGACGAGAGAGCACGCTTCAAGCATCCCTTATTACGAATCAAACATTTTTGAGATGATATCTGTCTGTGTGTGTGTGTGTCGGTGAGTCTGTGGAGACGATATCTCACGAACAAATGGAGCGATTCGAATGAAATTTGGTACAAAAATCACAATCCGTGAATAATGGAAGCCTATTGTTTTTAAACACAATCGAATGTTCAGAACCCCCCCCCCTAAATTTTCGAGTGAAATTTTGAAAAAAATCATCAAAAAATCAAAACCTTTAATAAAGTTGCGCAAATAGATATTTCTAATATAATTTGCCCTTAGAAAACGAATGACAAACTTTAGAACGCTAGCATGAACCGTTCTCGAAATATTGCCCACTTTTCAAATAAATTTATCAAAAAATCCCATAAATGAAAAAAATATATTAACTGTTGAGAAACGTGTTCACTTTTCATATGTAATATCATGCGATAAATTGGATGACTTCATTCTCGTGGATCTAGCTCGTTCCATTCATGAAAAAAGGTACTTTGAGTAATACTTTTGTATTTGAAAGTCAATAGTCATTTATCTGCTATAAGAATAACTTATTTCTCCGTCCATAACTCTTGGCGAGATTTTGGCGACAAATTTGGCGGAATGAAGCCAACTTGACGACTTTTTGAAATGTTGCCAAATTAGCGAAAATATCGCCAAATGGATAAAAATGACGCTAAATCAATGAAAAGGACGACTCATTGTCGAAAATTCAATATCGTGGAAAGAATATAAGTATCTAAGAAAAACCTATTTTTTTACTGTAAAAGTAGTAAATTCATTGCACTATATAAGGAAAGTCATGTGTTGCCCACATCAGATTTTTTTATTTTGAGAATGAAAAACGGAAAGCTGTTTTGGATTTAGGCCTACAAGCCCGACGCCTTTTTCTGTTTGGTCGGATTGACCATTGACTGGTGACAAGCCCATGTTATTCAGAGAAATTAACTGCAACTATCTGAATTTTAAAGATTCCGAGAAACGCAATAATTTTGTGTCGTCCAACTGGAAGTAAAATTTTCATAACCCAAAATGAACAGTACTGAATTAATTTAATAATCATGGCTGAACAATTTAATTCTAATATCTGAGATTTAGTAGTGAAGCACCCTGGTTATATACCTCTCTATTGTGTTAAGCCTTAATTACAGTAATAATTTGAGTCCTTATAATAATAAAGTGTGATGAATAAGAAAAATTAATTTCATTTGCGGACATTAATGATTATGATATGATAATAGTTGAAATTTTGTTTATTATGTTTATGTTTATAAATACTGAGATAATTACATGTTATAACTCACAAATAAATTGATATTTAATTCAAACCTTTGGATCATGATTTACCACACATGTTCCACATTGGCATGTATTTACTATCTTACTTTCTTTGCTGTCCATCCAAGGAATGAATTCTCCTTGGTCAGAAAAATGTCCTGGGTTTATGAAATGGTTCATGGCGGTGGTTACAAAAATGGATTTTACACAATGCAAATGTGAAGTGGTAAGAATTTGTCTAAATGATTTAATTTCGTCTTTGCACTGGTACCGTTTATCGTCTTGTCTTCACCACCGTTCTGTCAGTGGTACTGGTTTGACTGTGGTACCATTATGACAAGTGGTGCCGTAATTTTTTTTTCTGAGAGGCAGCTTGTTGGGATAAACTTAATCTTAAATTTAGAATATCTTTAATTCAGTATTTTTCGTCTCTTTGTGGAATCTGTGAGAAAATTATAATTTTATTAACGATAAGACAGCTAATGGGGTGTGTTTGAGGCATATAAATGTACAAAAATTTGAATGTTTTATTCTTGTACCTATTGTGTTTACTTTAAACATTGCAAAGTAAGTCAATTTATATTTACAAATGCTATAATTAGTGCATATTACAAATGTGGCAACCAAAAGAAATCTTAAGTTATACTTTTAAATATTAAGTTCATTTAAGATATTATTATTTTAATATTAAATCCGTTAATTTGACATGGCCGTTATTCTCATATAGTGGAATTATATTTAATGTACATTGCTATGTTGTGCTGCTATATAACCCTCCAATTATTTTTACCTTTTGTGTGAGTCCTGTAAAGGAATATTATTAATTATTAAAAAGATTAGACCAATTTAAACTTAACAATAACATTTATTAAAGATGCAAAATACCTATTCAATTCCAATACATTAACTACTCTTCCTATTAATTATTTATTAAGATAAAATGTGAGAGGAGAGCATGTGAGACCCTGAAGCATATACCTAACATATTTATTAACCTGTGGATGATTGATGAACACATACCTTCAATCTGGGCCTTGTTAGCAGCACTTGGTCAATCTCGTCTGTAGTTACACACATCAACTCGAAGTGTAATGCCCACTCGTAACTTCATTGAATACTGCTAACTCAAACACTCCACTTATTTCATGCTATTAGGCGGTTCTATCCACAAGTCATCATAACATATCTGCACCAATCAACTCTGAACAACTGTTCACCAGCATCTTTCTTAAGTCATTTTAGTATATCTCATTTTTAAGTCAAAAATCATGATTGTCTTATTTCTGGTCTGCGCTTGTCTCCTAGGTCAAAATCCAACTGTCTTCTCCAATGTCTGATCTCGTTCTCTGGTCACGGGATCTGGTTCCCTCGGTGGAGGGTAACTCTGCCTTTACTTCTTTTTGGCGCTTATTGGTTACCCCTTACCCAATGGCACCATTGCACCTTTAGTACGGTCCAGCTCAGCCCCTCTGGTATGGCACCCTTAATTTATAGTCTTCTGACCTTTAGGTTCAAGTCCTAATAAACCTTGGTGCCAGCCAGACTACACGCTTTGTTCGCCGTTTCGGCCACAATAAATACTCACACATAAAAGTGTCTCATCAAATGTGAGAGCAATTTCTGGTCTCACAACAAATATTTTTTCTTGGGCAAAATACATAAAGATAAGCATTTTCAAAATATGTTATGCCCCTTTGTACATTAATGCATGAATATTCTTTATTCTGATATCTATTGCTTAGGGAAATGTTATGTTTACACAACGCAAATGTGGATTGGTAAGAATTTGTCTGAATGATTTAATTTCGTCTTTGAACTGGTAGCGTTTCTCGTCTTGCCTTCAGCACCGTTCCGTCAGTGGTACCGGTTTGACTGTAGTACCGTTCCGACATCTGTGTGTGTATCTGTGTGTTTGTCTGTGCACCGTATGTATCTACTCTAACTCAAAAACTAATGGACCAAATTTCATAAAATTTGGTAGGTAAATCACTTGTGTGTGATTCTCGTGCTGAGTAGTTTTGGGTACGGTTTGGGATAAAAGAAACCCGGTTTTTTTTTTTTCGAAATGGCCTGCAAGGAGCTCTTGTATCCACTGTAGTTAAATTACGAATTAACCAAATTTCACAAAATTTTGTAAGTCACTTATGAGATTTTCTGGTGCTGAGATGATTTTGGTACGATTCCGGAAAAAGAACCCGCCTTTTTTACGGCATGACCTGCAAAACTCGCCAAAATATACAGTAAAAGACTACATATGCTCAAATATATCTATTAAATCCTTGTTTTATACGTAATTTTTGACGGGAAAAATAATAAAATAAACCCTATTACTCTAGAACTAACAGTTATCGAGATACATGAGTTTTTTCGCATTTTTACTACGCCGCCTTTGAAAAAAAATATCCAGTTACCAAATAAAAATAAAAATTGAACTAAAAGTGAAAATTCAGTGTTATTTTGTGCAATTAAACACAATTTAATGAATTATTAAAGAAATAAACAGAAAATAAGTTTGAGTCTGCAAGGAAAGTCATATGCTGCCCACATCAGATTTTTTATTTTTGATGGACTAAATGTCAAACACTAAAAAACAATTTACGTACTGATTCCCTTCACCGTTGGAAAAAAGATTTGAATATCTAGCCTACATCTAAACTCCCGGGTTAACAGGTTAACTGCATAATCAAACTGTATTTGAGTAACCTTGCATTATATGACCAAAACTATTTATTTATATTAACTGCAACAGCATTATATTCACATATCAACTTTATTCAAATAGGTCCACTTTCAAAAAGTAACAACACTTTGTGCAAATGATAAGAAAAACTTAAGCAACGTAATTAAGCAAAAAAAATCTGATGTGGGCAACACATGACTTTCCTTA
This sequence comes from Amaurobius ferox, assembly GCA_951213105.1. Lineage (NCBI taxonomy): Eukaryota > Metazoa > Arthropoda > Arachnida > Araneae > Amaurobiidae > Amaurobius > Amaurobius ferox. Next base: position 161,395,171 of record OX578136.1, on the reverse strand, counting down.
TATAATGCAATGAATCTACTACTTTTACAATAAAAAATTGGTTTTTCTTATAGTAGATAATTATAGTATTTCCAAAAAATATTGAATTTTCGTCAATGAGTCGTCATTTTCATTGATTTGGTGTCATTTTTATCCATTTGGCGAGATTTTCGTTAATTTGGCTGCATTTAAAAAAGTCGTCAAGTTGGCGACATTCCACCAAATTCGCGCCAAAATCTCGTCAAGGTTATGGACGGAGAAATAAGTTATTCTTATAGCAGATAAGTATCTATTGGCGTTCAAATGCAAAAGTATTACTCAAAGTACCTTTTCTTATAAATGGAACCAGCTAGATCCACGAGAATAATGTCACCAAATTTATCGCATGATATTACATATGAAAAGTGAACATGTTTTTTAACAGTTAATATATTTTTTTAATTTATGGGTAAATTTATTTGAAAAATGTGCAATATCTCGAGAACGGTTCATGCTAGCGTTCTAAAGTTTGTGTTAATCGTTTTCTAAAGAGAAATTACATGAGGAATGTCTATTTGAGTAACTATATTAAAGATTTTGATTTTTTGATGATTTTTTCAAAATTTCACTCAAAAATTTAGGGGGGGTTCTGGACATTCGATTGTGTTTAAAAACAATAAGCTTCCAGTATTCATGGATTGTGATTTTTGTACCAAATTTCATTCGAATCACTCGATTCGTCCGTGAGATATCGTCTCCACAGACTCACTTACACACACACATACTTTCACACACACACACACACACACAGAGAGACATCACCTCAAAAATGTTTGATTCGTGATCAGGAATCATTGAAACGTGCTCTCCCCGTCACAATACTTTCCTTATACATTATGCATATATGAAAAGTAATAATAACGATATTATCCAGTTTTGGAGGATAAAAACAGTTGTACTCTGCAGATTAAAAATATAAAAAAGTCTGTCAATAAATAGTTGCATCACGTGTCCTAGAAAAAAATCTCTTCCAAACGAAATATAGAAAGATAAAAATGAAAGACACCTAGAAAGAAGATAAAATATCAACAAAAAGATTCAAAGAACTTGTTCAGTGAAAAAGACAACTTACTCTTTAGTGTCTTATAGTAAAATAAATACAAAAAAATTGCCGATTTCTGAAGGTACATAAGCAAAACCAAGTCAAACAAGAAAGATTAATCATGCATAAAGCATTGATTATGAAACATTTTCCAACTGAAATGCAATTTTATTTAAAAATCTCTAAAATGCGATACTTTCAGCGCTGATATATTTTAAATTATCACAGTACTACAATCATTTATTATATTTGAAAACTTAAAACTTCATCGAAAAAAACGAACCCTACTTAAATGGCATTATCGAAATATTAATCGTCTGGCTCTCTATGTAAAATCAGTGGATATTTCATTCATACACTTTCATTCTAGATTCCAGAGTTAAATAATTTTGCATGAAAAGTGCAATTCTTATACAAATAATCTTACAATCACTTGTTTATATCCTGCATCCATTAAAATTAGACTTCGTTGTAGAAATAATCAAAGTTTGAGTATCATTTAAACTTAAAAATATTGTAAGCGCGTGCATTGGTGCAGCATATAGATACACAGAAAATACGCAAAAATAAAACGGTTTTAAGACGGATGGAACACTAACTATAAATTTAAAAGAACTTTAAAAATCACGATTTTTATACTGGGAAAAAAAGTTGACGCCATATTTTATTTTGAAGTGAGTCTTGTGATCTCTTCATATTATATGGGTGTAATTATTATTTTAATTTTAGTTAAAAAGCTACAGAACATATTTTGCTGAAAAAAATCGTTATATTTTTCATGGTATTATTCGAATATTTCCTAACATTTTCGAAGAAATTTGCGGATTTTTACTTTGCTTAAAAAATGTTTAAAAAATTAAGTCCCATAGGGTTCAATGCATTTCATTTCTTCAACTCGGGTTCAATCCAAAACTGATCGGGTGATATTATTCATTTGCATTCCCATATGTCCCATACACCATCTCAATAACATACTAAAATTTCATTCTGATAAATTCATTTTTACGGCAGTTATCGTACAAACGGACAGACAGACAGAATGAACAAAATCATAAACACTTTTCAACTCTGTTGTTGTTGCTGAGACCCAGACCGTCTGACCTACCAGAAAGGGGTAAGGTAACTGTTTGGACGGCCGGGAAGTGCCACACAACTTAGACCGGAACCCAGTGGGGAGGCATGCACAGGAACCGTACCCTTCTTCCTCTACCACAAACCTCTCGGAAGAACTTACGGACTGTGATAAGGCTTTCACACCTCTGTGTTAAAATTGTATATTAAAGTACTGTTTTATTTCTGTGTGATTGAAAGTGTCAATTTCGAAATATAAATGTCTTTTCTACATGTGTTCAATTACATTGACTTTTAAGGGAAGTGAACTCTAAAATCGCAAAAGTGTTTATGTTCCAGAAAAATAGTAATAGTTTTGTATTTTCGCTTCTCAGTCGCTAGTTGGGAACTTGCAGGTTTTGCGCACGCGCGAGTTTGAAAAAGGATTTTGGAAGCAGAGTGGAAGGAGTCGTGGAGAAATGTAGACGTGTGTGTTTGATTCGCGTATGATCGCGAATTTTAAGAAAAGGTGGATTAATTTTGAAAGTGGAAGGATGTGATTAAAATATGTAACATAGTTCGACAAGTTGTGCGTAGAGTCGTTTGGCTCGGTTCAGAGATGAGTCACTCGTGTTTTTAAATGAATCAGCCTGGTAGTAATGGAATAATGAGTCTTGTGAAAAGAGAAAATGGTTCTTTCACTGGTCGGCTTGAATCGCTGATAGGGCAAGAGGGAAAGCTCATTTTATAGCGATTTGTATTTGCCTGACTCCTCCTTGTGTCCTAAGGTACGAATCAACCAATCTCCGTAACCAACCAAGATGTCGAATTCCGCCAGCATGATGTTGTGTAGTCAAGTTTCCCGACCATTATGGATTTTGTTCTGCGCAAGAATCTCGATGAGTTTATGCCGAGAGTCCATCCTGATATCCTTTCCCATGGTACAGAATTGTAAATGTTATATTTAAAAGAGACGAGGTAAAGTTTTATATATATTTAGTCTTCCACCTAACGAATAGAGTGTTAATTGTCAAATCCTCGTGAGTATCAAGTCATTGATGATGTTATATGAAAATGTCGTATATGTTCAAAGTATACAAATGTGATATATAAATGTCAAGTATAATATGAGGAATATTGTGTTTATTTTATGTATCAGAAAATATGTGTATTCTCTTGGTTCCTCTTCCTCCAGGGGTGTTCTTAATGGTCACCCTACCGAGTGTAACTCTGAGTTATTGCGAGAAATGCTTGTACTCCACTGTTTTCGATCAACTGCCTTGTTATTTCATGTTTAATAAATGTGTTTGATTTCAAAACTTTGTCTTCTCTGTCGAGTATACCAAAACGTTCGCGACACGGACCCACATGTTTAACGTCATCGTGCTCCGTGTGAACACGATGTCAGTTTTGGCAGCGGCGGGAATCGAACCCGGGTCTACCGAGTGCAATTCCCACCTTAGAGCAGGAATAAGTAGAGTGATTTAGTCCATTGGATTTGCCTCAAGAACATCTTCCGCAGTTAATCACGTGACTACAGGCAGAAGAGCTGCCACATTTGGCGGCTCTATCTATTACTCTGTGCGTTTGGCGATTGGCATCTCTAAAATAACAAGAAAGTGTGAATTAACTTAATGCTTACGAAAATAACTTCGTGATAACAACACATACAGTGATAACAAAATAACGTGATAACAGAACAAGTAGTGCTTGATGGTATTAGAATAGGAAAGGATTTTGTACTTCCTCGTTTAGTTTTTGGTTTGTTTGGAATAGAAAATTAGCTTTCTAATAAACTTTTTATTCAAAAGGTAGAAATATTTTAAATAATATTTCTTTTAATCTGGATTACCTATAGCAGAGGTGACACGTGTGATTTTCTTCTTTTCTTTCTTCATTTTTCCCAAAAGTGTGATGGTTATTTCTATCAAAAATGTCCGCTAATTAAACTTTTTTCTTATTTGGAGGAATTTCTATCAGATTTTTTAATTAAAGATTTCTTTACTTTATGATCGATTTAAAAAATAGCTTCAAATGTGCACATGTGCCCCATTCGAGGGGCATTTGCGAACATACATGAAGCGTAACGAACTTTTCGGTTTGAGCAATATTTGAAAAAGAAAAATATAATGTGAAAAAACTTATAACAACACAATTTCAAATATAAACGATTTCAATGCACTGAAAAATAACATAGAGCACAAGCTACTAGAAAATCATAGACTAAGGACTCAATATATATAGCAGAAGAAAACGACATTCCAAATTTAGATTTTCTAGTTACCCAGTTCTTGAATTATTCCTCAAAAATGAATATATTCCTATTGCGGGCATGGCCACCCCGAGTGGGTCCGGACCCTCTAGAAAACAATAATTCGGAGCCTCATGGCAGAAAAACGGGTAGCTCAAGCATTACGAGGTCTGGGAATTTTTCCAGGCGTCCCCCTCTTTACGAGCCCAAGATGGGCTATTCTTAATCGGTTTAAAAGCTAAAGAATTAAAATATACAACAAAAGGCCGATCTATTCTGAATTTGGAATTTCTAGCAGAGAGAGAGAGAGAGAGTTCCGGTTTTCAAATTATTCCCAAAAAAGTAGTATATTACTATTGCGGGCCCATGTCGGTTGTCGGGTTAGCCCGATAAGGTTCAAAATCTAAAGAATTAAAATGTACTATAAAAGGCAAAGATTTTGATATTACTGTGGTTAATGGAACCGATTAGTTAAAGCATTAATAATATAAATCACACTGACAAATACCCGACCAAGTTATATAAAAGGATCTTACCATGAAGCAAGAAATACAGTTCTCTTCTATAAATATAAATATGAAGCATTTAAAACGGCATCATATATTTTTCAACAGGCATTTAAACCAAATTTTGATATATTACAGTCAAATAAATTATTAAAACCTATTAAACAAAATAATTTAGTTGGTTTAAACTAACAACTACAGTATTATCAATATTGAACAAGAAAGTTCAATCTTGCATATGCATTGATTATGAAACACTTTCCAACTGAAATGCAATTTCATTTAAAAATTTTGAAAATGTGATACATTCAGTGGTGATATCTTTTGCATTATTACAGTACTACAGTAATTTATTATACTTAAATATTTAAAACTGTATCGAAATATAAATCATCTGATTCTCTATGCAAAATCAATGAATATTTCATTCATATAACTTGTATTCCAGACTCCAGAGCTAAATAATTTTGTGTGAAAAAATTTCAGCAATTCTTATGTAACTCACCTACAATCGCTTCAGATATTTGCATTCTGCATAAGTTAAAATTAGGCTTCGTTGAAGAAATAATAAAAGTTTAGGGATCATTTAAAATCACAACTATTGTAATTGCATAGGCACGGAATTTAGATACACAGATAATACACAGATACGCAGATAATATATATATGTGTGTGTGTGTGTGTGTATGTATTCAAAGTATTGGAATCGTGCCGAAGATCGGAACTCGAATTTTCGAAAGATCTACACGCTTTGGGACTTCTAGAACACGAAAAAACTATATTTAGGAAAACGTCTGTGTGTGTAAGAGTGTATCTGTGTATGTTTCTGTGTCTGTGAGGATATTACATAAACTCTAATTGAAAAACTAATGGACCGAATTTCATAAAATTTGGTAGGTATGCTTTTTGTGGGAAATCCTGATATTCATTAGATTATAGTACGATTCGTAATAAAAGAATCTGCCTTCTTTGCGAAATGACCGGCAGAAATTCCCTTTATCCACTCTAGCTAAAAACTAATGGAACAAATTTAACAAAATTTGGTGTATAATATTTCAATGACTTACAAGTGATTTATATACCAAATTTAACAAAATTTGGTACATAAATCATTTGTAGGTTATTCTAGTACGATTTAGGAAAAAGAACGGGCGATTTTTGCGAAATGGCCCGCAAAAATCGTTAAATATAAAAATAAAGGAGCACGTGTGCTCAATTGTATCAATTAAATTCCTATTTTATACGTGATTTTTGACAACAAAAAGAATAAGACTAACCCCAATACTCTAAGACTAGCCGTTCTTGAGATATTCTAGTTTTTTCGCGTTTTCGCTACACCACCTTTGACAATAAGTCCAGCTATCAAATGAGAACCAAATTTAAGCTTAACGTGCAAATTCAATGTCATTTAAAATACTTATGGCTGTTATTTTGTGCAGATAAACTCAAATTATTATTGAAGAAATAAAGAGAACGTGAATATGAGTCTGCAGGGAAAGACATGTGCTGCCCACATCAGAATTTTTAACGATATTACAACAATGATTTATAGAAGTGAACGGGGATTATTTGCAGGTCATTTCGAAAAAAATATATGATCTATATTTAAAGATCCACCAAATTTTTGTAGAATAAAATGTTCAACAAATTTAAGCTGTGTACCAAATTTTAACTCTCTACGACGTAGGAAAGTGCATTGAAAATGCCATCAAATATGTATATCATGAAGAGTTATAAAAATTAAAAAAAATTAGAAAAATTGTTATCTACCAAATTTATTTTAAAATGTGAAGCCTTTCAGATATACAAAATGATTAAACTTTTGGAAAGATATTTATAATACAATATATCTCTTTTTTCTTTCTGGAGGATATCCCAAAAGTCAGAATTTAATTGAATTTGTTTTTTTCCGTATATTAAATAATTTTTAATTAAAAAACTACTTAACATATTTTACTGAAATTTTTTATATGTATTTTATGGGATAATGTGAATATCTTTTAAAAATTTCGAAGCAATTTGTGAATTTTAAATTTGCTTAAAAAATGTTTGAAGAATTAGGTCCCATAGGGTTCAATGTATTTCATTTTTTTCAACCCGGGTTCAATAAAAAACTAATTGGGTGATATTATTTATTTATATTCCCATAGGTTCCACAGACCGTCTGAAAAACATACTAAAATTTCATTTTGATAAAGTCATTTTTACGGCAGTTATCGTGCTAACGGACAGACAGACAGAATGAACAAAGTCAAACACTTTTCAACTATGTTGTAAAGTGTTAAAAATACAAATCATATACTTAAACACAAACAACATTAAAGCTATTTAGCACTTTGTAAGTAAACATAGCAGAAATATGTTTAGCTTTTATTTTTACAGAGCCATTTGGCGAATAATTCGGTCGCCAAAACGAACCGTTTGAAAAATTTTGCATGTATGCAAATTATTTAACCGAAATTGACTAAAAACCAGTTTCTTTTCTTCCTCCTCCGAAATGTGATGTTGAATTTATAACAATCATTATCTATAAGCTCTATTTACAACCAAGTTTGGTAAAAAGTTATTTCAATAAAAAAAATTTCAATTGAAGTAAAAAAGAAACCAAAAGTGAAAATGCTTAGTTTTTACTTCAAATACTTTATTTTTCCTTAGTTTGTAGCTCCTGCAAAATGCGACTCTGAATTCATATCATTTATTATGCAATTTTTTATTTATTGCTAATCCTGAAAAATGCTTGAAGGAAAACAGAATTTTTTAAACCGGAAATGGTAAAAATACCGAAAGGATAATTAGTCAATGAATCCTCAAATCTCATACAGAATTTAATGCTGTATCCATATCAGTCATTATCTAAGTTTTATCTACGGCAGATCCTGAGAAATTGATGCTTCAAAAAATTTAGTAGAAACAACTGCTTGCAAACAATAAAATTATTGTCACGAAAAAATCTGGGGTATAAAGAAAAAAAATCTGAAGTGGGCAACACATGACTTTCCTTATATAATGTAATGAATTTACTACTTTTACAGTAAAAAAATAGGTTTTTCTTGTAGTAGATACTAATATTCTTTCCAAGACATTGAATTTTCGACAATTAGTCGTCATTTTCATTGATTTAGCATCATTTTTATCCATTTGGCGAGATTTTCATTAATTTGGCAACATTTCAAAAAAGTCGCCAAGTTGGCGACATTCCGTCAAATTCGTCGCCAAAATCTCGCCAAGCGTTATGCACTAAGAAAAAAGTTATTCTTACAGCAGATAAATGACTATTGGCGTTCAAATACAAACGTATTATTCAAAGTATATTTTTTCATGAATGGAACGAGCTAGATCCACGAGAATGATGTCACTCAATTTATCGCATGGTATTACATATGAAAAGTGAACATGTTTCTCAATAGGAATTTTTTTTTTATGTGACTTTTTCATAATTTTTTTAAAAATGTACAATATCTCGAGAACGGTTCATGTTAGCGTTCTAAAATTTATGCCAATCGTTTTCTAATGAAAAATTACATAAGAAATGTATATTTCCGTAACTTTATTAGCGGTTTTGATTTTTTGACGATTTTTTCAAAATTTCATTCGAAAATTTAGGGGGGTTCTGAACATTCGATTGCGTATAAAAACAATAGGCTTCCAGTGTTTACGGATTGTGATTTTTGTACCAAATTTGGTTCGAATCGGTCCATTCGTTCGTCAGTTATCGTCTCCACAGACTCACTGACACACACACACACACACACACACACACACACACACACACACACACACACACACACACACAGACATCACTTCAAAAATGTTTGATTCGTGATCAGGGATGCTTGAAACGTGCTCTCCCGTCGAAAACTCGAATTCGAATTTTCGACCCTGTCACAATACTTTCCTTATACATTATGTATATAAGGAAAGTAATAAATCGGTATTCTGAAATCGCTTGATACCGTTTTTATTTTGTTCTATGCAATGTTGTAACGGGAGTATTAATTTTACTTTTGATTTTAATGATCAACGAGTCTAATATAAATCTTTTACAATAATATTAGATATTTTTGATGATCTAATAATTGCGAAATGTTATCCGGGCATCCCTATCCAGAGAAGAATCCCAGTTGCCGCTGCTCCCTAATCATCCCCGAAACCCACTTTCCATCGATTTTCACTCATAACACGGCTTATCCACTTTTCCTAATTACTCTAAAAGTTCCCATCGCATTATTGGACTTCTGATAAGGGCCAGAGATAGGCTCAATTTGTACTATCAAATGTTGATAAAAACAATTATTTTTGTGGGTATTTAAAAACATCAAAACAGAGCGCATGATCACATGTGCTTCGAAAGGAATCTTAGTTCTTCTTCAGTACATAGTATGTGTACTACGAAGCATTTAGTGGGGTGGAAAATTGGGATTCGACTTTTAATGGTTTAACTTATTTTGTGGAAACAGAACACAAGCTGGTTATTTTTGTGTTGCATATATTGTTATGATGTATTCTCGGGAATATTGGCTGTATTATTAGGATACAAGAGCGAGTTTGAATTTCTGGAAAACTAATGCTTTTATTTATAGCACTCATAAGAGTGAACAGGAACATTATGCAGCTAACAAATCTCTAGCTATTTTACAAGGTCACAAAACAACTAGATTGTACACTAAAACAATCAATTCAATAAATGCTCGACTAATTTTTCAAAATAGACAATTAATTTTTCAAGATATTGACATAGTCGTAATTCACTTTCACTCGTATTACGCCAGCAACCAAACTGAACAATGACCCGCTTATATCCCCTCTGTGGAAATATATTGGAAAATTGACGTAACGTTCTTCTTTTTACGTTCCTTATATACATAATGTATAAGGAAAGTATTGTGACGGGGTCGAAAATCTGAATTCGAGTTTTCAACGGAAGAGCACGTTTCAAGCATCCCTGATCACGAATCGAACATCTTTGAAGTCATGTGTGTGTGTGTGTGTGTGAAAGTATGTGTGTGTGTGCGTGAAAATATGTGTGTGTGTGTGTCAGTCAGTCTGTGGAGACGATATCTCACGAAAGAATGGAGCGATTCGAATTAAATTTGGTAAAAAAATCACAATCCGTGAATACTGGAAGCCTATTCTTTTAAAACACAATCGAATGTTCAGAACCCCGCCCCTTAATTTTCGAGTGAAATTTTGAAAAAATCGTCAAAAAATTAAAACCTTTAATAAAGTTACGCAAGTAGACATTCTTATGTAATGTTTCCATAGAAAACGATTGACATAAACTTTAGAACGCTAGCATGATCCGTTCTCGAGATATTGCACATTTTTCAAATAAATTTATCAAAAGATCCCATAAATTAAAAAAAATATTAACTGCTAAGAAACATGGTCACTTTTCATATGTAGTATCATGTGATAAATTGGGTGACATCATTCTCGTGGATCTAACTCGTTCTGTTCACAAGGAAATATACTTTGAGTAATACTTTTGTATTTGAACGTCAGTAGTCATTTATCCGCTGTAAAAATAACTTCATCGATAACGCTTGGCATAACATTTCTCCATCCATAACGCTTGGTGAAATTTTGGCGACGAATTTATTTTTAAATGTTGCCATGTTAACGAAAATCTCGCCAAATGGATAAAAATGACGGTAAATCCATGAAAAGGGCAACTAATTGAAGAAACTTTAATATCTTGGAAAGAATATAAGTATCTACTATAAGAATAACATTTTTTATCTGTAAAATTAGTAAATTCATTGCATTATATAAGGAAAGTCATGTGCTGCCCACATCAGATTTTTTTACAAGCCAGGCCATCCGGCTCACCCGCGGGTTTGAAGCAGCATGATGGATGATTGGAAGAAGGCTGAAGAATCGGCCAGAAATTAACGTTTGTTGAAATTCCGGTCGTTATACTAGAACAGTGATATTCAAACTGGGTTCCGCGGAACCCTGGGGTTCCGTTAAACGTTTTCAGGGCTTCCGCGACTTTTTTAATACAATTTTAGACTTTAGTTATGTTATAAGATTTTATAACACTTTTATTAAATTTTTTGTTATTCAAAAATTTCGATAATTAAATTAAAAATTTTTTTTAAAACTGAAATTCGTAAATTGTATGCACATTTTAAAATATCTATACTGTGCTGTAGAGATACTGATTCGCTCTCTTTCTTCCAATTACTAGTAAAGTTAGTAATATATTCTCCTCTTGCTGCTCAAAGTTTTTAGCCGGGACAATTTTTTCGTTTACAAAATTATGGACGATTCGATTGAGAATCAAGTTGTTTGAGTTGAGTTATCACAGTGTCTTTCTGAACCTTCCCCGATCCCTGTGGTGGCGCTACGGCGCTACCGGGATTATATTAACGTGTACTAGCAACACCCCACTCGGGCTTCTTTGTCGATTGTTGATGTTTCTTGATACACGTGTATTTTGCTGTTCGTCCTTTCTTTGTTTTGCATTGCTTTTCGTATCGATCAGTCCCAGTCTTCTTATTCTGCACTTCCCTAAACATTCTTACTTACCGTTAGAAGCTGTCAGACTTTTGCAGTGAATAAATACATCATTCTCAACTAAAAGGTATGTATATTTGAGTAGATGCGAAATAATATAGTTGTCAAAATCGTCCGTTTTCACTAGATTTAGCTGATAAATTTTAACAACGTTTTTAACAACAAACGTTGTTAATGTAATATCAATTTGAAATTAATTCTTTTGTTTTATTTTATTATTTTGTAGTAATTTTTGCTCCTGCAAAAGGAATAATGAACTAGAAGATATACAGAATGTTCCAAAAACATTGACCTCGGCTTTTATTCCTTAAATATTTATCTTAGACATATATAATAAATTACAAAGTTGCGTAAAAAAGGTACAGAATTTTATGAAATCGTTTAAAATTTTCAGAGGATTAATTTGAAGGAATACAAAATTTAGATTTTTATACGGCCCCCGAACTGGGACTAGATAAAAATGTAAGTAATGCTCATGATTAAAACTCGTATTATTCGATATGTAAAATTTCGTATCTTTATTTCCCATGTTAAACAATGATACTTATACGAACAATATCAGTACTGTAGTCTATACAAAAATTGATAATTTGAAGTTCGGTATAGATGTATTCGATATTACAATAACATAGATCAGCCAAATATACCATATCCATCGACATAAACGATCTGTTACCAACTTAAAAATTACTTTTAACGTAACATTTTAAAAGATTAACTTTGGCACGAAACCTGTAAAATGCAAATTTTCTTTAGCTCTTGTGCTACAATTGGAACTAAAAGCTGAAAAGAATATCTGAGAAATCGAGTGAAGTTTCATATTTTGGGTATTTTTATTATCGATTTTGTTATTTATAGACAAATAGCAATTTAACTCTCATAGTTTCAATATATATTTTTCAGCGCACATAAAGCGTTCAGTAATAATGCAGTTTCAAATCGACCACGAATTCATTTCCAGATCTGCAACTTGAACTATTTCTGCAGAAGCCTCTTTATAGCAAAACTTCCTAGAAAAAAAAATTCCGTCTATTTTCAGCATATTGCTTTATCCAGTCGTTTAATGGGAACCGAATTCCACACCAATTTATTGACTTCGGATAAGTGAACGATTGGCCAGAGTGGTATTCGGAAGCATCTCAATTTAGCAGCGTACAACATAAAAGGCTCAATTTTATTACTAGTCATTTCCACCCCGTACGCTTTCTGTGTTCGAAATGACTGGTGGTTATTAAATGCGACACCTACACACTTAATAAAAGTTGATGATAGCTTTTCTCAATATCAAAAATCCTTTCAGATTTAAGCATAAAAGTGGCGCAGATTTTAGAATTTTTTTAACATGTTAAATGGGAAAATTTGTGGAATCTTATTTCCATCCGCAAAAAAAAAATATTTAAATGTTTAATTTTTTCCTATTGGCAGGGAAAATATATAAAATAACTTTTTTATTACTTCAGGCTCGTAAATATCTTGTATATCATTTTCCATTCGACAAAATAATAAAATCAAGATTCTGACTGAGTGAAAGTGCTCGATCCTTTAAAAAAAGAATTTTGGGTGTTTCAATTATCTTTTTGCACCTTCATTCTGTCGCGAACGTTTTGGTATACTCGACAGAGAAGACAAAGTTTTGAAATCAAACACATTTATTAAACATGAAATAACAAGGCAGTTGATCGAAAACAGTGGAGTACAAGCATTTCTCGCAATAACTCAGAGTTACACTCGGTAGGGTGACCATTAAGAACACCCCTGGAGGAAGAGGAACCAAGAGAATACACATATTTTCTGATACATAAAATAAACACAATATTCCTCATATTATACTTGACATTTATATATCACATTTGTATACTTTGAACATATACGACATTTTCATATAACATCATCAATGACTTGATACTCACGAGGATTTGACAATTAACACTCTATTCGTTAGGTGGAAGACTAAATATATATAAAACTTTACCTCGTCTCTTTTAAATATAACATTTACAATTCTGTACCATGGGAAAGGATATCAGGATGGACTCTCGGCATAAACTCATCGAGATTCTTGCGCAGAACAAAATCCATAATGGTCGGGAAACTTGACTACACAACATCATGCTGGCGGAATTCGACATCTTGGTTGGTTACGGAGATTGGTTGATTCGTACCTTAGGACACAAGGAGGAGTCAGGCAAATACAAATCGCTGAAAAATGAGCTTTCCCTCTTGTCCTATTAGCGATTCAAGCCGACCAGTGAAAGAACCATTTTCTCTTTTCACAAGACTCATTATTCCATTACTACCAGGCTGATTCATTTAAAAAACACGAGTGACTCATCTCTGAACCGAGCCAAACGACTCTACGCACAACTTGTCGAACTATGTTACATATTTTAATCACATCCTTCCACTTTCAAAATTAATCCACCTTTTCTTAAAATTCGCGATCATACGCGAATCAAACACACACGTCTACATTTTTCCACGACTCCTTCCAATCTGCTTCCAAAATCCTTTTTCAAACGCGCGCGTGCGCACAACCTGCAAGTTCCCAACTAGCGACTGAGAAGCGAAAATACAAAACTATTACTATTTTTCTGGAACATAAACACTTTTGCGATTTTAGAGTTCACTTCCCTTAAAAGTCAATGTAATTGAAAACATGTAGAAAAGACATTTACATTTCGAAATTGACACTTTCAATCACACAGAAATAAAACAATACTTTAATATACAATTTTAACACAGAGGTGTGAAAGCCTTATCACACTCCTTCGGGGCCCGGGAGAAAAATTTCCTGCAAAGCGGGGAATTTTTCCACACAATACTAGGAAAATACCTGCATTAAGTTCCCAATGACATATGTTCCATTGAGAGGAATTTTGTGTAAATTTTGAGCGATGTACATGTACATCAAAGAAAAAAACAAAAACAAACAAGATCATGACCAGCATAATAACCAAAATCCAAGAGTGGCCTAAAGTTTGACTCGTGAGTCAAAAAAAAAAATAAGTCTCAATACAAGCATAGACCTTTACAAGACAACACCAAATTAACAAGACACAAATGATGAAATTGCCCCTTTTAAAATTTAAACACTAATACATTTTCTGGTGAGTACCACAGAGACATGAAAATTTAATTTACTCAACTCACAAAAAGTTTAACTAAACAAAAAGTTTTCTTTCTTCAAAAATTTTACAATTAAATTCTATAAATTTACTTTTCACAGAAATCAATTTATTAACTATTATCCAACCTTGCCAACAAATTACTTTAAAAGACATTTAAAAAAAAATTACTAATTTAGAAAATGAGACAAATTTTCAAACCAAGAATGTTGATCAGGCACCCAGGCAAGAAACAAGTCCATTAGAAAGTTGCAAACCTAGAGGTGGCGGTACCCCCAACCAATAAGTCAACAAACACCAAATGACAAAAAAAAATTTCTAAAATTTACTAGACCTTTAAATTAAAAAAAAATCATTCACACATTCATAAAATAAAACAGAGATAAAAATTATCAGTTATCCTTAAAAATCCTTACCAAAACTCTAATACATCAAGTACTTAATTATCTTAAAATTACTTTAAAACATTACTGCTTATCATTAAAGTAAAGCAAAAAAAATTATTATTTAAATATTTAGAATTTTAAAACACTACTTCAACCTGATTAACATGGCACTCACATTCAGAAAGCTGCACTGGCACAGAACTTGCAGTACAGAACATTCAGCTGACTGACACATAAAGCAAATTACACAGAAGTTCAGAAATATTGGATCCATTTTAACATAGCATACAGTTTTGCAAAACATTTTGTGAAACAATTGAAAATATAATATTATGAAACATAATTGTCCATCTCACAACAATATCAGTCTTTTTTTTTTTTGAAAATGTGAGAATTTCATAATCTAAACATTTTACTTTACTTTTGAGCCAATTGCTCTCTTGACATATTGCCTTAATTGACAAGTAACTTTAATGAATAAATTGGCCTCTTGGGCGCAAGTCATACTTGTGTGAATTAGGAACATTTTGAGTTTTAACCCTATTTTGATGGTTTAGAAAATATCTACTTTTAAATTGTCTTGTTTCTTGAGTTGAAGAATTATCAATGTTATCATTATATGTGCTAGAAATCAATTCACTACGTCTAGGAGGTAAAGGAGTTAATCTATTAACGTGGACCAATTGCTGATTACATGGATTGTTTTTGTGTTGAATGACAAAGTTAACTTCAGTTGTTTGCTTGATAACTTCAAAAGGACCATGATTTAAAGAACTGAGTTTTTTTGATTGGCCTGGCCGAATATGAGGTGTGTAAAGATAGACCAAGTCACCAACTTTAATCTTAGGCATTTTAGCAGATTTATGTTGTTGAAGTTGTTGTGATTCCTGAGCTTCCTCAAGGTTTTTCCTAACAGTTACAAAGGTCTTTTTTAAGCGAACCTGTAAGTCATCTGAATAATCATGAGTAGATTTGTAAACTGGATATTTTACACCTGTTAAAAGAGCATCAGGTAGCACAGGGTCTCGACCAAAGACAAGATGTGCTGGGGACTCGCCTGTTGAGGCATGGACTGACGTTCTATGAGCCATTAAAGCAAATTGAATCATCCGATCCCAATCGCCCTTATCAGAATAGACCAGATTCTTTAAGGATCTAACTAACGTACCGTTCAGTCTTTCGACTAGCCCGTCTGACTGGGGATGGTACGCTGAAGTATTATGTTTTTTTATGCCTAATTTCTTGTATAGATTGTTGGCAGCTTCAGAAATGAAATTACTACCTTGATCCGTAATTAAGTGAGCAGGAATTCCATGAATACTTATAAATCTCTCTAAACAAGCAAGAATATCCTCCGTTTTAACTGTAGCAAGTGGATAAGCCTCTGGCCATCTAGTGAAGTAATCTGTAATGACAAGAATGTACTTCATCCCAGAATTCGAGATAGGTAGTGGGCCGACTACATCCATAGCCACACGTTCAAAAGGATAAGTTGTAATAGGAAATTTCTGTATTGGAGCCTTGTTGTTACGAAAACCTCTGTTTTTTACACAAGTTGTGCACGACTTCACATAATTTTCAGTCTGAGCATGCATGTCTGGCCAATAATAGTTAACTGAAATTTTTGCCAGAGTTCTTTGAAAACCACAATGTGCAGCAACAGGAGAATCATGGCAAAGCCATAGAATTTCTGAGACTAAGTCTTGAGGAATAACTACTCTCTCATTATATTGCTGTCTCTGCTTTGGATTTTTGTGTATGCAATGTAACATATCATTTTTCATGAAAAATGAAAGTTTTTGTGGGTATGGTTTTACACCTTTTTCCAGAAGATTTTTGATTTTTATACATCTAGGATCTTTCAATTGACCAATAGCTATCCTAGTTACCAGAGAAGCTTCCACAGTAGTCTGTACTTGATCTTGAGAATTTTCAACGATTGCATTTATGTTTTCACTACTATCCTTATTCTGTACCACTACTCTTCCAGAAATTTTCGTAGGGACAGATTCTACAATACTTTTAGGAACAGTTTGTTTCTGAGTGTTTTGAGATTTCTTTGAAGAAGACTCATCAATACATCTCGAAAAATAGTCAGCTACAACATTATGTTTCCCCGGTTTATGAATGATTTCATAATCAAAAGCCTGCAATGAAACGATCCAGCGAGCTATGCGCGAAGTAGGATCTCTTAATTTGAAAATGAACGATAAGGATGCTTGATCACAGTAAATTTTGAAATGTTTGCCTAAGAGATAGTGCTTAAATTGCTGGGTAGCCCAAACCACAGCCAAAGCTTCTTTCTCGACTACACTGTAATTCACTTCAGCACCTTGTAATTTTCGACTAGCAAAGGAAACTGGGTGAGATAACCCATTTTCATCCAATTGCGAAAGAACTGATCCCAAAGCGTAATTAGAGGCATCTGTATGCAAAGTAAAGGGCAAATTAAAATTTGGTAATTTTAAAATTGGTTCTTGAATAAGCTTGTTCTTAAGTATTTCAAAAGCTTCCTGAGCCTCCTGACTCCACACAAACTTTTTCTGCTTTGATTTTAAAAGATTAGTTAGTGGATCTTTGCATAATCTGGTACAAACTTCCTATAAAAGCCTGTCAAACCCAAAAATTGTCTGATATTCTTGACACAGGTGGGTACTTTAAATTTTTGCACTAAATCAATGTTATGAGGGTCTGGCTGAACTTTTCCCTCAGACACTCTGAAACCTAAGTACTTTATTGTCTTTCTGAAAAAGAAGCATTTTGATGGCTTTAACCTAAGACCATGTTGAGATAATTTAATAAAAACTTCTTCTAATTTCATCATGTGTTCTTCAAAAGTTTTTGATGAGATGATAACATCATCTATGTATATTCCTGATAACCCTGCCAGTACAAGAGACATTAATCTCTGAAAAGACGCTGGTGCGTTTTTTAGACCAAAAGGGGTCCTACACCATTCGTAGTGACCGGTGGGCGTGGAAAAAGCTGTTTTGTGTGAATCCTGTGGATTCAAATGCAATTGGTAGAATCCTGAAGTTAAGTCCAAAGTTGAGAAAAATGTAGCACCTGCTAAATTATCAATCAATTCACTAATGTTAGGAATTGGAAAATTTTCTGTAATAGTAAGTTTGTTTAACTTGCGAAAATCACAACATAATCTATAAGAACCATCCGGTTTCCTTACAAACAGTACTGGCGTATTGTAAGGTGAAAAACTAGGTTTAATTATTTTAGCTTCTAATAATTCTGTGACTTGTCTATTGAGTTCCCCTTGTAAATGATGTGGAACTTTATATGGTTTCTGATAAACAGGAACAGATGTTTCCAAATTTATCTCATGTAATATGGTTTTACAACCAGACAACTCAGCAACATTCTTTGCAAATACTTGTCTATATTTATTCAACAAAGTTGATAATTTATGTTTTTGATCTTTTTGGAGATGACTCAGGTCAAAATCTCCTCCCCAACTTTCAAAAGGCTCCAAAGGTTCACTGGAGTCCAACTCTCCCTCACTCACTACATTAACTTCAACCTCCTCAGACACCTGAATTTCCTGAACATGAGCCACTTTTCTACCCTTATTCAAATGATAAGGTTTTTCCTCTGGGTTAGCAACACGAACCCAAATAATTCCATCCTTAGGAGCTCTATATACAGCTCTAGCAATGAAGATGTGGTCATTTTTCTCTGATTCCAGAAGCAAGGTGGAATTTTCCGGAAACCCTTCTGAAAGTTTGATTTTAATAAATGATTCAGATAAAGGAGGAATTATACATTTTTGTGAATTTTTCACAATAATTGGCTCTTTAATTTTTGTATTTAGAGTTTCTTTTACTCTACATAAGTTATTAACAGTTTTAATGTTTAAGTTCTTATGCTGTGCCACTTCTTCAGTACCACCTCTAACATGATTTTGCTTTTCCCCCATATGCAAAGTAACATTCTGTGCATTTACTACCAAATCTCTAAAAGATTTGCTTCCATTTTCCAAATCGTTAATATGTACCTCTTCACTACCCAAATGTGGCACTACATTATTTTCCGAAAAATTTCTGCTCACATACTCTTCCCGAATGACCTGAGACTCATTCACTACCGGTGCTAGATCTGCTTTGCATTTGGCACATGCATTCGTATGGAACTCTTTCGGTTTACAGTCCTCTACCACACGAACATTTTTTCCACTACTCATCTGCGAGTCAGGCACAGCAATACGCTTTGCGACACTACTTAGGTTTGAGTCTGCAATTTCCGACTCATTTGCCGGTTCATGATTTGAAATCGAAAGTAAATTATTCGTACATTGATAACCAACAAAAGGAATGGAAGAGTTTGAAAACTTAAAACAGAAGTGATTATAATCTATAATAGCATTATGTTTATGTAAAAACTTGTTACCAAGGATTACATTATATGAAATAGGAGCTGGTGATTTTAACACAAAAAATTCGGTAGGGAATCTTTCTTTTCCCAAATTTAGTGAAATAGTGGCTAAACATTCAACTTTAGTATCTTGTGAACTAAAGCTACGCAAAATTGTTGGTTTGTATGTTAGCAACATATGTGCAATGGGTACAGTATTTAAAGCTTCCTCATACACTAAATTAATTGAACTACCCGTATCAATCAACATTGACACTTCACTGCTCACTAATTTTCCTTTTATAATAGAAGAAGATGACAAAGAATTTGTAATATTATGACAAATATTATTTTCCTCAAAATGTGATGTTTGCCTATCAAAAGTTTTTCTATTATTATAATTGTGCATGGGATATCTACTCTGATTCCCAGAAGAATGATTTTTGGAATTTTGCAAAGATTTATATGACTCCTTATTTTTATAATTTTGCGTTCCTTGCTTTCTATACTTCCACTCATTTGCAGACATTTGCCCTCTGTGTCTTTCACCCTGGTGATACCTAGTTCCAGGACTGGTATAAATTTTCCTACATTTTATACCGTACACATCTCTTTTTTGAAAAACCTTTTTCCAACACTGTTCTTGAACGTGACCTAATTTACCACATTTGTCACACTTTGGACGCGGTGAACGCTTTTCGTTAACTTTATCTGAATTAAACTTAAATTTTTCTATTTTACCCCTAAGAAATTCAATGTCCCTTTCCTGTTCTAACACTTTTCTTTTTAAATCTGACATACTTTCACTTTGATCTGGTGTGAGAACATATTTTTCTGGTGTGAGAACACCTTTTTTTGTAAGTACCGGATTAGTCAAGTACATAGCATTATTTTCATTTAAAATAGATTCCTCAAGAATTGCAAGTTTTCTAGCCGAATAAAAATCTCTAGGGTTTTGTGACAACACCAATCTTTTTAGTTCCGGATATAAACCATTAGTAAATGAAGTTTTTAAAAGTGTTTGCCTGATTTTATTCTCACTTTCGGAATCTACATCTTCCGGAACAACCTTAAATGAAGCAGCTTCGATTCTCATCGAAAACTGTTTAACCGACTCATTTGGTCTCTGTGTAAAGTTCACGAGTGAAATTATGTTTTTAGTAACATTTTCGGTCACTTCAAAATGATCTTTCAAAATGTGAATAATTTCCTGCAAATTTTTACAATTTCTGTGCTTTGGATTCTCTTCAATCAATCTATTTGCTTCCCCCTCTAAATTCAATCTCAAACAAACTAATTTGTCACACTCACTCCAGTTTGCATGAGTGGCTACTAAATTTAACTTTTCCAAAAACTGTGACAACGAAAGCTCTGAATTTCCCGAGAATTTTGGAATATGATGTGCGAACTTAGGTGTGAAAATATGGAATGATTTTAACATGTTATCATTTACCGATGAAGCACTGTTTTGATTTGGCAAAGTGCCAGAAGAAGAATTCAGACATACCGGCGATTTATCTGATATATTTTCCTCATTAGATTTAGCTTTGTGGCTAAAATTTTTAACTTTACTTCTAGAATTAACAGAATCCGACTCAGTAGCAATATCAAGCGACAAATTCAAGGAGGAATTTAATTTTTTACTTGAATTTTTACTCATCTTACCGACATTTACTTTTTTGTTTCTAGTAATTGGAGCCATTTTGCATAACAATCAAATATACTCGTATAGTTTAACACAATATGCAATTGCAATGTTCTTAAACAGTATTTACAATAAAACCAGTTTTTATCAAATCAAATGACATAAATATGCAAACAAATCAATTTTTTTTATCAAATGGCACATATCAAATTCCAAGAACACTCGTTTTTGAGAACACCGAAAGCAGAACATGGAACTCTGTTTACTTAAGAAAACACTCATTTTAGCACAACGGTAATTTTTAACCTTCAAAATTTCAATTCTTAAGAAAATTTTTAAAAATTTTAATTCTCTCAGCTCTTCCCCACTCACCGAGAAAAGTAACGGCACCAATTCTGTCGCGAACGTTTTGGTATACTCGACAGAGAAGACAAAGTTTTGAAATCAAACACATTTATTAAACATGAAATAACAAGGCAGTTGATCGAAAACAGTGGAGTACAAGCATTTTTCGCAATAACTCAGAGTTACACTCGGTAGGGTGACCATTAAGAACACCCCTGGAGGAAGAGGAACCAAGAGAATACACATATTTTCTGATACATAAAATAAACACAATATTCCTCATATTATACTTGACATTTATATATCACATTTGTATACTTTGAACATATACGACATTTTCATATAACATCATCAATGACTTGATACTCACGAGGATTTGACAATTAACACTCTATTCGTTAGGTGGAAGACTAAATATATATAAAACTTTACCTCGTCTCTTTTAAATATAACATTTACAATTCTGTACCATGGGAAAGGATATCAGGATGGACTCTCGGCATAAACTCATCGAGATTCTTGCGCAGAACAAAATCCATAATGGTCGGGAAACTTGACTACACAACATCATGCTGGCGGAATTCGACATCTTGGTTGGTTACGGAGATTGGTTGATTCGTACCTTAGGACACAAGGAGGAGTCAGGCAAATACAAATCGCTGAAAAATGAGCTTTCCCTCTTGTCCTATTAGCGATTCAAGCCGACCAGTGAAAGAACCATTTTCTCTTTTCACAAGACTCATTATTCCATTACTACCAGGCTGATTCATTTAAAAAACACGAGTGACTCATCTCTGAACCGAGCCAAACGACTCTACGCACAACTTGTCGAACTATGTTACATATTTTAATCACATCCTTCCACTTTCAAAATTAATCCACCTTTTCTTAAAATTCGCGATCATACGCGAATCAAACACACACGTCTACATTTTTCCACGACTCCTTCCAATCTGCTTCCAAAATCCTTTTTCAAACGCGCGCGTGCGCACAACCTGCAAGTTCCCAACTAGCGACTGAGAAGCGAAAATACAAAACTATTACTATTTTTCTGGAACATAAACACTTTTGCGATTTTAGAGTTCACTTCCCTTAAAAGTCAATGTAATTGAAAACATGTAGAAAAGACATTTACATTTCGAAATTGACACTTTCAATCACACAGAAATAAAACAATACTTTAATATACAATTTTAACACAGAGGTGTGAAAGCCTTATCACAATTCCTTCTTCGAATTTTCAAAATTTCCCATGGATAAACCCGTCTTTTAAATTATTTGCGGGCATAATACCCACGGGCCTCACTTGTATAGATAAGTTTATGCATGCATGTTATGCAATTAACTTATATGCATAACCTTTACTTATATACATAACATTAACATGTATAACCTTAATTTCATACATTTAACATGAAAACCTTTACTTATATGCATAACCTTAACATGCATAACCTTAACTTAATTGCATAATATTATACCACGCATACATGCATGCATGTTTAGTATAAAAAATGTATTCTCCCGTAATATGGAACGTAATATTGACTTTTTTTTCTTCTTTTGAGTATTCATAAACACGAAGGAACGGAGGATATTTTAAGAGAAGATAAATATACTGCTGATGGAAGGCCAAACTGCTTATAGAATGCTTTTGGAGATTTTTTAATGAACACGGAACTGTATTTAAGTTACGCTCTAGAAAAATCGTGACAACCTAACATAGGTATCTTTTAATATGATTCACGATGCACACAGTCTATTTTTACTTCGACAATGCATTTTGTGTATCGGTTAAAGTTTCAACCTTTACCGTTAAAATAGTGAAGGTTCCTGAGGAAGTCCTTAAGTATCCCAATAACGTTGTAAGAAAACATCCGCGAGTCTCCTCGTGCATCTATAGAAAAGGGAAGTTCGATTCAATAAAAGATTTCAGCACTCCTAGCGGAGAATTTAAGAATTTGGGATAACAAACTCGGCAACAGCGTGGGATAGACGATAAAATCCAATTACAACAGTGTAGGACATTGTCTAATTAATAGATATAGATACATAAAACAAACGAAACACGTATACGGAAGATAATAAATACCAATCATACATAACCGATTGCTTGATGTGCAGCCACTCAAAATACTCTTAAACGTTGCCGAACGATTCATAAGAGAATGTAAATAATGCCAGTGATATAGCATCTATTTGACATAAAAAGCAATCTCTTTACTGGATTCCTGTGCATGAAAGTATTGTTTATTTTAGCATTTTTGAATAGGATAGCCATTCGCCAATAACCTGTGTCAAATAAATGCTTTCTGTAACAGTTTTATTGTAGATTCTAATCAAATAAACAATATTCTACAACTTTATTATTTTCGTCTGATTTGCTTTGTTGCCCGAGATCATTACCCTGACTTTTTAAACTTTATGTTAGAGCCGCTGTAATCCTTTTTATTCGATCGCCCATGGTCATTTTACTATAGTTAGATCTAACGTGCACACTCATAGACTTTTCCTTATAAAATTATTTGGGTACTTAAGAAGTTTCTTATGAACACTTCCATAGTCCACTTCCACGATAAGAGCTTTCAATTTCATCCCAGTAGCCCAACAGTAGAGCGCCGGTTGGCCAGTTCGGAGATCCAGGGTTCGATTTCCGGTTGGGACAGCAAGGTTCTTTACAATGGCGCCCGAACAAACCAACCCTGTAAGTTAGTGCACAGATGTCGGAGGTTTGAACACCCCAGACCGTGCGACTCACATAGTGGGTTTAGAGTAGCTAGCTGCACGGCCGGAAAAGCATACCTCCTGCACTCAGGAAGCATCCAAGGTCTACCATCCTGCCAAACGAACATTTATTTAGATCTAAAAAGATAACAATTGATGATGTGGGAGGTCTGAAGACCCCAGACCGTGCGACTCACATATTGGGTTTAGAGTAGCTATCTGCACGGCCGGGAAAGGATACCTCCTGCATTTGGGAGGCACCCAAGGTCTACCATCCCACCAAACGAACTTTTATTTAGGTCTAAAAATATTACAATTTATAATAAATATTGTGATTAAACAGACAGTTTTACATTATATTTGAACTTGACAAGTACGTCCATTTTACAAAAATGGGAAAATGGTTATTGCGAATATAGATAAAAAGATCATTGAAAACTAATATTTAGAGTGAGGTATAATAACATAATAAAATATAGATTAAAATGAAAGAAAATAATAAAATTTTAAAAGTAAAATTTAGAAAATATATAAAAAGAAAATATATGAAAAGGAAAAAAAAATTGCCGTATGAAAACAAAAACAGAAATTTAGAATAAAATTTAGAAAAGAAAAATAAGAAAAAATACAAATAAAAAGTGTCAAAAGAAAAAGAAAGATCCAAAAAAATAAGAACAGTTAACATAGTTTTTTTTTTTTTTTTTTTTTTTTTTTTTTTTCTTTTTTAAAGAAAAAATAGAGGGAACACAATAAGTTCATATAAGTTAATAAGAATGAAATAAAGGGATTCATTGATCAAAATTAAATTAGAGCAGAATCTACTCATAAGCTTAGGTCACTTTATTAGAAATTTCCATGGAAACAAGAATACAGTTTTTAATTTTAACTACTGAAGAGGGATTTGAACGAACTTTGGAAAACCAAATTGGTTTATTAGAGGGGGAAGGTTTGCAGAGATGAAATTTTTTAGAAAAAGGACAATCGAAAATGTAATGATCAACGTCACCGAATTTATTGCAAATACAGTTAGAAGCGGATTTAATTTTGAAAAAGTATAAGTAATCAAGAAAGGGGCCATGACCAGTAAGAAAGTAAATGAGATATTTATTAAAAATTTGTAAATTAGGATTCACGATAGGGATCCTGGTGGAAATGTAATCATTAAGATAATTTTGCCAAAGATTAAGAATATGAGATTTACAAAATTTTGAGAGGAGCGAGTAAGGAAAGGGAATAGTAAGAGGGGAACCAGAGATAGCAGCAATTTTGGCATGGTAATCAGCAATTTCATTTCCAGATATGTTATTGTGAGCTTTTACCCAAGAAATATTGACAAGGTTTTTGGCAAGGAGAGCTTTGTATTTAATGGAGTTAAGATAATTAGATTTATTTTTTATTGAGTTAAGAGCTTGAATGGAAGAGAGGCTATTGGAAAAAATATTAGCAGAGGTATTATTAGAGGAAGACCAGTCAATAGCAAAGGAAATAGCGGTAAGTTCGGCTTGAAATACTGTATTCCTGCTGTCAAGTTTATAGGAGAGAACCTTTTCCAGAACATCATGTTTAAAAATACAGACTGAAAAACCAGTGTTATTGTCAATATTTGAACCATCAATATATATATTATAAATGGCAGGGTTTTTATCCATTTTGTTAACTAAATTTACGGACCATTTAGAGGGGTGAAAGTTAGAGAAAGAAACAAGGAAATCAAAATCAGAGGGAGGGGGGGAGGGAGGGAGATGAAAAGAAATCAATTTTTTGTTTCCAAAAATTAAATTTATTATAGAGGGTAGAAATTGTAAAATGAATGGGGGGAATACCAGTGAGGGAAAATAAGGAGATATTAGATATTGTACGATAGCCTGGGCTGATTTTTAGAAGGAAGATCCTTTGGAGTGAAAGAAGTTTTTTTATTTGCATTTTTTTTAGTTTTTTACCCCATATAGCAGAACCGTAAGTAATAACTTTTTCCACAACACATAAATACCAGCATTTTGAGAAACATTTTTTGACACCCCAATTTTTCCCAGATATTTGGCCAAAAGTAGTACAAAATTTTAGGCATTTTTCTTGGAGATATCGAATATGAGGGTCCCAATTTAATTTATTATCAATGATTAAACCTAAAAATTTTCGGATGTCGGAGGTCTAAACGTGATCCTAGTACGACTAGTACGGATTCAGTGGACTCTGGAAGATTGATCGCCGATTTCAAATTGAGAAGGTAACGACCACGCAGGATACTTAGCTGGGTACAAACAGTAATAGCAGGAGGCTAACCTAAGGTAAAAATACCAGAAGATGGTCGGTCAGATTGTCAGTTACCCGCCAATACGACATTAGTGGGTGGAGAATGCAGAGCGCACGTCGATGATAAGAACTTACAATTTCGTCCCAGTAGCTCAACGGTAGAGCGCCAACTAGCCAGTTTGGAGATCAAGAGTTCGATTCCCGATTGGAGCAGCAAGGCTCTTTACATACGGCGTAGTATTAATCTATGTGAGCAAAACTCGCTCATTGAAATAAATCGAGTGCTGTATGGATAATGTAAATATTCTCCACACATCATCTTACGTGTTGATAAATGTCTTACATGTACTCCACTTTTGACAAGAATAAAAGCGACACAACCGCATAATTCGCCTTTGTGGGTATAAACTTATTAATATAGCAGCTACAATACGCGTGACAACATACGGAACGCAGTCTATTTTTAGAGGATGGTCCTGGTTGAGTTGTTCCCGCTGCTTTCTAATCATCCTCGAAAACCATTTCACATCGATTTTCGCTCATAGCGTCCTTTTCAATCTTCCTAATTATTCCGGGATTTCAGACCGCAGTATTGAATTTCTGATAAAAGCTTAATTGGATAAATTTACATTCCTAGTGCGTGAAAAATTACCCCAAATTATTGACGATTAAAAAACAAAAATGTTTTGTAAGATAGCATCTCTTTCCAAACGGTAAACTAAAGGAATTTTTAGTTTATCTTCACAAATAGTGTAAAGAATGTGTTTTGTGACAAAGTCGAAAATTCGAATTAACTATTTGACATATTTGCATTGAGTACTTCTGAACACAACACGAATATGTTTTAAAGTGATATCACTGTGAATAGCGTAGCACTATTCAATACATTCAGCGATTCTATGGAAATTTGATACGATTATTACACTCACGGACAATGAAAGTTGCGCACCAAGAAGGAAGCATAGGATGGATCTGAAATTTTATTGATGGAAAAATACAGATGAATGATATACATGATCACAAAAACTGCGCAGCAGAACACTTGCAGAGGGAGCTGTGGTACATAGTCCGGTCATCCTCAATAGCTCGCTGCACCACCTCGGGTTGCAATACAAGTAGCAATACGGTCCGGCATGGTGTCGAACAGACGCTTGATGTTGTCCTGCGGCAGACAAGTCCACACATATTGGACATCACGTTCCAAATTCCGAAGATTGTGGCGACGAGGCAGCTGGCGTTTTAACTGGTCCCACACATGCTCGATAGAGGACAGGTCTGGGAAGCGGGCAGGCCATGGAAGTGTCTGGATGTGGCCCATGCTTGCAGCGCCACTCACGGTTGTACGGTCATGCCCAATCATACCAGACTGGGGTCATTTGCATATCACGCCGCCCTCTAGCACATCATTTCGCGGTTGTACCATGTTTTCTTCTTGGTGCGCAACTTTCGTTGTCTGTGAGTGTACTATTAGTCAATTACAGAATATTTTTTACTTTCCCTACATTACTCGACAATGTAAATTGCCGTGTAATGTAGGGAAAATATTGGAATGGTGTTGAAAATCGCTACTCGAGTTTTTATCAGATCTTCATGTTTAGGGACCCCAAAACCATGAAAAAACTATTTTTCGAGTCACGTCTGTCTGTGCAATGTATGTATCCACTCTAGCTAAAAAAAGTAACGGACCAAATTTCGCAAAATTTGGTAGATGAATCACCTGTGGGGGATACTTTGGTGTTGATTACATTTTAATACGATTCGGAAAGAATCTTCATTTTTTTTTCTTTTCTTTTTTTTTTCTTTTGCAAAATGGCTCGCAAAAATTGCCAAAATCAAAAATAATAGAGTACGTGTGCTAAAATGTATTAATTAAATATTTGTTTTGTACGTAATTTTTTACATCAAAATGAATGAGACCAACCCAATAACTCTAAGACCAACCGTTCTCGAGATAAGTTTTTTGTTTTTTTTAATAAAACTGCAAATTCAGTATAATTTCAAATGCGTGTTTTTTAGTGCTATTATGCTGAATAAAATGGAATATAAAAGAAAGAAATGTAAAAGGAATTTTGAGTCTGTAGGGGAAGTAATGCGCTGTCCCCATCAAATTTTTATTATAGGTATATTAATTATATGTATATTGTTGCGTAGTATCCTCAGGAATCGTGTGTGTATTTGCAGGATATATGTTCGAGTCCGAATTTCTGGATAACTAAAACTATATTAAAAGCTCCAGTAAGCGTAAATAGAAACAAAGTAACTCTCTATCTTGCAAGGTCGCAAAACAATTGTCAGGTTCAATAAACAACCAGTCAATGCTAAACACATTTATAAAACAGACGGTTATATTATGAAAACAGTTCAAAATTCACGTTTTTACTCGTATCACGTCAACTACACCTGACTATGATGAACGATGAGCTTGTATACCCTCTGCGGGCATTTCTGGAAAAAGCCAAGTAACTCTTCGAAATTTTTAATCAATTTACAAAATTTGATAAGCTTTTAGAACTTGTTAAAAGTCACCTAGTTGGCGATATCATTAAATATGTCGCCAAGGTCACCAAATGGGTAGTCAAGGTCAACCTATTCGTTCATTCAAATAATACTTATGTTTGCCTGTAAATGTATATTTTATCCTCGGGGACAGGCAATATGCAGTGAAGAAATGTTTGATATTCGTTTTCGCTAACCAATTTAAAATAATTATAAAAGTAAACAGTTATATATGCAAAATAAATATTTTTGATGTAATTTTAAGCCAGAAAAAAAAGCATTTTATATGCTAGTATATATTTTTTTCGAAATAATACATTTTTGTTTATTTAGTTAATCTATCACATAAAAAAACTCTTACATTAAATAAAGAAAAACATACAATGTTTTTTCTGTCCTCTAAAGATATACACTGAAGTCAATTTGATGACTATACATATTTGTATCTAGAAGTCTTGTACTCCACACATCCAATTTTTGCAATACGCTAGAGACACTAATGTGCTCATTTTTAAATATCAATATTTGAACTGTTCAAAATACGAATCCACCAAATTGGCATTTTTCACACAAACAAGTTTTCTTTGAACTGCATTTTATGCGTTAATTTATGATTGGAATTTCATCTTTAACATATCGAACACTAATCTCAGCGAAACCTTCTTCGAGAAGCGCGCGTGCGTGGACTTGGTTGTGTGTGCAGTGGCGGTGGTGGGTGAACTTTTATTCACAGATTAAGCACGCGTAAATTTCCAGAAAACAATGTTCATTGAGTTGTTTCCGCTGCTTCTTAATCACATCAGCTTATCGCCAATTATTGCAAATGAACAACTTATACACTTTTCCTAATTAATTTGAAATTTCACACCGATTTGTCATACTTCTGATATGAGCAGAGATGGCATGAATTTGCATTTTGATTTCTCTCCATTTAGAAGATATTAAAATAAGCTCTAAAATCAAAGACAACCGAGTGAGTGGTTAAAAAGTCATTTATTAAAATCCCCTTATTATGACGTACACAATCACATAGCCAAAGCGCTTTCGGACATTATTACTTTCCTTATATATATGATGTATAAGGAAAGTATTGTGACGGGGTCAAAAATTCAAATTCGAGTTTTCGACGGGAGAGCTCGTTTCAAGCATCCCTGATCACGAGTCAAACATTTTTGAAGTGATATCTGTGTGTGTGTAAGTATGTGTGTGTGTGTGTGTGTGTGTGTGTGTGTGTGTGTGTGTCTGTGGAGACGATAACTGACGAATGAATGGACCGATTCGAACAAAATTTGGTACAAAAATCACAATCCATAAACACTGGACGCTTATTGATTTTATACGCAATCGAATGTTCAGAACCCCCTCCCCTAAAATTTTGAGTGAAATTTTGAAAAAATCGTCAAAAAATCAAAACTGCTAAAAGAGTTACGCAAATAGACATTTCTTACGTAATTTTTCATTAGAAAACGATTGACAAATTTTAGAACTCTAACATGAACCGTTTTTGATATATTACACATTTTTCAAAAAAATTATCAAAAAGTCATATAAAGTAAAAAAAAAAAATATTTCCTATTGAGAAACATGTTCACCTTTCATATGTAATACCATGCGATAAATTGGGTGACATCATTCTTGTGGATCTATCTCGTTCCATTCATGAAAAAGATACTATGAGTAATACTTTTGTATTTGAACGCCAATAGTCATTTATCTACTATAAGAATAACTTATTTCTTCGTCTATAACGCTTGGCGATATTTTGGTGAAGAATGTTGCCAACTTGGCGACTTTTTCAAATGTTGCTAAATTAACGAAAAACTACCCAAATGGATAAAAATGACGCTAAATCAATGGCGACTCATTGATGATGACGACATGGAAAATGACGACTCATTGACGAAAATTCAATATCTTGGAAAGAATATAAATAACTGCTATAAAAGTAATCTATTTTTTTTTACTGTAAAAGTAGTAAATTCATTGCATTATATAAGGAAAGTCATGTGCTGCCCACATCAGATTTTTTTACTTCGCCACTGATGAAGGGTATGATAAAGTGCGAACAAGTGCCTAAATATAGGCCACACCCGGCAGGCAAAATTTACATATGGTATCAACTACATACAAAATTACATACACCAATTTATATATTTTTAATCTTTTAAAAATTGCATTTTAAATTTTGTATGTAGTTGATATATGTAAATGTTGCCTGGCGGGTTTGGCCAATATTTAGGCACTTGTTCGCACTTTATTCTACTTCGCCACTGATGAAGGGCATGATAATGTCCGAAAGCGCTTTGGCTATATGATTGTAAACGTCATAATAAGGGGATTTTAAAAAATGACTTTTTAACCACTTACTCGGTTGTCTTAGATTTTGGAGTTTACTGGTTGACGTGTTTACCATGCTGTTTATTAAAATAAGCTTCTGCCCTTATATAAATTATCCATTACAGCAGTTTCGAAACTTTGGCCCTCCGACCGGACATTATTTTTTTTTCTCATAATATTGTTTATTTTAAAAATTTATTTCAGAATTCGAACGTTTTAGTTTTGCAGCCCTCTTCTAGAAGAAGAAAAATTTTTGAACATTTTACTGACTTATTTTGTGTATTACGATTTAAATATATCTCGTTTAGAAATTGTGTTTATACTTTCGTCGATAATTAAAACATACTTAATTTGGGTATCCCTAAAAATATTTAGATTTCAAAACCATCTTTGGTTTCATTTTTGCCCTTTCTCTTTAACTGCTAACCACCATTTTTACCAAAGTTTTAAACATATCGTGTTTCGTAGTATATATTTAATGTTTTTACTGATGCGAAAATTTGTTCTGAGCGCACCCTAAATTTAAACATTTGTTCTTGTTCTTTTTAACACTTTACAGCATAGTTGAAAAGTGTTTATGACTTTGTTCATTCTGTCTGTCTGTCTGACCGTTCGTTCGCACGATAACTGCCGTAAAAATGACTTTATCAAAATGAAAATTTAGTGAACCCCATGGGACCTAATTTCTAAACATTTTTTAACCGAATTTAAATATCACAAATTGCTTCGAAAGTTTTAGGAAATATTCAAATTATCCCATCAAAAATATGACAAAAATTTCAGCAAAACATATTTGGTAGTGCTTTAAATAAAAATTAAAATAATAATTACATCCATATTATATGAAGAGATCACATGACCCACTTCAAAATAAAATATGGCTTCCATATTGTGTCAAAATCTTGATTTTTAAAGTTATTTTTAATGTATATTAATATTTTATCTGTCCTAAAACGGCTCTCATTTTTGATTAATTTCTGTGCATTTATATTTTAAAACAACGCAATTACAATGTATTTGAGTTTAAATGATCAATGCCATCCATCTTGTGTCAAAATCGTGATTTTTAAAATTCTTTTTAATTTATATTTAGTGTCGTATCCGTCCTAAAACCGCTTTATTTTTGCTTAATTTCTGTGCATCTACATTCTGAAACAACGCAATTACACTTTATTTGAGTTTAAATGATCATCAAACTTTGATTATTTCTACAACGAAGCCTAATTTTCACTTATGGAGAATGTAAATACATAAAGATGTAGGATAAGTTGTATCAGAATTTCTCAATTTCTTTAACGCAAAATTATTTAGCTCTAGAGTTTACAATATAGCTGATATGAATGAAACATTCATTGATTTTACATAGAGAAGCAGACGATTTTATAGTATTGCTTTTTCGATGAAGTTTTCAGCATGAATGTTAAATTACTTTTACCTCCATGGTTTTAAGTTTTTAAATAAAATAAATTATTGTGATATTGTGATGAATGAAAGGAATAGAATAAAAGTGTATGAATGAAATATTTACAGCTTTTACATAGAGAGCCAGCCGATATATATTTCAATGACGTCATTTGAATAAAGTTATTTTTTTATGAAGTTTTAAGATCTTTAATTATAATAAATTAATGTAGTGTTGTGATAATTTTAAAAATATTACCGCTGAATGTATCGAATTTTAGAGATGTTTAAATAAAATTGCATTGCAGTTGGAAGGTGTTTTATAATCAATGCCTTATGCGTGATTGATATTTCTTGTTACTTATTACCACGTATCTAAAACTAAGCCAGAATAATCCGATAAAACAGAAGACCGTGGCAAAGGGAGAGAGAATACATGCAGCTTCTGTGTATCCCAAAACCCCAGGCACATCATGGTAGATGCTAATTTAGATCGGAACCCAGTGGTGGCGACATCTACAGGGATTGTAACCCCCTTCCCCTGTCACCAGCCTATCGAAATGACTTTTATACCAAAGATTTAACGTGCCCACATTACGCATAGACACGGGAATTGTTTAGGCAGCACCGGAAAACTGACTCTGGTCCTCCAAAAGCAATCATCCTGCATTAATCTCTGGGATATCCCGCCCATTAAAACATTTGAAATCTGCAAGTTTGTTAGCGTTTGCAAGTTTTCCGTTGCTATTTTCATTCTAAGTGCTTTGATTTGATATTTGAGTAAAAATGTTTGTTTTTTAACTCTGCAGTTTTAAAACACAGTTTTAAAACTATGCAGTGACTATACTTACAGTTTTAAAACTATAAGCAACAAAACGTACTTTAGTAGCTATAGCAAAAGCAATAATTAAAATAAAACATTATTTGCTATTTTTCTCTTCAAAAAGTCTTAAGAGATTTTATTCTTTAGTTTAAAAGATATGCGTAAAAGAATAAAAAATAGAGTTTTGAAATAAACACCATTCAAGTTGTTCTGTATTCATCAAAACAATGGGTTTAGTTCCAATAAATCAAACCGCTGCTTGTGAGATAAAAGCTTGCAAAACTTACTTGAATAAACCTTATTGACATATGCCTGTATTATTCAAAGAAGTTTTGCAAGCTTTAAAATGGGTCTAGTGTCCCATTATTTTAAATAGCTCACTCTATAGGGAAACCGCAATAAAGCAATTGGTATCAATCTTATTTATTAGGCTACTAAATAGTGTTAAAATTTAAAAGTAAATTGTATCAAAATTTTAAAGATGTACTTTGCCTTTAATTAGTACAAAAAAAGAAAGTGTCCATTAGAATCTCATACTCCAGATCAGTGGCAAAACATAAAATCATACTTTCTACTGAGTTTTCTACTCTTTAGTGCATTACAAAATGTGTGCGTGAGTTTGAGTGTTGGTGTGTGTGTGTGTGTGTGTGTGTGTGCGCGCGCATGTATGTGTCCCTAAAAGTAGTTTTTATCTTGCTTGAATGTCCAAAAAAATGTGCTTTCTTATGGCGGGCTGAACTGGTAAGGTTCAAAATCCGAAGAATTTAAATATACTACGAAAGTCAAAGTTGAGCTTTCTACTAGTTGCTGATGTTCTCGCGTTATTCCAAAAAAAAGTGCATCTTCCTATCTTGGGCCCAAGACAGACTGGTCCGGTAAGGTTCAAATTAAAATGTACAACGAAAAACAACAATATGCTTAAATTGAACGTTCTAGCTGCTCCAGTTTTCGAGTTATTCACCAGAACCATTTGCAATCCTATCACAAGCTGAACAAATAAGGTTCAAAATCTCAAAATCCACAGAATGGAAATGTATCACAAAGGATGACGTCTTTTCAAATTCAATGTGACTATAAATACTGAAACTTGGTAGACTCAGTCAAACTAGGCGATATCATTTTCCGCTACAAATAGAAAGGACTAACTCGCGACATCAATTAGCCACTACTAGTTTGTCACACGTAGCTACAATTAAGGCTTTACCGGTAGTCGATCAGTCACAAGAAAGCAGCCACTAGACAATAGCTTCAACACAGAATTTAGCCGAGAAGTTACCCTAATAATAGCCACTTTGCAAATATGCGTTGTCACACGAATCGCCTCCAGAGATTTCTCGCGACTACTAAGTCACATAACCGATATAGTAGCGCGATAATGGAGGCCATGTAACTTAGTCGCCATGATAAAGTACTAGAAGCAATTCATGCGACAAAGCATTCGCCTCGTGAGTATTTCGGCTCTGTTGTGTATTTTATCATCTTATGGCTGTTTTCTTGTAACTGGTCTACTCAGGGTGAAGCCGTAAATAGTAGATATAGTAACTGCGTGTGACAAGCTAGTAGCGGCTAATTAATGTGGCTAATTAGTTGATGCTACTAATAGCAGCGTCGTTTCTAGTGACAGAAACTTTAAGGATTGAGACGCGTCTTAAAGATCTGAAACGCGTAATAAAAACCGGGAGTGCCTGGCAATCGCAGCTTAAGCCTCACATGAGATGACTTCACTTGCCGCTATAAGCATTGGTATGGACTAAATTAGTAAATCAATTAGCGCCTTCTCGCTTGTCACATATAAATATAATTTTTACGGCATCGCCGTAAAGTAGATCAGTCACAAGAAAACAGCAACGAGACAACAGAACATATATAGCAGTACTTTAAAAAGCCACCACGAGGCAACGACAGTAGCGTACTCCTGCTGAGTAGAATTGAACATAAAAGCTTGCAAAAATGTTTTTGAATAAAGCAGCTAAGGGGAAGACAATTGTTTCGAGGCGTTATAAGCCCCCCCCCCTCCTTTTAGACCAAATGAACAAGTAGAACAATTTACGCTTTTAGTCACTAACAAGAACGAACTGCGACGAAATAAACGATGAGCATTTCAAATAGAGCTAGAATACACATAGTGAAACAATTCATATGAGGATTGTATGTATCATCCATTAATAATGGATGTGCGGCCATTCTCTTTTAGTTCCATTTCCAATAGAACATATACTGAATAATGCTTGGCTCTTAAGGCAAACAGGCCCCCAGTCGGAGAAAAAAAATTATCTACATCATCCTTCATTTATTTACAGAGATTACATTTTATATGTTTAATTCGAATAATATATAACTAAAATAAAATGTACATGGTGGTAAATGTTTTGAGAAGACAAAGTCTACCTTGTCTCCCCTAATGCTTCGCTTCTACTCCAGATATTCGCGTCCCAAAAAATTCACCAAAAGACTCGAACCATATACATTTTGGACCTTAAAATCAAAATAATTACACATATTGAAATATACATATTGAAATAAAATTACACATATTGAAATATAGGGCGCGGTAGCCCGTTGGTTAGCGCGCTGGAGTTGCACTCGGTAGGCCCGGGTTCGATTCCAGCCACTGCCAAAACTGCCGCCGTGTTCACGCGGAGTACGATCACGTTAAACATGTGGGTCCGTAAGTCCTTCCGAGAGGTTGGTGGTAGGGGAAGGAGGGTACGGTCCCTGTGGATGCCTCCCCCACTGGGTTCCGGTCTAAATTGGGTGGCACTTCCCGGCTGTCCAAACAGTTACCTTACACCTTTCTGGTAGGTCGGACGGTCTGGGTCTCAACAATCAACATATTGAAATATAGATTACTATAAAATTAGACACCTTATCTTCCCCCTACCACCAACGAAAAAATAAATGAAATATATCTCTTTCTGTGTGCTTTTAGCTGCTTTGGCTGTACAATCCATAAGAATTGCAATATCCTAAAATATAATCCTAGCAAAACCACTCTTCTAACTCCCTATACCTTAACTTGGGAATTTTAAGACACACATTGCAGTAGGAACCGGAAGTACACACATTTTTCTACCAACACTTCCTGAGTGGTGGATGCTACGTTTACAGAATGGATTTCTTCACGAAACATTTTTTGTCAGAGATCCAAAATTCTTATCTCTTTATTGTGCCTTTTACTTTTCGTCTGCGCCTGCAAATGTTTTCTCCGCTCATACATTTTATTTTTCCAAGATGGGTTTTATGTATTCCATTCTGCGGGAGACAGAATGAAGTTTACTTTTTCTTTCTTATTTTCGCTAAAACTGATCATTTATTGTTATTATTTTACGTCATATGCATTGTGTTACATGCAATTTGTATTCATTAGAATGTCAACTGCATGATAAAAGCAGCGGCATATTTTCTTCATCTGCTTTCAATGTGGATAGGACTGACTGAGGAAAAAATTATTCTGAATGTTTTCTGAAATTTCAGTTCGGAATGTTTAACGTATCATGAAACCGTTTTTAGTTCCTGTTTGAAGTAAAATAAGAAAAATCAATCATGCATAAAGCATTGATTATGAAACACCTTCCAACTGCAATGCAATTTTATTTAAACATCTCTAAAATGCGATACATTCAACGGTGATATTTTTAAAATTATCACAATACTACAGTAATATAGCATATTTGAAAATTTAAAACCTTGGAGGTAGAAGTACTTTCTAACTCCATGCTTAAAACTTCATCGAAAAAGACAATGCTATAAAATCGGCTGCTTCTCTATCTAAATTCAATGAATGTTTTATTCATATCAGCTATATTCCAGGCTCCAGAGATAAATAATTTTGCGTTAAAAAATTCAGCAATTTTATACAACTCATCTTACAGCTTGATGTGTTTACAGTCTGCATACGTTAAATTTAGATTTCGTTGTAGAAATAATCAAAGTTTAGTGACCATTTAAAATAAAAAATATTGTAATTGCGTAAGCACAGAATTTAGAAACACAAATAATATGCAAAAATAAAGCTGTTTTAAGACTAATGCAACACTAAATATAAATACAAGAAAAATAAATCATGCATAA
The DNA here is from genome assembly GCA_951213105.1 of Amaurobius ferox. Taxonomy (NCBI): domain Eukaryota; kingdom Metazoa; phylum Arthropoda; class Arachnida; order Araneae; family Amaurobiidae; genus Amaurobius; species Amaurobius ferox. The sequence goes on along the minus strand of OX578136.1, from coordinate 161,357,814 downwards.
AACATTGATGATAAAACAGTATCCATCTGTAATTTTATTTAAACATTTCTAAAATGTAATACATTCAGAGGCGATATTATTTTAATTCTCACAGAAATACAATAATTTATTTTACTTGGAAAATTAAAACCATGGAGGTAGAAGTACGTTCTAACTCCATGCTTAAAACTTCATTCAAATGTCAACATCGAAATATAAATCATCTAGATCTCTATAGAGATCATGTAAAAGTGGTGAGTATTTCATTCATATACTTTTATTCCAGACTCCAGTGTTAAATAATTTTGCGGGGAAAAATTCAGCAATTCTTATACAACTCACCTTACAATCACTTGTTTAAATTTTACATTCATTAAAGTTAAGCTTCGTGTGTAGAAATAATCAAAGTTTGATACTCAATTAAACTCCAAAAATATTGTAACTGCTTCAGCGTAGGATATCATGTAGGATGCACCGAAAATACTCAAAAATAAATCTGGTTTAGAACGGATGCAACACTAAATATAAATTAAAAAGAACTTTAAAAAATCACGATTTTGACACTTAGAATAAAGATGGATGCCATATTTTATTTTGAAGTGAGTCACATGATCTCTTTATATAGCATGGGTACAATTATTATTTTAAATTTTATTCAAAAAACTGCCGAACATATTTTGCTGAATTTTTTTTTATATAATTAATGGGATAAATTGAATATTTCCTAATATTTTTGAAGAAATTTTTGAATTTTAACTTTGTATAAAAAATGTTTGAAAAATTAGGTGTCACAGGGTTCAATGTATTTCATTTTTTCATCCCGGGTTCAATCCAAAACTAATCGGGTGATATTATTCATTTACATTCCCATATGTCCCACAGATCGTCTCAACAACATACTAAAATTTCATTTCGATAAAGTAACTTTTACGTCAGTTATCGTGCGAACGGACAGGCAGACAGAATGAAGAAAGTCATAAACACTTTTCAACTATGTTGTAATGCGTTATAAAGAGTAAAAGAAAAGTGTCAAGACAGTGGGCTTCACACGTATTTCTCTACAGACTCAAAATTATTTTGTCTTTCATACTCCATTAAATTGAGTTTAATTGCACAAAATAACATGGATAATTATTTTAAATTATACTACATTTGTAGTTTTATTTAGTTTTCCTTTTCACTTGGCGATTAAACGTATTTCCAAATAAGCGACGTTGCAAAAATTTGAAAAATCTAACTAAAATATCTCAAGAACGGCCAGTCCTATATGTTATGGGGTTTATCTTATTATTTTCGTCGTCAAAAATTATGAATAAATCAAGCATTTAATTGATATATTTGAGCATACGTAGTCATTTATTTTAGGTTTTGACAATTTTCGCGGCCCATTTCGCAAAAATTGTGTTTCGAAAAAAATTATTTTTTTTTACGTGACAAACTCTAATTACCACCAGGGTTAACTACAAGTGATTTAGCTACTAAAGTTTGTGGAATTTGATCAATTAGTTTTCAGCTAGAGTGGATACATTGCACAGATACACACACACATACAAACGTCACGCTAAAAATGGATTTTCCGTGTTTGAGCGTACTCGAAGCGTGTAGATCCAGTTACGATTATAGCTTACACGATTACAGTCATTTCCCTATACATCACCATATATTGTAGAGAAAGTGAAAAATTGTTGATTCCTGTTTGAAAATATTCAAAACCCTAAAAATCCCTATTCAAAATACTGTACCAATCATTATATTTGTTTTTTCTCCACATTATATGTATTATGCGGAATGCAAAAATGTATTTTCATTTTTGGTATCAATACATCTATATAGTTTTAAAAATATTTTAAAACTGGTCTATATTTACATTGAAAACTGGCCCTAGTGGATTGAGGTGAGAGATTGAGATCATTTGTAATGTGGAAGTGCACCTCAAAGACTTATTGTTCTGTGAAAGTGGGTGATGAAAGTTTCACTTCCGCTTTATATCCAACTGACTAAAATTGTGAAATATATGCAGAAACCTCAAAAGAGTCTCTCCCTTTATAGCTGGCTGTGAAATGTTACTGGTAGATAGATTATGAAAGAAGATGAAACTAGATAGAGTTTGATACTCGAAGAACACGGGTAATAGGGGGTGCTCGCATCGCAGATAAGATCGTGCTCCCACTGCAGATCACTCGCATCAATGGACCAATCTTTGCTTTTAATGCACTAGCCGATACATGCAATGATCATAATTTTGCAAACTTCTATGTTGACCAGCCATGCAAACTTCTATGCTGACCAGCCATCATTAGAAATCGAACTTTTCAAAAGTTGAATTCTAATACAAAATGGATTTCTTGTAATTCGCAAGACTAGAACACAAAAATATTCGAAATTTGTGATTTTCATAGCATTATTTCCTATCGAGAATGACTATCATTCCTAGAATAATAATATTGCAGTTAACACAGAAAACAGAGCGTTTGCGTTTTCAAGTTAAAAGTATGCAGTTTGAATGCATTCAATGCAATGATTTGACAGACCTCCTTTTAACATATTTTCGACAAACATTAAAAAATAAACATTTTATAAATGAAAGTTCCAAAAAAATAATGTTACAAATATCTAAAATGTGCTCCCTGTATAATGACTATCTCCGAGAAAAAACGACACTTACAGGCAACTATTATTAGATCCGAATCGCTTGAACTTGGCGATCACTGACTTTAGAGACAAATTTGTCAAAATATCGCCATGACGACTTTTATGAGTTTTGGAAATTTCTCGTATTTTGTAGAAGGGTTAAGAACTTCACCAGTTACAATGTTTTTTTCAGAATTTTTCACAGAGGATATAGTCATCATTCAAATGCCTTGAATTGTAAATACGTCAGTGTTTGGAGAATTTAATCTTCGGTCTTGTGAATGAGTTGAGCTTTATATTTCTGTTTTGTGAATGAGTGGAGCTTTATATTTCTGTTTTGTGTACGTCACAGTTGTCTTGTAATTTTTTAAGATAGAAATTCGTTAGCTATATTTTGTTCCTGTTTACGCATATAGGTGCTTCATAAAAAAAAGTTTTAGTGTTTCAGAAATTTGAATTCATTCTTTTATCTCGCGTTTACACCGTACAATTCCTAGAGATACGATGTAACAATATACATTTTCTTTTCTCTTACACATTGTTGATACAAATGAATGTAAAATACGATATGAATAAAATAGGAAAATTAATGTAAAATAGAATATGAATAAAATAGGAAAATAAATGTTAAATAGGATATAAATAAAATAGGAAAATGAATATGAAATAGGAAAATTAATATAAAATAGGAGATAAATAAAATAGAAAAATGAATGCATAATAGGATATGAATAAAATAAGAAAATGAATGTAAAATAAGGTAATGAATATAAAATAGGATATGAATAAATAGAATATGAATAAAATAGGAAAAGGAATGTAAAATAGGATATGAATAAAAAGGAAAATGAATGTAAATTAGATATGAATAAAATAGAAATATGAATGCTAAATAGGATATAAATAAAATATTAAAATGAATGTGTTGTGTATGTATTTGTCTTTCATTCAACATTAAAATAATCATAATTTTCATTATATACATAAATGGACATCAATAAAAATTTTCAGAAAGATATGAATGCCGTAAAGGTGGTAAAAAGTCGTTACCTTCTGCTTTTTGGCGAAATTATTTTGCTGCCGGTGTCAGATCATTTTTAAGAATTCGACGCGGTCTTATCATACCTTTCTCAGGCCTTTTTCATAACAATAAAAAGCTGAATACACTTTTGGAAATATATAAAAGTAGTCTTCAGAAACTGCCCGGAATTTCAAAGAAAAAAACAGTTGTTGCAATAGAATGAAGCATTTTTCTTTTGCTTTGAGCTATGCAAGAAAATGCTCCCTTTTACAAAAGAAATGTTTAGTACAGACAGAATCATAGAAACCCAGTATTGACTTCAAGTATTTGACTGGATTTAAAATATCTGAAAATCCTTGAAGCAATAAAACATTTAAAATGTATAACATGAACAAATACAAAACATTTCGTTCGTACTTGAAAGAAATATTTTATGAGATTGAAAAACATGTGAACACGTATATTCGTCTTTTTCGTCTGGAAACTGCTGAAATCCGAGTTAGTCAATACATTCGAATTGTTCAGCCTAGAAGGCTGAATCTTTACAGATATATAATACAGTGAACTTTTGCTAATCCGGCCCCCAATAAAGCGGCTGTGATATAAAATAAGTAGAGTTCTTTCCAAGCGAGAAAAATAGAATGACGGGACGTAAATTAAAGTAAAGTATAGACTTTACTTGAATAAAGAATTAAAGTAAAGTTTTTGGTGCTCTGTCAGTAATCCTTAATTATAACTAATTTGGCACCCTCAGTGTAAAGAATGACCGGATTATCAATAGTTTACTGCATCAACCACAGTAAAAAAGAAACCTTTAACCGTCTTTCTGAATCCCTTCCCTCCCCTGCAGTAACTTCCAAGGGTAAATCTTTGCATACTTATAATATCGACCACGAAAAAGTTCCTATAAAGTTTAAGCATTTTCGATTTCTCTCTCCCAGAGCCAGACTAATTAGAGGGGACTGACTAGTATTTTTAGATTATCTACCATCGGTGACCTAAAAGACAGAATATTTGCACACTTATAATATGGACCACGGGACATAAACTAACTGAACCAGTGTTCGGAATGAGACAACTGTTTTTGACATATAAACTCCTTCATTGTTAAACAAAATAAAACATTAAAAAGGTTTCAACTTGATTATTTAGGAGTGTGTTAAGTTTTTAAATGATTAGGCACTTAATGCAATTTAATATTTTACTCGTCCAATCACTTAATCAATTTGAAAAGTCAAGCTGTAAATGAAATGACTTCTACATTACATTTACGTTCAAATAGTTTACATTCAACTGGACTTCAAAAATATGACTGATTGCTACATGGATTTAAACCTGTAGGTCAAGAGACCGTACAAACACATACTAACGATGTTATTACACAGGACAATTTTCATTGCCGAACTTCAGCAATTCCGCCCGTCAATCATATTTTAGGCCCCCTTCTCTCTAACAGGCTCCTCCTCTCCAATGCCGTCGATTTCCTTCCAAGAAGCATTCCTTAGTTTCTTTTCGTAGCCGACGTGGTTGTCGAGTGGTCAAGGCAAGCGTTTCCGTAGCAATCGCTCGACCGCCACGTTGTGGGTTCGAGCCCCACGTAAGGCATGGATGTTTGTGTTGTGGGCGCAATGTGATCCGCCCCCTCTGGTGCGCCTGGGGCAACGTCAATGGACGACTAAATGGTTCACACTCTGGCCGCTGTAATAAAGGCGAATGACGAAGATCAAGTGCCTGGCCATTTGCAAAAAAAAAAAAATATATTTTCGTATAATTTGAATTTTTTATATCACATAGGTGTCTGTAATTTGGGTAGAAGTTCCATACATTTTTTTCCATCTGCAGATTCCAACGTAGTTCAGCTGCTTTGAGATGTGCTTGCAGTTGTCATCGTCATCTTGAATGCAAATGAGAAGAAGAAAGGCGGAGCGGAGTGACGTCCAATCTTATCATCCTCTGTGATTGGTTCGTGTTCAGAAATTGAGCAATTTTTACTGCTGACAATGAGTTCAAAACGATTGCGGCAATTCGGCGGCAAGATATCTTCCAGATTGGAATGTATGGTGTTACTGAAAAATTGCTGAAAGGAATTGTCCGTGTAATAATACCTTAAAGGTAGAACGATATAGAGGTGATAAAAAATGAGCACGGAATTGATAGCGCATGAGAGATTGCACCCAAATGTCTACAGATCCCAATAGAGCATGGGCACGAATGTAAATAAACAACCTGCGTGGTAGAATGCGCAGAAACGTAAGGGCAAAAGGGCATTATTTTTACCATAGCTTGTAATGGCAAACGGACGATGGTGGCCAATAAAAATTGAAACTAAACCCATTAAACATCGAAATTTATCTTTGTGATGATAATAAGTTATTTATAATGCTTGAATAACAACATATATTTAAAGATTTCATTTGCTAAAATGAACTTTAAGTGATTTTAAGTGAATATACACTACTATTCATTTTTACTGTGCTCACTCACTAGCGTTCTAAAGATGTATACATTTACTAGCAAATGCAGCATTGTATATGCGAGCATGAAGGAAAAGATATGTAACGATTTTTCTTAAAAAAAAAACTCATGTATACATTTTAATTAAAGTGAATATTTTATTTTCCAGTTAATTAAAAATATCCATCAAACAAAATAGAATTCGTAAAATTAGAAGTCAAGCTATTGTAAGTTTCTAAAGTAACCGTTTTTAATACAGAAGTAATGAAAATTTCCATACTAAGCGAATGAGTATTTTGTTTTGGAAACGTAAGGGCAAAATGGTCTGTGTGACGTCACGTGCCCAAGCTCTATTGAACGAGCACTCGCAGGGCGTGATCCGAAACCTATTATACATCTTGGGGCCAATATGACATAACAAGTAAGGCCTAAAGGGAAAATAAGAAGATCTCGGAGTAGGCCCTTAAATGTCAAGCCTCATCTGAACAATGTCTTGAGGCTCAAAGCAATCAGGCTCGAGAATCAGTTAGTCTTCGCACCATTCTTTAGTCTGAGCACGCAAAATATAATTTTTTATCATTCTCTAATGAGGCGACAATGCGAATGGTCGACAACCTGCTGAATGTTGCCGAACTCTCCGCAAAAGATCCTTTGATAGAAAAATGGAAAAGGTCAATCGCGAAAATCAATGTAGAGTGCATAGTGAAACAAAGTTATGTATAATGATCAGCCATGAGCGGCAACCATGAGTGCCAATTTTCATAATTGCGGTTAACTTATTTATTTCTGTTGTGTCGTTATAATCATAGTGGTTCTTTCAATCCAGACCGTCAGACTTATCCAAAGGTGTAAGTTAACCGTTTGGATGGCCGGGAAGTGCCACCCAATTTAGACCGGAACCCAGTGGGGGAGGTATCCACAGGGACCGCACCCTCCTTCCCCTACCACCAACCTTATGGAAGGACTTACGGACCCACATGTTTAACGTGATCGTACTCCGTATGAAGACGGCGGCAGTTGTGGCAGCGTGCAAATCCAGCGAGCAAACCACCGGGCTACCGCGCCCGAAAAGTGCCAACAACACGCGGTGTTCCCAGGGGGTCACCCACCCAAGTACTAACCGCGCCCGATGCTGCTTGACTTCGGTGATCTAACGAGAACCGGTGTTTTCAGCACGGTAAGGTCGTTGTCTATATCCAAAGGTGTTGTTGTTGAAACCCAGACCGTCCGACCTACCAGAAAGGTGTAAGGTAACTGTTTGGACGGTCGGGAAGTGCCACCCAATTTAGACCAGAACCCAGTGGGAGAGGCATCCACAGGGACCGTACCCTCCTTCCCCTACCACCAACCTCTCGGAAGGACTTTCGGACCCACATGTTTAACGTGATCGTACTCCGCATGAACACGGCGGCAGTTTTGGCAGTGGCTGGAATCGAACCCGGGCCTACCGAGTGCAACTCCAGCGCGCTAACCAATGGGCTACCGCGCCCTATATCCAAAGGTGTGAAAAATGTGTTTTGATGGCCAGGACAGTGCTATCCAATTTTAGACCGGAACCCTGTGGGGTAACACCTATAGGGGCCGTAGGCTACTTCCCCTGCCACCAACCTCTCGGAAGGACTTTCAGGTCCACATATTTAACTTGCCAGTACTCTTCGTGAACACGGGGATAGTTTGGGTAGTGCCGGGAATTGAACTCGGGTCCTTCGAGTGCAATACCCGTGGTTTAACCACTGGGCTGTCCTACCCTCAGCGGAAAATTATTTGCTGTCTCTCAAGTCATTATTTAGGTGCATATTATAAATAACTCACTAAGAGCGAGGCGCTAAAGATAAATTGTTGACTGTTGATTAATTTCAAGTGTTAATGATAGACGAGAAAATATTAGCATAATGTACATAAAACTACTGTAAATAATTAATGTAAATTTATTCAATTAATCAGGATAATAAGAGTTGTGTTACGTTTGGTATCTACGCTTACATTTTGTTTTCCATTTCAGTAACTAACAAAGTTGGAACAGGGCCAATAGAAATTCAACGCCACACTAATAAAAGTCACAGTTACTTGTTCGAAAGAAAAATAGGGTGATGAGTTAAAAATTCGATTGCCGAATTTCAAGAGAGTGAGATTGATTTTTTAAGCAGGTGATAAATATGACTAGGCTATCAAGAAAATGCCTATCGCGCAGAACTTTTTTATAGAATGCTATATTTACAACAACAGTTTTTTTTAATGATATCACACTGTTTGTATGAATATAGTTAAGAGTTGATCTAAGTTCATAATAATAAGAACAGGGAATTCTGTTTTTGCTTTAAATAGGTTTTAGATGATGATTATTAATAGCTAAATCTGATTAACAAAGTAGCCATTTTGTCAGCAAAAAATCCTCTTCTATGAGCGGTATTCGATTAAAAATTAGTTATTTCCGCTCTTGTGATCTATTCATACCAGGTTATATGCTGCTATACGGCAATCAAATGCTGATCTTATCATGTGACGGTGTGCATAATGTGAATTATACCCACCTATCTGCTCGCAATACTCGTGCTCTTAGTATTTCCGGACACATGCGGATCACGTACCTCTACAGATCAATATTATCAATAATTATACAAGCCCCAATCGCAACAAAATTTCAATACCACCCCCAAACGAAACACGATTCATTTATGACCGACTAGACCCTTTACCAAATCATACTCCTAAGCATGTCTTACGAACATTGAAATTAACTATAGTTTGAAGCTTAATGATTCAAACAAAGCGACAGAAATTATCAAAGCAATAAAGCTTAATTTTAAGAGATATTAAATTTTCGCCAATTTGGCGACATTTTCGAAAGTTGCGTTGTTGACGACATTTCGCCAAATTTAGCAAGTAACGCGATTCTATTTCAGAAGTTAAAGCTATTTGTGAAACTTGCCGAGATCTTCAATTCTTTATATGTAGTAGGTAAGAATTAACACACGTTTTATTCATAGACAAAAGTGTTTAAATTTATATGTGTGTAGGGAAAAGTACTGCTTCGCAAATCTCACTTTTTTATTTTGAACCTTATCCCATCAATGCAAAGTGTATATCTTAATTGCAGCTTTCTATTGCTAGAAATGAGTCAAACTGTACTTTGATTTAAAAACCCTTCTGTACAAGTTTCGAAAGCAGCTTCTATACTATTTTTACTTTCCTTATATACATAGTATAATGTATAAGGAAAGTAATGTGAAGGGGTCGAAAATTCGAATTCGAGTTTTCGATGGGAGAGCAAGTTTCAAGCATCCCTGATCACGAATCGAACATTTTTGAAGTGATGTCTCTGTGTGTATGTTTGTGTGTGTGAAAGTACGAGAAAATCGTCAAAAAATCAAAACCTTTAATAAAATTACGCAAATAGACATTTCTTACGTAATTTTTCCTTTGTTGAAAACGATTGACATAAACTTTAGAACGTTAGCATGAACCGTTCGAGAGATATTGCACATTTTTCGAATAAATATATCAAAAAATCCTATAAATTAAAAAAAATATTAACTGTTGAGAAACATGTTCACTTTTCATAGGTAATATCGTGCGATAAATTTGATGACATCATTCTCGTGGATCTAGCTCGTTCCATTCATCAGAAAAAATACTTTGAGTAATACTTTTGTATTTGAACGCCAATAATCATTTATCTGCTATAAGAATAACTTATTTCTCCGTCCATAACGTTTGACGAGATTTTGGTGACAAATTTGGCGGGATGGCGACTTTTTTAAATGTTGCCAAATTAAAGAAAAATTCGCCAAATGGATAGAAATGACGCTAAATCAATGAAAATGAAGACTAATTGAAGAAAATTCAATATCTTGGAAAGAATATAAGTATCTACTATAAGAATAACTTTTTTTTACTGTAAAAGTAGTAAATTCAGTGCATTATACAAGGAAATTCATGTGCTGCTCACATCAGATTTTTTAATTTGCGTCTGAATAAGAAGAATCTGGCAGAAAAATAAAAAAACAATTGACTACGGCTGTGAACGACAAAATTTCCTTCTTCAAATTATATGAGATGCTTTTCTTGCTCTATTAATCAATATTTTCTCAACAAGAATATTTCCATTTTTAGAAAAGCAATAGCTACTTTTCTTATTTTACATCAATTTCTTTCTATTTTGTTAGCTGAATTCGATTGAAAGATAAAACAGCAACACCCACAGAGATGGGATTTCATTCAGTGAAACGTATATAAAAAAGGGTTCAAAATATTATTTTTTACTTTCTCTATAATGCGTAGGGGGGAGTATTGCGGGGCGTCAAAAATCAAATTATGGATCAACGTATTTTTAGCATCTCTGAAAAAGAATCACGCATTCTATCGATGTTATCCTCTGCCTGCGATCACGATATCTCTCAAATAAAATGATATATTCAAATAGAATTGCTTACGATTAATTTAATCGTTAAACATCAAGAACTTTTTAAATTTTTTAATGAATAGGCCAGAGAAAACAATCAGTTTTCCCCAACATTGTATTCGGGCCAACGGCCCTGCCGTGCTGATAACACCAGTTCTCGTTAGATCACCGAAGTCAAGCAGTATCGGGCGCGGTTAGTACTTGCGTGGGTGACCACCTGGGAACACCGCGTGCTGTGGGCACATTTCGGGCGTGGTAGCCCGGTGGTTTGCGCGCTGGATTTGCATGCTGCCACAACTGCCGCCGTGTTCATGCGGAGTACGATCACGTTAAACACGTGGGTCCGTAAGTCCTTTCTAGAGGTTGGTGGTAGGGTAAGGAGGGTACGGTCCCTGTGGATGCCTCCCCCACTGGGTTCCGGTCTAAATTGGGTGGCACTTCCCGGCCGTCCAAACAGTTACCTTACACCTTTCTGGTAGGTCGGACGGTCTGGGTCTCAACAACAACAACATTGTATTCGAAAATTGAGGGGGAAATATTGAAAACGACATTTATATGGGGAAAAATGGTACGGAAACACATTCATTTAATTTTCATTTAAGAACTACTGGTATGATATACAGGGTGATCGTAAACTCTGGAACAAAAACGAGGGGTGATAGTACACATCAAGATGAACAATATTTGCAATAGAACCTAGGGCCGCATTCCAGTCATAGTGACAGAAAAGAGTAAAGTTGCATATCCACGTTGATCCTTCCACAGTGAAAAAAATCTGATGTGGGCAACACATGACTTTCCTTATATAATGTAATGAATTTACTACTTTTACAGTAAAAACATTAGGTTTTTTTTATAGTAGATACTAATATTCTTTCCAAGATATTGAATTTTCAACAATTAGTCGTCATTTTCATTGATTTAGCGTCAATTTTATCCATTTGGCGAGATTTTCGTTAATATGGCAACATTTAAAAAAGTCGCCAAGTTGGCGATATTCCGCCAAATTCGTCGCCAAAATCTCGCCAAGCGTAATGGACGAAAAAATAAGTTGTTCTTACAGCAGATAAATGACTATTGACGTTCAAATACAAAAGTATTACTCAAAGTACCTTTTCTCATGAATGGAACGAGCTAGATCCACGAGAATTATGTCACCCAATTTATCGCATGGTATTACATATGAAAAGGGAACATGTTTCTCAATAGGAAATATTTTTTTTTTTCATTTTATATGACTTTTTAATAATTTTTTTGAAAAATGTGCAATTTCTCGAGAACGGTTTAAGTTAGCGTTCTAAAATTTATGTCAATCGTTTTCTAATAAAAAATTACATAAGAAATGTCTATTTGCGTAACTTTATTAATGGTTTTGATTTTTGACGATTTTTTCAAAATTTTATTCGAAAATTTAGGGGGGTTCTGAACATTCGATTACGTATAAAAACAATAGGCTTCCAGTGCATACAGATTGTGATTTTTGTACCAAATTTGGCTCGAATCGGTCCATTCGTTCGTCAGTTATCGTCTCCACAGGCTCACTGACACACACACACACATACTTTCACACACACACACACACACAGACATCACTTCAAAAGTGTCTGATTCGTGATCAGGGATGCTTGAAACGTGTTCTCCCGTCGAAAACTCGATTTCGAATTTCCGACCCCTTCACAATACTTTCCTTATACATTATGTATATAAATAAAGTAAAAAGAGACTTAACTAATTTAGGAGTTTCACATTTCTATTCTCATCAGAGATTGATTTTAAGCAGCTGCTTAAATTGGCGTTTGAGGGCGTCGATGCACAGCCCACACCGGCGACGTGAAACGAAGGATTAGACGTAGCGTGACGTTGATCTTGTCAGTTGCAACAATGATTCTCCAGACGAGATCTTCCAGGGAGTTCACTGGTGTCTCGTACACCAATGTTTACATGTGCCCCCAGAAGAAGAAGTCCTGTGGATTGAGGGCTGGGAATCTTGGATGCTTAGTCATAGGTTCACCACATCTAATCCACCGGGCCAACGGCCGTACCGTGCTGAAAACACCGGTTCTCGTTAGATCACCGAAGTCAAGCAGCATCGGGCGCGGTTAGTACTTGGTGGGTGACCACCTCGGAACACCGCGTGCTGTTGGCCATCTCGGGTGCGGTATCCCCGTGGTTTGCGCGCTAGATTTGCACGCTACCACAAATGCCGCCGTGTTCATGCGGAGTACGATCACGTTAAACATGTGGGTCCGTAAGTCCTTCCGAGAGGTTGGTGGTAGGGGAAGGAGGGTACGGTCCCTGTGGATGCCTCCCCCACTGGGTTCCGGTCTAAATTGGGTGGCACTTCCCGGCCGTCCATACAGTTACCTTACACCTTTCTGGTAGGTCGGACGGTCTGGGTCTCAACAACAACAACATCTAATCCACCGCCCGGGATATGTCTCATGTACGAAGTATCACCAGGAGTCTGCGAGAGAGTACGACAGTCTTTCTTTCACCCTTGTCTCTGCTGTGCAACGACGCCCTCCGACGCACTATGTGCAGCTACTTTAAGTCTTTCTCTAATGCGAATGTAAATGTGAAACTCCTAAATAAGTGAAGTCTTTTTTTACCGTTGAAATATAAACGTGGATATTTAACTTTACTCCTTTCTGGCACTATAAGTGGATTGTAGCTCTACGTTCTATTGCAAATCTTTTTTGTCCTGATGTGTATCATCAACCAGGGCTCTAACTTCTACAGTTTTGACTATAACACCCCTCTTTTTTTTTCTTGAAAGAGTTTACGACCACCCTGTATAGGTCAAACTGTAACTAAATAATGGTGTCAACACGCACCTTTCCAGAGATAATATTGGAAACTTAATCTACAATTAAAAATATAAAATTATATATACATACTGTATTTCATAACCACATTCATAACTATAAACGAAGACACTTTGTGACATTTCTCAGTTATCAGAAAGGTTTCGCCTCGCGTCAGCGTAGAATTTGCACGAGACAGACATAGAGCTGTGTAAATAGCGAATCAGTATAATGTTGGTTGACAGTACAATGTAATAAATATTATGTATCCAATTAAGTAAAGTGCTGTTGTTGCTTATCCCCACTTGACTGACAGCAACATCAGATCAAATCCATGATCTCGCGAGACTTCAAAAAGTCCAGGACCGTTTCAGGACTGGAATACCGCTGGCTTTTGTGGCAACCAATACTTAACAAAGCATGAGAAGGAGTGGCCTGTGCTAAGTTACACTTCAAGTACGGGGATAATCCCTATGACCTAAAACAAATTTCAGTGTACGCAGATGACCGCTGCGGAATCTGGCCAGAGCTGTTTGCTCTCCTCTTCTGTTCGACCTAATCAGAGCAGAACTAGGCTGGCTGCAAGCATACCACTCATGCGGAGGAGCTGCTCTCCAAGAAGTGTTGATTTCCAATTTGACCTGGGAGGCAAGTTCCGTAAAAGAAAGGCCGCCACTGTCTGGAGATTATTTAAGGCTACCCTCCTTAGCCAAACCATCCGTATATCTACGTGCGACAGTACCCACTGGAAATATATCTTATGGGCATTTAAACTTTTCAATTTCTGGACAATATTTACAGTTGTATGGCCACCATGTCTCTACAACTCAGCTAGGTGCTGTGAACAGCTGCGGCTATCACTTAATATCCAGATGTCTTTGTCGAGTTCTGAAGACACACAGTAATTCAGAGCCTCATCTATAGCTATCATCCATAGCTATCATCTATAGCCTCATCCATAGTTCTGCTCGGAAAACTGAGCAGTGGTTAGGGTTTCTCTTGCTAATTTTTATGTCTCTCTCCTGTTTTATATACACTCCGCTACCAGATATAGCACCATCGCCCCCTGCAATCGATATACATTTGTAATGCATCATCAGGAATTTCATGAATGGTCTCCAGAGCAAGTATGAGATATTCTGGGATTAAGTAAAGTGCTAAATCTTACATAATAAAAGAATATGCCTGTCGGTATATCCGTGTCGGCTGTAGGGAAAAAGATTATTTTTCATGTTTTGGAATACATAATAATTTCAAGTATACTCCAAGTGTACTCCTCTAATAAGTGTACTCCAAGCATTTTACCCTAACTGGACGAGAACGCGTTAAGATATCAATTATTTATTTGAATTTTACTTTTAGGGTAAAGAGACATTTTTTTCTTTTCTGCGACTTCGAGTACTTTTATTTATGTGTTGCACGCTTATTTAGTGGGTATCAAAAGGGCTTATTTAGGGCGTATTAAAAGATCATATTACACCCGCGATGTATAATTGACATGGTTGTACATAAAAGAACATAGCGCGGGAATGATTTTGGATTAAAACAGGTGGTTCGGAAATCGTGTGATGGTGTCTGTCTATATTTATTTAAGTAGCTTGTAGTTATTTAGAACCCGAGCAACATTGGGTAATTCGCACCAGTATTAAATAAATATTAAGTATATTTTAATAACATGGTTTGATAGTAGAGGTGTAACATTTGAAACAACATCAAATATCTTTATATTTTTACATCGTATAATGTTAAAGCAATTTCACTTTCATTTGATGTTTTTTCTTTTCAAAGAAATCGGTTTGCTGTTTATAAATTTAAAACACTCCCAAACCACGTAAAAAAAAGTGCGTTAAAAAAATGAATAGCGGGGCAAAATGAAAACATTTTGATTAGGATTGTGGAAAACGAAATTTTCTTCTCAAAAGAGAATAAAAGATTTCCCCCCGTCCGTATAATCATTTTATTCTAAAAATACGAAATTCTCCATTTTATGAATAGCGATTCCGAGATTCCGACTTTCTCCTTTGCACAAAACTTGATTCCATTTTGTTTCAGGGAATTGAAATTGAAGATGAAACAGTGAGTGCCTCGATAATGGATATTTATTTGCGAATACTTTAGAGTTCAAAGAATCCATTTTCAGCATCGTACAACGGTAGTCATATAACACTTCACGATAAAAAAAATCTGATGTGAACAGCATATGACTTTCCTTATATAATGCAATGAATTTACTACTTTTACAGTAAAAAAATTAATTATTTTTATATTAGTTATTTATCTTCTTTCCAAGATATTGAATTTTCGGTAATGAGTCGTCATTTTCCATGTCGTCATCGTCAATGAGTCGTCATTGATTTAGCTTCATTTTTACCCATTTGGCGAGTTTTTCGTTAATTTAGCAACATTTAAAAAAGTCGCCAAGATAGCGACATTCCATCACGTTCGTCGCCAAAATCTCGCCAAGCGTTATGGACGAAGAAATAATTTATTCTTATAGCAGATAAATGACTATTGGCGTTCAAATACAAAAATATTACTCAAAGTATCTTTTTTAATGAATGGAACGAACTACATCCGCGAAAATGATGTCACCAAATTTATCACATGATATTACATATGAAAAGTGAGCATGTTT
Source organism: Amaurobius ferox (assembly GCA_951213105.1). Classification (NCBI taxonomy): domain Eukaryota; kingdom Metazoa; phylum Arthropoda; class Arachnida; order Araneae; family Amaurobiidae; genus Amaurobius; species Amaurobius ferox. The sequence goes on along the minus strand of OX578136.1, from coordinate 161,341,888 downwards.
CTCAATAGGAATTTTTTTTTTTATTTTATATGACTTTTTGATAATTTTTTTGAAAAATGTGCAATATCTCGAGATCGGTTCATGTTAGCATTCTAAAATTTATGCCAATCGTTTTCTAATGAAAAATTACATAAGAAATGTCTATTTGCGTAAATTTATTAGCGGTTTTGATTTTTTGACAATTTTTTCAAAATTTCACTCAAAAATTTAGGGGGATTCTGAACATTCGATTGCGTATAAAAGCAATAGGCTTCCAGTGTTTACGGATTGTGATTTTTGTACCAAATTTCGTTCGAATCGGTCCATTCGTTCGTCAGTTATCGTCTCCACAGTCTCACTGACACACACACACACACACACACGCACACACAGACATCACTTCAAAAATGTTTCATTCGTGATCAGGGATGCTTGAAACGTGCTCTCCCGTCGAAAACTCGAATTCGAATTTTCGACCCCGTCACAATACTTTCGTTATACATTATGTATATAAGAAAAGTAATAAACGGAAATTCAACCATTCCAATACACAAAGACCCCTAACACAAGTAATTATGTTTTGTTGAGGGGTCATATAATAATAGAGTTTGTTCTTAAATAAATTAGGTTTTGTTAGGAGTTTCTACAATATTTATGTTTTGTTCAGGGATAATATAGTAATTATGTTTCCTTAGAGGACCGTATAGTAATTATTTTTAGTTTAGGGGTCGTATTGTAATTACGTTTCGTCAGGGGCTCGAAAAAGAATTACGTCTTGTTAAGGGAATATATAGTTAAAGGACAGTATAGTAATTACGTTTTGTTTGGGGGTCGTATAATAATAAATTTCTATTAGGGGATCGTATAGTAATTACGTTTTATTAGAAGATCATATATTAATTACTGTTTGTTAAAACATCAACGTTACTGCTTAGGAGATCGTAATGTATTTAAAAATGATAAGCTATTACAATCGAATTTCGTTTTTATTCGGACGTCCTACAGTTATTTCTTTTCGTTAGGGCTTCGCAAAATTATTCCGTTTTTAGGAGGTCTAAAAATAAAAACGCATTTTTAGTGGATCGTATAGTAATTACGTTTTCTTAGTAGTATAGTAATAACGTTTTGTTTGAGAGTCGTATAGTAATAACGTTTTATTAGGGGATCTTACAGTAATTACTTTTAGGTGATTGTACAGTAATTACATTTGGGGGGATCGTATATTAATTAAGTTTTGTTAAAACGCCATAATATTTATGTTTTGTTAGGTCATAAAGTATTTAACAAGGATAAGAGAGCTGTGAATTAATTACAACCAAATTTCAATTTCATTTTTGCGTCATACAGTTATGTTTTGTTACATTTTGTTAAGGCGTCACAAAGTCAATAATATTCATATTGGAAAGATGAGTGGTCTTCGTTAGACATGGGATTTTACAAGTTCCGGTGCTGCAAGCGACTGTTCATTACAAATTTAATTTTTAGTTTTAGTGCATCATGGAATCATATGTATTTTACCAATTCCGTATAAAAATTATCTATATCATACAGTTAAGTGAATTAAACTGACTGAGAAATGAATCACACACTCCAAACTGCTAAAGGTAGAAACTTCAAACTTCGCATATACGTGGAACTTGACCTACAAGGAACGAGAATAATCTAAAATTTTAGAAATGTATTCGAAAACTTTATAATTATTGGAGACTTTTGTTCCAACATTTTTCCAGATATAACGCGAAAATGTCTAGACACAAAACTTTCTGTTTTTATACCATTCTGCGAAGAAAATAGGAATTTTATTTTTTCATATAACAGTATGTATTCACAGCTAACCTTTTTGAAAATATTTTAATTCATAATTATAGCAAACTATTTTTTTTTACATTTTATAATTCAATGCAATATATGCAAATCTTGAATCCATGCATAACCATAGTAATGACTCGTTAAATACTAAAATTGTCTGCTGCCAATTCTTCTACACAAACTAATTATTTTTAGATTAACTATTTTTAGAATGAATTATATTTAGATTGGAATGTTTAAAAACTTTAAAAATAGGGCATCATACAGTTATCAGAGATGAATTGTTGTTTCACATAACTCAATATCTATATTAAAAGAAATATAAAATATGCGCCATTTTTATGCATTCATTTGAAACGATTTCAGATATGCAGAATTTTTTTAGTGTATAGGTGTTATATTGAGTAACCATTACTATTTTTTCCACGTGAAGCTAGTTAATTTAATATGCTTGATACCGAGCGTAAAGAACCTTGCTGTTCCAACCGGAAATGATGTTCTGGAAAAGGTTCTCTCCTATAAACTTCACAACAGGAATACAGGATTTCAAGCCGAACTTACCGCTATTTCCTTTACTATTGACTGGTATTCCACTAATAATACCCCTGTTAATTTTTTCCAATTTTTCTTTTCTAAATTTTATTCTAAATTTCTGTTTATTTTTCATGTGCCTATTTTTTTTTTGTTTTTCATATATTTTCTTTTCATATATTTTCTAAATTTTACTTTTAAAATTTTATTATTTTCTTTCATTGTAATCTATTATTCATGTTAATATACCTCACGCTAAATTTTATTTTTCAATAATCTTTTCATCTATATTTGTAATAACCCTTTTCCCATTTTTCAAAAATAGATGTACTTGTCAAGTTCAAATATAATGTAAAACTGTCTGTTTAACCACAATATTCTTCATCAATTGTTTACTTTTTGGACCCAAATAAATGTTCGTTTGGCGGGATGGTAGACCTTGGGTGCCTCATGAGTGGAGGAGGTATCCTTTCCCGGCTGTGCAGCTAGCTACTCTAAACCCTCTATGTGAGTCGCAAAGTCTGGGGTCTTCAGACCTCCGACATCTTTGCACTAACCTACAGTGCATATTTGTTCGAGCATCATTGTAAAGAGATTTACTGTCCAAATCGGGAGTCGTACCCTGGATCTCCAACCCGCGCTCTACCGTTGAGCTACTGAGACGAAATTGCAAGCTCCTATTGTCAAAGTGGACTTTGCGGGAGTTTCAGTTTCCATAGTGCAGCTAACCATTTAACGTGTGAAACTGCTAGCAACAAAATGATTGAACTTCATTACTGAACTTCAACAATTTGGTCGCAGCAGAAATTTATCGCACTAGGTAATATTGGAATATCGGAAAGTAAATGATTGAGCAAGAGTCAGATAAAACAATACTGCTTACAGTGTATGGAGAAATCTCTAATAAAATATGTAATGGAGAAATCTCTAATAAAAGGTGTAATGGAGAAATCTCTAATAAAGGATGTAATGGAGAAATCTCTAATAAAAAAAGCATCGCATTTCTGTAGATTTTTAAAACCCTGTAATCCTTTCACTTATATCCGATCAACACCAGCTGAAATAATCTGATGTGAGCAGCACATGACTTTTCCTACAGACCCAAATTCATTTTCTCCTTATTTCATTAATAATTCATTAAATTGGGTTTAATTGAACTAAATAACACGCGAGATTATTTGAAATTACACTAAATGTACACCTTTAATTTAGTTTTCGTTTTCATCTGGTAACCCGATTTAATACCTGAAACCGACGTAGCAAAAATTCGAGAAATTTAAAACATTTCGAGAACGACTAGTCCTAGAATAATGGGATTGATCTTTTTTTCATCGTCAAAAATTACATATAAAACAAGCACTTAATTCATATATTTAAGCATACGCAGTCTTCTATTTTAGATTTTGACGATTTATTCAGGCTATTTCGTAAAATAGGCAGGTTTTTCGTTTCTGAATCGTATCAAAATCTAATCAGTATCAGAGTATCATCCTACAAGTGATTTATCTACCACATTTTGTGAAATTTGTTGAATAAGTTTTTTTAGCTAGATTGGTTACATGAGATTTTTGAGGACCATTTTGCAAAAAGAAACGGGTTCTTTTACCTCGAACCATACCAAAATCTAATCAGCACCAGAGTCACACACAAATAACTTACATATAAAATTTTATTAAATGTAGCACAATAGTTATTTTGAGTTAGAGTGGATACATACATTACACAGACAGACAGACCCACACACAGACGTCACACTAAAAAGAGTTTTTTCAAATTCTAGAGGTCTCAAAACGTGTAGATCCATCGAAAACTCGAGTTGCGGTTTTCGACACGATTCCAATACTTCCCTATACATTACCATGTATTGCAGAGAAAGTAAAAAGATTTAATATTAAGCCGCACAGCTTAACTCCAAGTAGTTAAAGGGTCATTAATGTAGACACAGAATCATAGTCTGTGTATTACAACTCTTTACGATATTTACGAGCAAAATAGGCCTTCACAAGAATGCATACAACATACATTTTGCCTGTCAAGCTTATAGAGGACGAATGTAAACCTTTATTATCTAATGCCCTCTTGCTTTATATCTGAAAAATAAAAGCACAAACAATGAAAATTAAAAGTGTTTCGCACCGTCCATAATCAGAACCTAATATAGAAGTTTAGGCTATCGTCTCTGCAACTCAATGGTTGAAACAAACGTCACAGACCAGCTTAAGATGAATAGTTTAAATCTCTGCCGAATCATACATTTTTAAATGTTTTCACTAGCCGAAACATTTTCATTCAAGCGGGTTGGCTTTTTATTTCAGAGGTAAAGATTGATTGAAAACATATTATAAATATTTGCATTGCACAATATTAAATGTATTTGATACCATTCATTCCATTTAAACAAATGCATACAAATATACTTGTAACAAACACACACACACACACACATATATATATATATATATATATATCTTGATTATAGGATGTGCATGTCTTATTACTATTTTCTCTCTCTCATTGTTTCTTGGTACTGCACTTTGCTTTCTTACTTTCTGCGTTTTATTGTTTTTCTCGTTTTATTTCTCTTTCATTACACTAGGTGGCACTACCATACTAAATTCTATAATTCAGCTATTCATCTGGCATGGTATAGTTAAGCGGACGTTCAATTCTAGCTTGTTCACCCTAAAGAAGTAATTATTTCCAAGTTATTTCCAAACAATTGTCTGCTTTCCACATTTTCTTTGTGCAGTATTTTACTTTTGTGATTTATTTATCTAACGTTCAGAAAAGTTTATTCCAAAAGTGAAAGGCATGAAATTAGAGAAAAAATACGCACTTGATTAAGGTTGCAGAAAATAAAATACGTTTTTCAAAATAAAATAAGTCCTTTCCGCTGCACTCTATAATCATTCAATTCCCAATAGGAAAGATTCCATTCTTCAAACAGAGATTCCAACTGTTGGCGCTTTTGTGAATTTTCTATTTCGTTCCAAAGATTTTCGATAGAATATGCAGGTTAGGTGCAGTATCTTTCTTTAAAAGAACGACTCTATCAAAAGTATCAAAAGGGCATTTTTACTTTCAGTACAATACGGAGTGTATGTGCAGGGATTGGACTAAAATGGAAAGTCAATATTTAAAAACAGTGAAAGCCAGTTAAAAACAAAAGAAAGACTTTTAATCTGAAAATTTAAACTTGATTAAACATTGCACATAAAGGTTGAAAAAAGTATCAACCGGTTTCAAGGGTAATAAAGATCCTGCTTCGTCGGAATAAATGAGACTGGACGTACCAACAAAGGCAATATGGAGTGTGTTGAAAAACAGTTGTCACATGACACAGGTAAAAAATTATTGAAACGCAAGAATTTGAAAAATAGAAGAAAAACATTAAAAACACAACTGAACAAATGTCCTTATGTAGTTTTTAATGATTTTAACTAACTTTTAATATTTTTTAATTTCGCAAACGTGCAGACATAACTTATTTTATTTTGTCAATATTTAAATGTCAATTATTTTTGTCCCCGAATACAAATCGAAACTTTTTTAGAGATATACGTTATATAACACTGGGCTCTGTGGACAGTTTAATAACAAATATCTGAATTATTCAAATAAAATTTAGTACATTTTTCGAATGCATAAATTCTAATCTTATTAATTATTAATCAAAATCTCGCTTTCATATATCATCTTTTGAAAATTTGCATCATATAGTCAATTGAATTGAAAACAAAATGCTAATTTGGAATCAGATATCCAAAAGTAAATTTTTATTTATATTTTCAGTTTGAAATTTTACAGCAAATTTTAATCTAAATGTAAATTCATAGTTTGGATTGATTTGGGGAGGGAGATTGAGCCATATTAATTCTCAACTTTATGTAATTTTTTTACCTAAAATATAGAAATATGCTAATCGGTAGGAAAAATTACTTGCTGGGCACATCAGCATTTATATTCGAACAGATGCATCAAACTAGATTAAAAACTTTTCTGCGCCATCTTTCAAAATGGTTACTTATATTTGGTCTAAAAACGGATGCGTTCTGGCAAAGGAAAAAGGAGGAACTATTGATTATGGCTATGGAAGACGTAATTTTCTGCTCAAAATAGGATGAAAGGTTTTCTTTGCTCCGTATAATCATTATATTCCCAAGACGAAAGTTTCTATTTTAAGAACAGCGACTCAGACTTTTGCCTTTTACACGGCTCTTTTTCCATTTCATTCAGGGAATTCGTATGAAAGATGAAACAGCAACACCTGCGAAATCGGCGCTTTATTTAAAAGCACTCGTATAAAAAGGGGTTTGAAGTATCCGCTTTTCAACAATGAGGTTAGATATTAAAATAGCTCATGCCAAATATAAGTTGAGCAAGCTATATCTGGAAAAAGAAGAGGTTTCGTATTGTCACGACGTATGATTTGGAATCGTATTCTAATTTCGAAATAATTATCGCTTTTAATTACAGCCACCATAAGCGTAAACAGCAGCAATATACCGGTGTAAAGAACCTTGCTGCCCCAACCGGGAATCGAACCCTGGACCTCCAAACTGGCCAGCCGACGCTCTACCGTTGAGCTATTGGGCCAAAATTGCAAGCTCTTATCGTCTGAGTAGACTCTGCATTCTCCACCTCCTAATGTCAGATTGGCGGACAACTGACAATCTGACTGACCATCTCTTGCTATTTTTATCTCAGGTTAGCCTCTTTCTATTACTATTTTTATCCAGGTTAGTATTCTGTGGGGTCGTTATCCTCTCAATTTAAAATAGGCGCTCAGTCTCCAAGAGTCCACTGAATCCGTACTATTCGTACTAGGGTCACTTTGAGATCTCCGACACTTTTGCACTAACCTACAGGGTTGATTTGTTTGGGAGCCATTGAAAAACACCTTGCTGCCCCAACCAGGAATCGAACCCTAGATTTCCGAACTGGCCAGCCGACGCTCTACCATTGAGCTACAGGGACGAAATTGCAAGCTCTTATCGTCGAAGTGGACTCTGCACAGATCATAACTCTAGCTATCTTACTACAGTATGTTTCTTTTAGATTGGCGATTCAAAGTCGCGATTTCTCTTTCAATTACCATAGCAGCATCAGCCTCAAATGAGTACGCACGCTTCCTTCCTCCGCCCCAGTTGAGGCCTAAAAAGAAAGACCCCATTAAGAAAGTTCGTCTTAAGCACTTATTCTAAACTGATGCGGAAATATTCAAATATCCTATTCAAAGAAGAACCTTCCTATTTCAAAGAATCTTTCCTATTTCAAAGAACAACGGAAAGGAGAAAAGGAACTTCTACGACCTTGAATCGCCAATTTAAAAGAGACAGACGATATAGTTCACAAAACAACTGTACAATAAAACTGTTAAGTAATGCACATTAATTTCAGTTATTCACTTTATATTTAAGAACTGTACTAGTATTGAGAATTTGTTTAGTTTTAGTTCTCGTAATGGCAACATCATTTTTTAACACTTTACAACAAAGTTGAAAAGTGTTTATGACTTTGTTCATTCTGTCTGTCTGTCTGTCTGTCTGTCCGTTAGCACTATAACTACCGTAAAAATGACTTAATCAAAATGAAATTTTGGTATGTTGTTCAGACGGTCTGTAGGACCTATGGGAATATAAATGAATAATATCAACCAATTAGTTTTGGATTGAACCCGGGTTGAAAAAATGAAATACGTTGAATCCTATGGGACCTAATTTTTCAAACATTTTTTAAGCGGATTTAAAATTCATAAATTGCTTCGAAAATTTTAGGTAATATTTAAATTGTTCCATAAAATATATAAAAAAAAATTCAGCAAATTATATTGCGAAGTTTTTCAAATAAAAATTAAAATAATAATTACACCTCTTATATGAAGCGATCACGTGACCATGATATGAAAAGATCACGTGACCCACTTCAAAATGAAATATGGCATCCCTCCTGTCTTAAAATAGTGATTTTTAAAGTTGTTTTTAATTCATATTGAGTGTTATATCCGTCCTAAAACAGCTTTATTTTTGCTTAAATTCTGTGCATCTACATACTGAAACAACGCAATTACAATATATTTGAGTTTAAATGCTCATCCAAATTTGATTATTTCTACAACGAAGCCTATTTTTCACTTATGTAAAATGCAAACAGCAAAATATGTAGAATGAGTTGTATAAGAATTGCTGTATTTCTTTAGCCCAAAATTATTTAGCTCATGGAGTCTGCATAGCTGATATGAATGAAATATTCATTGATTTTAGAGAGAGAAGGACGATTTTTTTCGATGAAGTTTTAAGAATAGAGTTTAATTACTTGTAGCTCTATGGTCTTAATTTTTAAATAAAATAAATTATTATAGTATTGTGATGAATGAAATGAATGGGAAAATGTTATGAATGAAATGCTGCTTTTATAGAGAGAGCCAGGCGTGTTATTTTTTTAGATGACGTCATTTGAATGCATTTCAGTTGTTTTCGATGATGTTTTCAAATATAATAAATTATCGTAGTATTATGATAATTTTTAAAATATTACCGAGGAATATATCGCATTTTAGAGGTATTTAAACCAGGCAATTTATATTTCAATGCCGTTATTTGAATGAAGTTCATTTTTTTCGATGAAGATTTAAGTTTTCAAATATAATAAATTAATGTAGTATTGTGATAAGTTTTAAAATATTACTGAGGAAAGCATTGCATTTTAGAGATGGTTAAATAAAATTGCATTGAATTTGGAGAATGTTTCATAATCAATGCTTTAAGCATGATTGATCTTTCTTGTGGTAATCTTGCAATGGCAACAGTCTCAATTTTGTTTATGATGTCAGATAAACGAGCTGTAAGTTTGGAATGTTAAGATTATGAATAGAAAGGTTCCTGAATGATCAGATTTGTAATTATTTTAGTACATATTGAAGTGCATGAAAATGGATAAATTTCTTCGGTGTTTCCCCTAAAACAGTCATTCACTGCTAACTCACTCACAGAACAGATAATCACGTTCATTAAACACTGACGTATTTCACAATTCGCCTTCATCGCATCACGTGAATTCAGTCTACAGAACAGTGAAACGCGTATATACCATACCCTTTAGTCAATTTATCGAGAAAGATCTCGATAAATCGTCTCTTGAAACTCTTAATCAGACGACGAAATTCGAGAACATTCCAAAATTAGCCAAGTTGGCGATAATTCGCCGAATGGAAGACCAATGCCAGCAACTTTGCATACAACTTCGAGCGATAATAGCAACTGTTTCCTGTGGATGTCGGTTTTCCTCAGGGATAGGCAATATGGATACAGAAAATATTTTAGGAATACAGAAGATATATTTTAGGATAGAGAAGATATTTTAGGAATTCAGTATAATAGTTTGCTGGCTTGAAATAATAATGAGCATAGTGAAAATGGAGGGAAAACATAGAAAACTTTAAATTGTATCTGTAAATCTTCAATCATCTGAGCATCCGAACCAAAATTAAATTATTTAATAATTGATAAGGAATTAAAATGTCACCCGCAATAAAAAATATCTGATAATTGTAATGTTACGCCAGTTATCAGTTACATCTACTGCATGTATAACATTTGCTGTATTATGTTATTATAAAACTCTCTGTACAGGTGCATATTAAATACTTCTGTATATAGAAGTACCAGGTATACTGTAGAATACTTACTTGATATATCTTTAAGGAAAAACTTCCTTGATATATCTCAACTATTAAATATAAAATTGAAAAAATAATTCAAAATGAATGTGCCGAAAACCTTAGGAATACATAGTGAGGACGTTTGCATACAATTTGAAGTGACCTCTTCGAAGTACGGACCGAGAACAAATGTGCTTGCGATGCCGCACAACACAATCACTTTAGCTTCATGTAAAGGCACTGCTGCCACATCGTGAGGATTTTCATCAGCCCAGTGAACGCATTTCTTGGATTTTACGTTCCCAGTTAAGGAAAAATGTGCCTCATCCGTCCATAATATCAGCAGCGGTCACCTGCTATCTTCATCATATCTGATGAGGAAAAAATTCGCAAAGTCGACACACTGTTGCTCGTCTCCAGGTTGCAATATCTGGACGCGCTGGAATCGATACGAAAACATCCGCAGACCAGAGCGCAGAAGCTTGAGGACTGTGATTTTCGGTACATCCAAATTGAGGACAACACTTCTTGCAGTACGCAATGGACTTGCAGTAATCGGATTATGCACTTCCGCAACAACTCCAACAGGAACAGATGGTCGTCCGGATCGTGGTCTATCACATGTGCATCCAGTTTCTTCAAATTTGTTTACCAAATCACGTACAGTTCGTACGGAATATGAGCCTCGTCTTAGCTTTTGATTTTGCCGATAAACTCGCACTGCTTCCTCAGCATTTTCCCCGTTCAGATAAAACAGCTTTATCAATTCAACTCGTTGTTTCCCCGTAAGTGTCCTCTTGTTGGCACGTTCGAACACCTGATTGAAGAAACAGTCTTCCCACACTGCTTATTAAAGGTTTTCCACAAGCAATTCTTTGCACATGGTGAATTATTTAAAGTGCGTCAATGCACCTCCTTTCTGTGTTGTCATTGGTCCTTTACAATGCTCTTCTTTGCAAATGTTTTACGCCGCCAATTTTCGTCATACGTGTATCGTTTCAACACCATTTATGGTTTTTCAATGCGCTGAACAATTTGCGCAAGAAAAAAGTGGGTGCTGCCATTCGAAAATTTCGAAATTTTTTCACTGTAACCGTAACAGCTCTATTATTTGAAATCGTCACAATCTCGAGCGCATACCTTCAAATAACAATATCTGAAATTTCCTTTTGGATTGGTTGAGCGGATAGGCCGTTAGGGATTCATATATCGGGGAAGTTTTTTTATGACCACCCTGTATGTATATATATATATATATATTATTACGCTAAATTTACACCAAATTACTTTGAAGATTTATATGCATAACAGTGGTGTCATTATCAGAATGATGACAATATAAGGTTTTTACTTATTGAGTTAAATAAAGGTTAAATTTATCTGCATATGAAGAATTTATACTAGAATTTTACACTCGTTTGAAGATTTATGACGGGTTGCAATTTATATAATGGGATGGCCACAATGATTTCTAAGACACTCATATTAGTTCTTTCCATCAAGTACCATATACTGTGCTTTTCTGAGCTGATGAAAACTGTTTAAAATAAAGCTCTAAGAACAGTTGTCCTTTTCTATTCATGCTTTTAATTAGGAAATATCGTCAGAAGTAAACTTAAGAAAATATTTTAATTATCCGGTGTACATAGTCCAGCGTTCACTCATTTAAAATAAAAATTATCTAATTGACTTACTACCGTTTAGTTGTCCTATCACCATTATGCGGAGAGAAAATAAGTTTTTGAAATATGTAAAATGTAAACATTTCAGAATTTGAAAGAATTATATTTCAGAAACTCATTTTAAGGAAGCAATGGAATTTGATATTAATAGATATAAAAATGCATACATTAAGAATTTGTACAAGTACTGATATATTATAATTCCCATTATTTTACGACTTACTTATTCTTTTTTTGTCAATTTAAAAATAAAATTTTAGAAAAATATATTACTTACAGCATTTTGGGGCGGATTTCAAACTCCATATTTTAAATCGGTAAGTTTGTTCTACTATATAAAGAAGCTCTTCTTTTTGTCTCTTTGACTCTCTGTCTACCTGTCTAATTAGCCTCAAATTTGGCAACACTTTGGCAGAATATCGCTGACTGCAATTTTTGTAAAGTATCTCAAAACGGATAGAAATTGTTATCTGGGAAAATTGAATTTAAGTTCTTTTACAACCCATAACTCAATGTGGAAATTATTAATTTAATATTTTAGTTTTAATATGCAGGGAGTTTCACTCATCGTAGAACCGGTAGGTTTTGTTTGGATACGTTTGCTAGGTCAAGTCCCAAAGATCATGCCAGCAACGAACAGTTAGAAACCTTGTTGGTAACAATTAAAACGTTGATCAGGGGAGGTGCATGGTGTACATATACAGGGTGATTCAAAACGATGGTGCAAAACTTTAAGGGGTGATAGAACACACCTAAACAAGCACTTTTCGTCATACAATGCATGGTCGTAACGCAAGCGGTTAAGCGCTAGAGGGCGCTGTCCAGCCAATACATTAAGCGCCCGTTGTCGCGCCAATTCTACCGTGGATTTTAGAAGGAGTGGATTGTTTCATAAATCAGGAGAAGGCAGACATGAATTTCATGTACAAGTTGAGGACGGAAATGCAAGAAAAGCCCAAATCCATGTGTAGTTCCAATACTATGGAGCGCTACCCCATACGGATTTTCTCGCACTCCCGCAGCTTGTACCTGAAATGCATGTCGGCCTTCTCCTGATTTATGAAACCATTAATTCCTTCTAAAATCCACGGTAGAACTGGTGATGAGTGCGACAACAGGCGCTTAATGCGTTGGGCGGACAGCGCCATCTAGCGTTTAACCACGTGCATTACGACCATGCATTGTATAACAAAAAGTGCTTGTTTAGGTGTGTTCTATTACCCCTTAAAGTTTTGGCCTATCGTTTTGAATCCCCTTATGTGTATATATATATATATATATATATATATGATGTTGGGGGATAATGTGTAAAGTTATTTTATACACTAAGTCATGTGACATCTACTTCATATATAGCTATATATGTTACAAGATTCACTGAAATAATTGGATAGCAATACATCCAACGTAACCTATATTTTTACGGGTTATAAACGTTTTTGTATGTACAAGCAGCAGTCATTACATGCTCAGATGGCCACTGTTTTACATGTGGCTTATTTAATACCAAAGGGAGCCAATACATAGATTACGAAACGTAAAAATTGAACTACGCAGATAATTCTTTCACTGATCTTTATTTTCGAATATGTGCTGTATATACTTTGCGAATGCATAATTTTACGCTGCATTATATCGAATGTATAAAATATGAATTTATTTACAGATTAGAAGACTAGTTACAACATTCCTTTATTCAGCGTCATTCCTTCTAAAGATTAATCTTCAATTTGCGTCAAAATGTGGGACGTCAGACAGCTAATATATATCAATATTTCACGTTACTGCGCATTTATATCAAAATCAATCAACTCAGATTTAGAAATCTCCTTCCTTCGAATGTGGTAAATAATTTTGTTCCAAGTGAGTTCCATCGCACATGGTAAATTATTTATAAATCTTAATTATTCATTAATCATAACGGTCTTATTCAATGGACAGCAACATAATAGCCAAGTCTGAAAATTGCAAACTTTGGGATGATCAAAATTGAATGTTATTTAAGAAGCTATCTACATACCACAACTGTTTGGATATTCTGATGGGAAATTAAATATGTATTAGAATACAGTGCAAGACTTTTTAATACAATAAGAATTTGAACTAAAAACATATTTCGTTAACTTATTGCATTTGTTTATTTTTAAATATTTTACCTCAGAGTTGAAATAAAATTTTCATAGCTGCCATTTCGGTAGAATAATATTTTATTTATTTGAAAAATAATCAGAAATACACATAAGATTGCTTGCCGCCAACGGCCCTACCGTGCTGAAAACACCGGTTCTCGTTAGATCACCGAAGTCAAGCAGCATCGGGCGTGGTTAGTACTTGGGTGGGTGACCACCTGGGAACACCGCGTGCTGTTGGCACATTTCGGGCTCAGTAGCCCGGTGGTTTGCGCGCTGGATTTGAACGCTGCCACAACTGCCGCTGTGTTCATGCGGAGTACGATCACGTTACACATGTGGGTCCGTACGTCCTTCCGAGCCGTTGGTGGTAGGGAAGGAGGGTACGGTCCCTGTAAATGCCTCCCCCACTGGGTTCTGGTCTAAATTGGGTGGCACTTCCCGGCCGTCCAGACGGTTACCTTACACCCTTCTGGTAGGTCGGACGATCTGGGGCTCAACAACAATAACATAAGATTGCTTATACAGTATATGTACATAATATTAATAGATAGCTTGTGGATATCAAAAGTCAATGTCGTTTATAATTTAAGTGTTTTTTCTGGAGATCCAGCTAGCGATATTAGTGAAAGCATTTTTACCCAATTGTTACTCATTTATAGTTGTCAGTATTGGTACTTATGCCAAAATATTTCCTACAAATAACATTATTTATAGAACGGGATATGAAGTTAATTTTTAAAATCCGGTACTATAATAATTTTCTTATGGGTTTGGCTTAATTCGTAATTACTTTCATTTTATTTCCCATCTATATCTTCAACAAAACAATTTTTGAAAAGTATATTTCTCAAAATCTAATATGTATAGAGTTTAGATGGTTGATGTGTATTCAGTATCCAATTTCAAAAGATATAGTGGGTGGATTATGTATTTTTAATTTCGATTCTTTTTCCATTTTCGGTTTTAAAAAATACATTTTTCTTGAAGTATCTGTTTTTAAGATTGTCTATACATATAGAGCTTAGATAACTGATATGTGTTCACTACCATATTCCGGAGGAAGTAGGATAGTTCATTAAGAATTCTCACTTTCAGTTCCTTTTCCGATTTAAAAAGTTTCTTTGAAATATCTATTTGTCAGGATTGGCTGTAGATAAAGCTTAGATAATGATAGATATGGATTCAGCATTAATTTCTAGAGGGAATTGAATAGCTAAGGATTTCCACATACGGTTCAGACGATGTCATTTTCGATTTAAAAATTTACATTTTCCTTGCAGCATTTATTTTTAGGAATCGGCTATAGAAAGGGTTTAGATGACGACTGATATGGATTCAGTATTAAATTTCGGAGTGGTGTGTGCGGGTTCACTAAGGTCTTCACGAGTATAGATAGAACTTAGATGATGATTAATATGGATTCAGTATCAAATTCCAGAGGGCTTAGGGGTTTACTAAGAATTTCCACTTCCTCTTTCTACCTAATTCGGGTTCAAAAATTTTATTTTCCTTGAAATATATGTTTCTCAGAATCAGCTATAGATAGAGCTTCGATAATGACTGATATGTATTTAACATCAAATTTATAAGGGGGTAGGAAAATTCACCATGGATTTAACTTCCAGCTTTATTCTACTTATGGTTCAAAAAATGTCTTTAAAAAAAATATTTTTCAAAATCGGCTATAGATAGGGCTGAGATGGTGGCTGATATGGATTCATCTACTATTGCAATGGTTGATATGATGTAACAACTATTGGTACTATTGGTTTACTAAAGTCGTAATTTATTGATGCTAATAATGTTTTAAATGTCGTGATCTATATACTACATATATTTGTTTGTCTCGATATTATCTCGATTTTGTCTCGATATTATCTTGTGTTCATGAAATTGATGCCCCCGTTACATAGGAAAATACACAAACATGTTTGTTTTTAGTAACTTCTAACAGAACTGGATAAAACTGATGCAATGCCAATGTAAAAATCATGGATCTTGATGCGAATATCCTTATTAAGGAAACATGCGAAAAATAATTAAATCTGACAAGCAGGTGTCGTAAACGGATAGCAAAATTTTACTCCAAATTTCATTTGCTTCAAATATTGTGAAATTTTCATACTTTCCTTGTTTGGGTGTCAACAATAGGTAATATTTTCATTAGTGGTATGTTTATCTTAGTGATCAGATGAGTTTTTTCTTTAATTTATTCTTATTTTATCAAACTGCTCCATATCTAGAGGACAGTAAGTGTTAACATCCTGTAACTAGTCTTACTCCCTTTCAAATACTAATGTACGTGGTTAAATACTAATGTAGTAATGTTTCCTCAACGTCATTTTCCTTCATGATAATTCCAGACCTCACACTGCCAACCGTACGAACAAACTGTTACGGTGATTTCATTAAGAGGTACCTGAACATCTACTTAAAGACTTTGACCTGGCACTTAATGATTTTCTTCTCTTCGGACATTTGAAGAAACGAAAATCACTAGGTTCCAGATCCTAGGCTGGTTGCTTGGTTGACATGCTATAGGCCATGGTCAACCAATCTCAATGAACAACCAAGCTGTAATATCTTTGTTGCAGGATTATGACGCTGATTCTTTTAAGTCTAGTATCCATGCCTTGATATAGTGATGGAACAAATGGAAAATACGCAATAAAATAATGTGTGTCCATGCATGTTACTGGTTATATTTGCATTTACATTGTAATAAATGCATTCTTACTGTAAGAATTGTTGCCTTATTTATGTAAAGTCCTCGTTTATGCAATGTGACCATTTGTTTAACATTTTAACATGATTATTTTCAACTACGTTTTTTTTTGTTTTTATTACAAGCACGGGTAAAGGTCTCATTGTTCATCAATGGCGGATTTTCGAACTAGATAACTCATGTCTAACCTGTGTTCTATTGGGACAATATTACAAAGGTTACAAAGGACATTATTATCCTATAATCTCATCCTCCTGAATTCAGAACGAAGTCCAACTGCCAATCGGAATGACTACCTTCGTATTTTCTGCTTTTTCTATTCATACCACTATCCTGTGTTGTAATGTTGAAACCGTCGTTATAATCCAGAGCACACTGAAAATTTGTAACTAGACCATTTTTTAACCTCTATCATCATTGCATCCACATTGCAGAGATGATTAATTCAGCAGCCCTTATAAAAGTATCGCAGCCCCATTGTAAAGATCTCACTGTCCACGGATTTTCGAACAGACCATCTATTGTGGTACAAGATCTCAAATTCTCGTCAAAATGAACACTATATACGTTCGATATATTAGACATTCTGTTCGATCTTTCTATAAATCAATTTCACTGTTACCTATTGCAAAAATCGCACCGGATTTAATTTGTAACGCTCAATTTTTTGTAGACATATCGTGTCCATAGTGACACATATTCAAACACAGACGGGCATACATTAATGAAAAAAATTGATTCATTTTGCAGAGGCACTCAAAACGTATCAATTGATCAAAATACGAAAGTTAATTTTTCATCTTGCAGAGTATTTCCCCTTTATACTATGTATTGTAGAAAAAGTTAGAAACTTAAAATTCATATTGAAAGACTTTGTGAAAGAGCGTAAACATAATAGATTATTTAATGTAAATATGAGGTTTAAAAGTATGAATTAAAAATGAACGAACGCTTTACTTGAACAATTGTATACAAAATAACAGAACCGAGTAAATAATTTATAGAAAATTTACATCCGTTAAGATTTAGAACAACTTTGTTACTAAGAGTTCAAATAAACCATTATTACTGATTTGCGTCAATTGAAATAAGTTTCCGACGTTCGGTTAATAAATGTAATATTTTAAATTTCTGTATTATTGTAACAATATGCATGGCAAGTGTGAACTTAGGATAAATAAAGCTTTACGGAAACACATGAAATCTGAAACGCCGATTTTACAGATGCAAATATATCACGGATTTCAGAATACAGTCTGCATTTTACATTTTCCAATCCAGTTCATAAAGTGTTACGATTCTCATGACTGCGAGAAAGTTGTTCAATTTTATCTGTTTGAACATTACTCGTGAGATTTAGGTGGCATTTAACAACATGTTATTTTTCTTTGGCCTGCAATATATTTTGAAAAAAAAAAGAATAACGAAATATGCCTAACTGAGAATGAGCCCTGCATTATTTTATAGCAGAGAAAATAAAATCCTTCCTATGTTGCTATCATAAAATTTTCTAAAGAAAATTATTATTTTTATGAAGAGGAAGGATGAGAAGTTATGGAATTATTTGGATATTGATTCCATACAGCGTAAATTAAAATTGTGTTCGATTTTTAAAAATATAATTTAGAATTTTTGAGGCGTATAGAATTTAATTTTGAAAATGGAAAGATTATTTTGTATGTATGTTTATTTTACTGTCATAGCTTTACGAACATGGCCAGTGGTTTGTTATGTGTGTCTAAAATATTTCTAGGATAGGCGTTAAGCACATAAATGACTTTTGAAAGAAAGGTCCATAATTTTACATAGTTATGATAAAGTGACTATGACCCATCGAATAGAAAGGATAAAATTGAAGACGTCAGAAACAGGAACTCGGCAACAAAGCGAGTTAGAAGAAAAATGTCAATTATAAAGTTGTAGAGTATTATCTAATAAGTGGAAATCGGCATCAGGAACGCACTAAATGCATACATACAAGGCAATAAATATCCATCATATTTCATCGATTGCTAGATGCTGTAACACGGTGACACCTGCAATGCTTCCCAAAGTACGCGACAATATATTTTGCTGACTTAAAATGTGTATTGTCGCTGACGGAGGGCATTTCGTACAGACTCTATAGCATTATAGTACACTTGCACATACATTCCTGTATGTGCAAGTGTCGTTTATTTCATCACTAGAAAAAAATTACCCGCCATTGCCCGGGTCGTAAATAAGCGCCCTCTGTTTAAATAATACATTTATAAATAGCACTACTCAATTTCTAAACGGCCGTAATCAAATGCTAAGCAGCCGTAAAATAAATAAAAGAGTGAAATCCTTTCTCTAGGAGAGAAGACTTTAAGCGTGTACGCAGTTGTCTACAACTAACCGCAGATGGAGAAAAGGGCGTATGCAGGGAGTCGCTGAAAATAATTTTATTGTTTTTACGCGTTCGCTCCAAAAAGTCACCAAAATTAAAATAACGCCATATATTTTGTTGTTGTTATCATGGGAAGATATAGACGCAACCTTTTGCAAAATTATGGAATTGTGCTACACTTAGTTTGTAGGATGCGGCCAAATAAATACCAGATAACTTTAAAAAAATGCAAATCTCGATGTATTTAAAACACATAAATAAATATGAAGGAATTGTCCTACGGATTCGGTTCAACCATTGTTGGAATGAATGTTCTTCGGTCTTTTCGATCACGTCAAGATGTAAAACGTGATAATACAATATTTTCAGCCGCTAAGGAACTAATTTATGTGGAAATCGCTTAAAATCGCGGCTATATATATATATATAACGAATTTTTAAAAATCTCGCTGGGATACACCTTCTCAGATGCAGAAGGACAAAATTAACATATGTTATGTACAACGCTAGATTTCTCGACACAGACCACCTGTGTGTGTGCGCGCAAACACACACATATATTTTTTATTATGTAAGATTCATTCATATATGATAGAAAATCACCTATAACCGTATCGTGTTATATAAATGCCGTTTATAATCGATTTACTTTCGATTCCTACTCATTAGATATTGCTCTGCAGCTTTGCAATTGATATTTTTCTTCTATTTCTGTCTGTTGCCGAGTCCGTATATCTAACGTTTAAAATTTTACTCAAAATATGCTGCAATCTTTTATTAAATCGCGCATAGTGACTTTACTATAGATAAACCTAACGTGTATACGCACATGAATTTTTCACTACACACAGTTCCTGTATAATATGGAGATTATATGTCTAGGCTTCAAATTTACTTTATATTTATATTTGTTGAGAACGTATTGCTTTAAATGGTACTAAAAGTTGGTTTTTGCTTTAAGTGTGTAGATATGGCATTAAAGGTTTTGTTATGAAGATGTAATTAACCTTTTTCTGCACGGAGCCTGGAAGAAAGAGTTTTGACTAACACCATATTTTAACAAAATTCCTGCGAAGACCAAATTCGGCGTTCACGAATAATTCCTCCCTTTCCCAATCAAATCCTTAATTGAACATGGGATTTTAAGAATCCAATTTGTGGTGCCTATAGAAATGTGTAGATGTTACAATTGGCTCACTATTTTTACTTTCCTTATATACATAATGTATAAGGAAAGTATTGTGACGGGGTCGAAAATTCGCATTCGAGGTTTCGACGGGAGAGCACGTTTCAAGCATCTCTGATCACGAAAACATTTTTGAAGTGATGTGTGTGTGTGTGTGCGTGTGTGTGTGTGTGCGTGTGTGTGTGTGTGTGTGAAAGTATGTGAAAGTGTGTGTGTGTGTGTGTGTGTGTGCGCGTGTGCGTGTGTGCGTGTGTATGTGTGCGTGTGTGTGTGTGTGTGTGTGCGTGTGTGTCAGTGAGTCTATGGAGACGATAACTGACGAACAAATGGACCGATTCGAACTAAATTTGGTACAAAAATCACAATCTGTAAACACTGGAAGCCTATTGTTTTTATACGCAATCGAATTTTCAGAACCCCCCCCCCCCGTAAATTTTCGAATGAAATTTTGAAAAAATCGTCAAAAAATCAAAACCACTAATAAAATTACGCAAATAGACATTTCTTATGTAATTTTTCATTAGAAAACGACTGACATAAATTTCAGAACGCTAACATGAACCGTTCTCCAGAAATTGTACATTTTTCAAAAAAATTATCAAAAAGTTATATAAAATAAAAAAATATATTTTCTATCGAGAAACATGTTCACTTTTCATATGTAATACCATGCGATAAATTGGGTGACATCATTCTCGTGGATCTAGCTCGTTCTATTCATCAAAAAAGATACTTTGAGTAATACTGTTGTATTTGAACGCCAATAATCATTTATCTGCTGTACGAATAACTTATTTCTTAGTGCATAATGCTTGGCGAGATTTTGGCGACGAATTTGGTGGAATGTCGCCAACTTGGCGACTTTTTGAAATGTTGCCAAATTAATGAAAATATCGACAAATGGATAAAAATGACGCTAAATCAATGAAAAAGACGACTAATTGTCGAAAATTCAATATCTTGGAAAGAATATTAATATCCACTATAAGAAAAACCTATTTTGTTTACTATAAAAGTAGTAAATTCATTACATTATATAAGGAAAGTCATGTGTTGCCCACATCAGATTTTGTTGCTTGTAGTCCAATTAGGAAGACAAACTGCATTCTGTCTAATATATCGAAACTTTATAATTAAAAAAATCAAAAAATATCGAAACCTTATAATTAAAAAAATCTGATGTAGACAACACATGACTTTTCATATATAATGCAATAAATTTACTACTTTTACAGTAAAAAAATAGGTTTTTCCTATAATAGATACTTATATTCTTTCCAAGATATCGAATTTTCGACGATTAGTCGTCATTTAAATTGATTTAGCGTCATTTTTATCCATTTGGCGAGATTTTCGTTAATTTGGCAACATTTAGAGAAGTCGTCAAGTTGGCGACATTCGGCCAAATTCGTCGCCAAAATCTCGCCAAGCGTTATGGATGGAGAAATAAGTTATTCTTATAGCAGATAAATGAATATTGGTGTTCAAATACAAAAGTATTATTCAAAGTATCTTTTCTCATGAATGGAACGAGCTAAATACACGAGAATGATGTCACCCAATTTATCGCATGATATTACATATGAAAAGTGAACATGTTTCTCAACAATTAATATTTTTTTTTAATTTATGGGATTTTTTGATAAATTTGTTTGAAAAATGTACAATATCTCGAGAATGGTTCATGCTAGCGTTCTAAAATTTATGTCAATCATTTTCTAAGGAAAAACTGCATAAGAAACGTCCATTTCCGTAACTTTATTAAAGGTTTTGATTTTTTGATGATTTTTAAAATTTCACTCGAACATTTAGGTGGGTTCTGAACATTCGATTACGTTTAAAAACAAAAGGCTTCCAGTATTCACGTATTGTGATTTTTATACCAAATTTCATTCTAATCGCTCCATTTGTTCGTGAGATATCGTTTTCACAGACTCACTGACACACACAATCACACACACAGACATCACTTCAAAAATGTTTGATTCGTGATTTTGAAAAAATCGTCAAAAAATCAAAAGATCTAATAAAGTTACGTAAATAGACATGTCTTATGTAAATTTTCATTAGAAAACGAGTGATATCAATTATGGAACGCTAATATGAACCGTTCTCGAGATATTGCACATTTTGTCAAAAAAATTATCAAAAAATCATATAAAATAAAAAAAAGCATTTCCTATTGAGAACCATGTTCACTTTTCATATGTAATACCATGCGATAAATTTGAGGACATCATTCTCGTGGATCTAGTTCGTTCCGTTCATAAAAAAAGGTACTTTGAGTAATACTTTTGTATTTGAACGCTAGTAGTTATTTATCTCCTGGAATAATAACTTATTTTTCCGTCCATAATTCTTGGTGAGATTTTGGCGATGAATTTGGTGGAATGTCGCCAATTTGGCGACTTTTTAAATGTAGCTAAATTAACGAAAAACTCGCCAATTGGATAAAAATGACGTTAAATCAATGAAAATGACAACTCACTGACAAAAGTTCAATATCTTGGAAAGAATATAACTATCTACTATAAGAATAATCTATTTTATTTTACTGTAAAAGTAGTAAATTCATTGCATTTTATAAAGAAAGTCACGTGCTGTCCACATCAGATTTTTATAATCAGTTACCAGATGCAAAATATTATACGTATTAAAATTTATGAAGCAAAATTTTACTACCAGAATTTTTTCTGAAATATGTATTAAAGATATTTAAGCGAGGAATAAAATATAAATTATGTCTTAGGTATGTATTACGAAATAATTGTCTGATTATAATAAGACTCCTTACGTATTACTTTCGTCTCAAATCCTTAATTGACATGCGTAGTGTTAACGTGTTATCATGACGATTTACTTCAACTTAACGATAGATCACATAATATAGCGTATAAATCTGTATACGGAGTTCCATAGCTAGAATCCATTGTTGAATGAGATAATGTTGTTGCGTGTGTGACTGATTCGAAGACTTCCAGCGGATTAGACTGGCTTTTCCATGTTCGGAGCGGCTATGATGCAATTTCAACGCACCAGTGATACACGTAGTGACTGTTGTTTCTATCGCCTTGGGTGAAGGCTAATTGTCCATGTGTCTCAAGATCTTTGACTTGTTAATATAGTGGAAATATATAATGTGAAAAATTGTAACGATTGACCGCATATTAATAGATCATGTAATATAACATATAAATCTGTGTAAGGGGCTTTATAGCTAGAAATCATTGTTGAATGAGATAATGTTGTTGCGTGTGTGACTGATGCGAAGACTTCCAGCGGAGTAGCCTGTCTCTTCCATGTCCGGGGCACCTATGATGCAATTTCAACGCACCAGTGATACACGTAGTGACTGTTGTTTCTATCGCCTTGGGTGAAGGCTAATTGTCCATGTGTCTCAAGATCTTTGACTTGTTAATATAGTGGAAATATATAATGTGAAAAATTGTAACGATTGACCGCATATTAATAGATCATGTAATATAACTTATAAATCTGTGTAAGGGGCTTTATAGCTAGAAATCATTGTTGAATGAGATAATGTTGTTGCGTGTGTGACTGATGCGAAGACTTCCAGCGGAGTAGCCTGTCTCTTCCATGTCCGGGGCACCTATGATGCAATTTCAACGCACCAGTGATACACGTAGTGACTGTTGTTTCTATCGCCTTGGGTGAAGGCTAATTGTCCCTGTGTCTCAAGATCTTTGACTTGTTAATATAGTGGAAATATATAATGTGAAAAATTGTAACGATTGACCGCATATTAATAGATCATGTAATATAACTTATAAATCTGTGTAAGGGGCTTTATAGCTAGAAATCATTGTTGAATGAGATAATGTTGTTGCGTGTGTGACTGATGCGAAGACTTCCAGCGGAGTAGCCTGTCTCTTCCATGTCCGGGGCACCTATGATGCAATTTCAACGCACCAGTGATACACGTAGTGACTGTTGTTTCTATCGCCTTGGGTGAAGGCTAATTGTCCCTGTGTCTCAAGATCTTTGACTTGTTAATATAGTGGAAATATATAATGTGAAAAATTGTAACGATTGACCGCATATTAATAGATCATGTAATATAACATATAAATCTGTGTAAGGGGCTTTATAGCTAGAAATCATTGTTGAATGAGATAATGTTGTTGCGTGTGTGACTGATGCGAAAACTTCCAGCGGAGTAGCCTGTCTCTTCCATGTCCGGGGCACCTATGATGCAATTTCAACGCACCAGTGATACACGTAGTGACTGTTGTTTCTATCGCCTTGGGTGAAGGCTAATTGTCCCTGTGTCTCAAGATCTTTGACTTGTTAATATAGTGGAAATATATAATGTGAAAAATTGTAACGATTGACCGCATATTAATAGATCATGTAATATAACATATAAATCTGTGTAAGGGGCTTTATAGCTAGAAATCATTGTTGAATGAGATAATGTTGTTGCGTGTGTGACTGATGCGAAGACTTCCAGCGGAGTAGCCTGTCTCTTCCATGTCCGGGGCACCTATGATGCAATTTCAACGCACCAGTGATACACGTAGTGACTGTTGTTTCTATCGCCTTGGGTGAAGGCTAATTGTCCCTGTGTCTCAAGATCTTTGACTTGTTAATATAGTGGAAAAATATAATGTGAAAAATTGTAACGATTGACCGCATATTAATAGATCATGTAATATAACATATAAATCTGTGTAAGGGGCTTTATAGCTAGAAATCATTGTTGAATGAGATAATGTTGTTGCGTGTGTGACTGATACGAAGACTTCCAGCGGAGTAGCCTGTCTCTTCCATGTCCGGGGCACCTATGATGCAATTTCAACGCACCAGTGATACACGTAGTGACTGTTGTTTCTATCGCCTTGGGTGAAGGCTAATTGTCCCTGTGTCTCAAGATCTTTGACTTGTTAATATAGTGGAAACATATAATGTGAAAAATTGTAACGATTGACCGCATATTAATAGATCATGTAATATAACATATAAATCTGTGTAAGGGGCTTTATAGCTAGAAATCATTGTTGAATGAGATAATGTTGTTGCGTGTGTGACTGATGCGAAGACTTCCAGCGGAGTAGCCTGTCTCTTCCATGTCCGGGGCACCTATTATGCAATTTCAACGCACCAGTGATACACGTAGTGACTGTTGTTTCTATCGCCTTGGGTGAAGGCTAATTGTCCCTGTGTCTCAAGATCTTTGACTTGTTAATATAGTGGAAATATATAATGTGAAAAATTGTAACGATTGACCGCATATTAATAGATCATGTAATATAACATATAAATCTGTGTAAGGGGCTTTATAGCTAGAAATCATTGTTGAATGAGATAATGTTGTTGCGTGTGTGACTGATGCGAAGACTTCCAGCGGAGTAGCCTGTCTCTTCCATGTCCGGGGCACCTATGATGCAATTTCAACGCACCAGTGATACACGTAGTGACTGTTGTTTCTATCGCCTTGGGTGAAGGCTAATTGTCCCTGTGTCTCAAGATCTTTGACTTGTTAATATAGTGGAAACATATAATGTGAAAAATTGTAACGATTGACCGCATATTAATAGATCATGTAATATAACATATAAATCTGTGTAAGGGGCTTTATAGCTAGAAATCATTGTTGAATGAGATAATGTTGTTGCGTATGTGACTGATGCGAAGACTTCCAGCGGAGTAGCCTGTCTCTTCCATGTCCGGGGCACCTATGATGCAATTTCAACGCACCAGTGATACACGTAGTGACTGTTGTTTCTATCGCCTTGGGTGAAGGCTAATTGTCCCTGTGTCTCAAGATCTTTGACTTGTTAATATGGTGGAAACATATAATGTGAAAAATTGTAACGATTGAACTCATGTTAATAGATTATGTAATATAGCTTATAAATCTGTGTACGGTGCTCCGTAGCTTGAGACCATTGTTGATTGAGATAATGTAAACCAAAAGAATTATGAAAAATAAAACGATATTTAAATATTTTTGAACATGGAAATCGATGTAAGAAACTAGGGACCACCTAAATGGTATTTTCTAAGTCAGTTCGATGCAATAAAACCTAATTACCTTAGACAATAAGTCAGACTCAATGTCATAAAAAATAGGTAGATATATCTTACTCAAATTCGCAATTAATAAAAATAAACGAATAGTGCCGAAATCACATGCTACAAGGGAAAACTCCAATAACATGATTTCCCTTGACGGGCAAGTACGGCTCAAAAACTTCTTCTAACCAATCCAGCTATAAATGCAATAGTGCTGTAGCAATAGAATAGGGCGAATCAACAAATAATGCGAAGCAACATATAATAGCGCGAAGCAAAAATACAGTAGTTCGATTATCTTGAGAATGTTTTGCCGTATTAATGAGCAAGCTTAAGCAGTGTGCCCGACGGGGTATCGATATTAAGATTATAACTTATATATATTATTATTGATAAGTTAAAACTTTAAATGAAAATAAATACACATTTTTTTCACTTTACTTTAACTAGTTATAGCACAATGGGATAGTATAATGCTCCTATTATGAATTAATTAATTAGATTAATTGATAAATTGACATTTATCACCTTCTTCAAGTATAAAGAAAAATTAATAATTTCGCTCAAAATTAAGTACAACGCAGCATACAACTGATTCAAGGATATACTAAATGCCTTTAGTATATCCTTGTTTTTTTGATTTTTGCTTTTTTACTTCTGAGTTTGCTTGTTTGTTAGCAGTGACGAAAGAGATCTAAAGTATCTCCGTGAAATCTATCATTTTTGCGTAAATATATTGCCTAATTTTTGCTTTATTAGCTATAGTTCTGTTTTAATTAGTTCAGTTTTAATTTGTTCAATAGAATATCTTCTATTCAGATCAAACATAACTGGATATGATTCTTCTCCTTTTTGACTCAACAGTCCTGTGAATATTAATCCCTGACGTTCTCAGACATTTTGTGTCATCTTGAATTGTTATCAGAGACAGTTCTCCATTTCTCCACAGACCATATTTTGCTGAGATTTTTTTATATTTTTATGGGATAATTTGAATATTTCTTAAAACTTTCGGAGCAATTTGTGAATATTAACATCGCTTAAAAATCTTTGAAGAATTAGGTCCCATAGGGTTCAATCTATTTTATTTTTTGAATCCCGATTCAATCCAAAACTAATTGGGTGATACCTGTATTATTCATTTATATTCCCATCGGTCCCACAGACAGTCTGAACAACATACTAAAATTTAATTTTGAGAAAGTCATTTTTACGGCAGTAATCGTGGGAACGGACAGACAGACATACAGACAGATAGACAGAATGAACAAAGTCATAAACACTTTTTAACTATGTTGTAAAGTGTTAAAAAATCTGATCCTGCTGCAGGTGACTTTTCCTACAGACTCAAGTATATTTTCTCCATCATGGTCATTAAATTGAGCTTAATTGCCCTAAATAATACGGATGCTTGTTTGACATTATTTCCCTTTTGCAGTTTAAATGCTTCTTTTCCATTTCACAATTTAATGAATTTTTCAAAGTCGCCAGCTTCTCAAAGATTCATAATCCTAGACCAATGAGGTTGATATTATTCGTTTTGTCGTTAAAAATTAAGTAACGCAAAGTTCCTGCGTGCTCTGAAATCGTGAAAACCTAGAATTTACAGGAATTTGAAAGAGGACTAAAATGTCAGGGAAATTAATGGGAGTAGCGATTTTTTGTTTAAAATTCTGGAAAAATCGGGGAATTCTCAATTTGCCTGCTCACAAAGATGACGATAACTACGGATTCTCTGTATTTTCCACGGGAAACGAATTCTGTGCATAGAATTTGCATAGTTTCTTATGGAAAATTATCTTGTATGAAGGCCAATGTAAATTTACGGCCGCGTGCACGGTAATTTCAACCAAAACAACATAACAACGATCAGCTACGGCCACATAGACGGTAATGCCAAACAAATTAATGTGACAACGGGAATTTAGGTCCGCATGGACGATAATGCCAATCAAATCACAGTGGCAATGATGATTTACTGCTGTGTGGAATGTAAAGGATTTTTTTTTTCATGTGATAAATGTATTTCTCAAAAGTTATTAAATTTCGCATAAATTGCTGAACCGTTAATTTTATAATTAGTTGCACATAAACAGTGCAATTGCTCATTTTAGTTTATGTTCTCTTTAATCGTTAAGAGTCGATTAGTATATTTTCCCATCTATCTGCATTTTCTAAATATTGAATATTAGATTGACTAAACTAGCTTATTTTTATATTCTAATTAATTATTAAGGTTGTATTTTTAATCATTTTCATAAACAGCCCGATTACGCAAGTCACTTTCTGTTCCTGTGAATCGCCGAGAATACATTAGTACATTTTCCATCCATCCGCATCTTCTAAATATTGTTTACTAGATTGACTAAATTAGAACTTTTTCATATTTTGGTTATTATAGGTTAATTTTTTAATTATTACTTTCCTTATATACATAATGTATAAGGAAAGTATTGTGACGGGGTCGAAAATTCGAATGAGTTTTCGACGGGAGAGCACGTTTCAAGCATCCCTGATCACAAATCAAACATTTTTGAAGTGGTGTCTGTGTATGTGTGTGTGTGTGTGAAAGTGTGTATGTGTGTGTGTCAGTGAGCCTGTGGAGACGATATCTCACGAACAAATGGAGCGATTAGAATGAAATTTGGTACAAAAATCACAATCCGTGAATACTGGAAGCTTATTGTTTTTAAACTTAATCGAATGTTCAGAACTCCCCTAAATTTTCCGAGTGCAATTTAAAAAAAATCATCAAAAAATCCAAACCTTAATAAAGTTACGCAAATAGACATTTCTTATGTAATTTTCCCTTAGAAAACGATTGACATAAACTTTAGAACGCTAGCACGATCCGTTATCGAGACATTGCACATTTTTCAAATAAATTTATCAAAAAACCCCATAAAAAATATTAACTGTTGAGAAACATGTTCACTTTTCATATGTAATATCATGCGATAAATTTGGTGACATCATTTACGTGGATCTAGCTCGTTCCATTCATGAGAAAATATACTTTAAGTAATACTTTTTTATTTGAACACCAATAGTCAATTATCTGCTATGAAAATAACTTATTTCTCCATCCATAACGCTTGGCGAGATTTTGGCGACGAATTTGGCGGAATGTCGCCAACCTGGCGCCTTTTTTAAATGTTGCCAAATTAATGAAAATCTCGCCAAATGGATAAAATTAACGCTAAATCAATGAAAATGACAACTAATTGTCGAAAATTCAATATCTTGGAAAGCATGTAAGTATCCTAAGAATATAAGTAAGAAAAACCTTTTCTTTTTTACTGTAAAAGTAGTAAATTCATTGCATTATATATATACAAGGAAAGTCATGTATTGCCCACATCAGATTTTTTATTATAAAACTTATTTTCTTGGGTTTTGTTTAAATGTCTACCAGGGTGAGTCATCATATAAGTAAACTACCACCCCGTGCACAGTCACTTGATCTATATAAATAAAATTGAAAATCTGTCTATCTGTCTGTCCCGTCATCACGTGAGAACGGCTGATCCGAATTTCATGAAATTTTGTGGGTAGCCTGGAAATAGTCCCACTTAAAATTTAGTTTATGTGTGGACTTTCTACGACCAGGGTTCTCAAGATATTAGTAAAAAACAAAATTTTCGTTTGTCTCATCATCGCGGAAGAACGGCTAAACCGAATTTTATGAAATTTTGTGGATAGCCTTAAAATAGCCCCCCATAAATTTAGCTCAAGTTTTGAGTATCTAAGACCAGGGGTTGTCGAGATATTAATGAAAAACGAAACTTTTTCCTAGGAGTTCTACTCTCTAACTCCGTGGTTTATCCAAACGAAAAGCTTGAAAATCGTTTGAAATTGAATTAAAACTTTATCTCTGAGTTTGATGGGAGATTTTTGGCCCTAATTAGTCACTTCTGAAAACAAATTGTTTGAAACATGATTTAAATGGGAAATCTATCTCCATAGTTTATTTTGCACAAGCTTTTACTGAACAATGAAAAGTATAAAGAAATCAAAATGGTTATTTAATTTCGCAGTTTATGAGGAAGATTCTATCTTATATTATGTTGCTCAGAAACGCAATTAAATTAAATCTGTCTGTTAATTTTAATTATTATTTTTTCGATTTGAATAATAAATAAATGGATATAAAAATATATTTTAGAAAAGAATGATTTGCTTTTTCTTATAGCATTTTTGACTGGATAATATCAATTACGGTCTTCAGGTTTAAACGTTATTATTATTGATATTTTCGGGGATTATTGATTCCGGGATTATTCGTATTTTCAAGTTATTATGCAATTGTTTCATTATGACAAAAATTGTTTAAACTCATATATTGTACGTTGTACGAGTAATCTTCTACAAATACACGGGTATATCTTCTAATCTACATGAATATATGTAGTACAGGTATATTGGCATATGTTTTGATATATATTGGAATCAATTACGACCTTCTGGTATAAATAGTACCGGGATTATTGATATTTTCAATTTATTACGTCATCTCTTTTATTTTGGCAGAGATTTTTGAGACTCATATTGTAATACTGGTAATCTTCTACTAACACACTGGCATATTTTCTATTCTGCGACAATATAAGTAGTACGAGATTGCATATATTGATTCAATTCCTTTTTTTTTGTAAATTTGCTTACAAAAGGGGCCAGGATGTTTTATTCTTCAGATCTGCCCGTGAAGATAATTTTGCAAAGTGAGAACAGATATTCTTAAACTTCTCTTTAGGAGCAATAATTTTAAAATTGTAACACAATTTGCACATGATTGCGAATTATAAGTTTCTTTATATTTTATACTCCGTACGAAGAACGGGTATGCTGCCAGTCTACATAAATAAAATTGAAAATCTGTCTGTTTGTCTCATCATCACGGAAGAACGACTGAACCGAATTTGATGACATTTTGTGGGTATGCTTGGAATTGTCCATGTTTTGAGTTTCTATGACCAGTTGTTATCCAGATATTAATTAAAAACGCACAATCAAACCTTTCATAGACTTCCATTATGCAGACGATATTTTTCCCAGTAAATTTATTTGAAGAAAATGATATTACATATGTCGCTTAAAAACGGGTTAAATCCAATGTGTTCAAGCGGCAGACGATTTTTATTAAATATTTTCGGATTTGATTAATAAAAAAATGTATATGAAATAAATTTTATCGAAATTGCATTTTTGACTGAATTATATCAATTACGGCCTTCAGGTTAAAATATTAGTTTGGGATTATTAATATTTTCAATTTATTATGGCATCTGCTTTATTTTTGCAAAACGGTTGAAACTCATATATTGTAGTACGGATAACCGATTTACACGGGTATATCTTCTAAAATATAAGTAGCACGGTTATACCTTCACATACAATTTTAGCGCTTTCATTTTGACATACACTGTAATCAATTACAGCCCTCAAGCTAATTAATATTTTCACAAGATAATTAATATTTTCACATTATCACGTAATCTGTTGTATTTTGGCAGGGATTTTTGAAAGGCATATCTTGTAGTACGGGTGTATCTTCTAATATTCGGTAATATAAGTAGTATGAGTATATCTTCCGATACAATTTTAGCTCTTTTATTTTGGCATATATTAATTCAATTTCATACCTTCTGTAAATTTGTTTACCAACCAGACTAAGATGTTCTATTCTTCAGTTCAGGCTGTGAAGACAATTTTTGTATAGCGAGGAAAGAGATTTTTAAACTTCGTTTTAGGAGCATTAATATAAATATTTTAATAGAATGATTTGAATAACAATGTCGTATAGGAATTTACACATAAATAGAAATTCTATGCTTCTTTATATTATATACTAGCAGTATATCCGTTCTTCATAAGGAAAATATAATATAAAGAAACTTAACATTTACAATTATGCATAAATTTCTATAGTAATCTAAATGACTTTGTTATTCAAAATATTCTATTAAAATATTAATTCTTATTCTTCTAAAAAATGTATACAAATCTCTAAGCTCGATGTACAAAATTATCGTCACAGGCTGATCTTGTTGAATAAAGCGATCTGGTCCAATTTGTAAACTAATTTAGAAAAAAAAAATTTTTAATTCTCACAAAACGACAGATATTATCTAGAAAATTGCACTTAGTTATGCAAAATATTGAATTTTCATTAATTCGGTGTCATTTTGATAAATTTATTGTCATTTTATCAATTTGGCGACATTTTTCTCAATTTAGCGACATTTTAAAAACCGCCAAATTTATCGCCAAGTGGGAAGGTCAGTACTATAGTCCGACAAATATTGGCGACAAATTTATGAAACATCACCACAATACTATTCCCCAACAAAACACAATTAATTTCATTTATTTAGCGCTATTTTATCAATTTTAAGATATTTTTATGGATTTACAAACATGTTTATCAATTTGGCGACATTTTAAAAATTCGCAAGATGTGTTACTAAGTAGGACGGTTGGACTGACAGACAAATGCTACCGAAACATCATTTCAGTTCTCTCTTCTAACGAAATAAAATTAATTTCATTGATCTAGCGTCGTTTTATCAATTTGGCAACGTTTAAGAAAAGTTGCCAAGTTAACGATATCCCGTCAAATTCGTAGATCTGAATTTGCAGATCTGAAGAATAAAACATCCTAAGTCCGTTTGTATATACTAAACGAAAACACTAAAATTGTATTAAAAGATATACCCGTTCCACTCTTATTCTGTTTCAACAATCGCCTGAAATGAGTTTATTATCTAAACACAATATATGAGTTTATTGGCTAAACACAATATATAGGTTTCAAAACTCTTTGCCGAAATAAATGAAAGTGATGTACGCAGTCCGCAATTAATATAATTAAAAAAACGTTCATTTATAAGATATATTTTTATATCCATTTATTTATTATTCAAATCGAAAAAATAATAATAATAATTAAACGCATTTGATTTAATTGCATTGCTGAGCAGCATGATATAAAGCAGAAATCTTCCTCATAAAATGCTGATAATTAAATAACCATTTTAATGTCTTAATACTTTTCAGTGTTGAATAAAAGCCTGTGAAAAATAAACTATTGTGATAAGAGTCTCCATTTAAATTCATGTTTCAAACCTGCACTTTTCAAAAGTGACTAATAAGTGCAATAAACTCCCATAAAACTCAGAGATAAAGTTTTAATTTACTTTCACGTTTTAAACCAGCGATTTCCAACCTTTTTCTTTTGAAGGAACCAGGGAGTTAAAGAGTAGAACTCCTAGGAAAAATTTTCGTTTTTCATTAATATCTCAGACAACCCATGGTCTTAGAAACTGGAAAAATGAACTAAATTTTGAGTGGGGCTATTTCAAGTCTACCAACCAAATTTCTTCAAATTCGAGCCGTTCTCTCGTGATGACGAGACAAACATACAGACAGATTTTCAATTTTATTTATATCGATTCCGTACGAAGAACGGCTATGTCGTACGGGTAATCTTCTATTAAATACACAGGTATATTTTCTAATCTACGAGAATGTAAGTAGTAGGGGTGTATCTTCCCATACAATTTTAGCACTTTGGCATGTATTGGCATTTTGACATATATTGGCATCAATTACGGCTTTTGCGTTTAAAAGTTCGGGGGATTATTGATATTTTCAATTTATGACTTTGTCTGTTATCTTTTGGCAAATACATATTTGAAATTCATATTGTAAACTAGCAGTCTTCTACTAATATTCGAGAATTATAAGTAGTTCTGGGTACATCTTCCCATACAACTTTAACGCTTTTATTTTGGCATATATTGATTTAATTTCATATTTTTTGTAAATTTGTTTAAAAGCGGAACCAGGATATTTTATTCGTCAGATCTTCCTGGGAAGATAATTTTATATAATATGAACAGATTCTTAAATTTCTTTTTAGAAGCATTAATTTAAATATTTTAATAGAATTCTTTGAATAACAATGTAATTCAGAATATTATAGGAATTTGCACATAATTATGAATTGTAAATTTTTTTATATTATATACTCCGTACAAAGAACGGGTATGCAGCTAGTCTACAATAAAAATATTAAAGATATGATATTTCGAAGTATTTTACATATGCGAAAAGAAGGTATTTTGCATCGTATAACGAGAAATGGTGAAAAAAAATCCATTTTGAGAAAAAGGTTAAAATATGATTAAATGCATTACTAGATATTTTTAAATACAGGGTGGCTATAAAATAACGTGAGGTGTTCAGAGCTCTCTAGCAAGTAATGTATTGGACGAAACGTAACAAAATTCGATGGGCGCAAAAGTGGAATATGCGGTTTCGATTTCTAAAAAGAAAAAAAAAATAGTTCCAAAAGTCGCCTCCAGGGGAACTTTTGGCGCTGCAAAAGTGTAGTAGTGTGAATAATGAATGAGTAAATGCCAAATGAGATAGTACACATCCATTTTATTAACAATGCATGGCAACTTTTACTGTTAATTACAAATGAGATTCAACATGACCACCATTCTGATGTTAAGAACTAACTGCATGCGTGGAACTAACATGCAAGAACTAACTGCATGCGTTGCACGACATTTGCCACTGTAGGAATTGATGTTGCTAGTCCCAGGCCGGGCCCGAACTCGGGACCCCGTGCTTACAAGACCGACATTATAAGGTTAGAGCAGAAGCAACCTTCCTCTCCTAACTTATAATTCGGGTACAGGTTCCTAGCATCTTCGATTCTGTCTTGGCAGGAGCAGATTCGTCTGCTTCCACACACTCCACCCCCCTGATGAGAAGTCCTGGTCGACTTTCGGCGAGGAGGGGGGCCACCCAGAAAACCCCCGCGTGTCTTCACCCGAAACTCAGTCGAAGGCCTGAATAGCCGGGAGGCGTCTCGTACCTCAGGCGTGACGTCAGTCGTGGTCAACCAGGAAGGGAGTGGTCGGCGCCTCTGGCTCAGCGTGGTGCTGCCATCTCGTGTTGAGCTCATTGGACAGAGAAGGTTGCGTGCTCGTACCCCGTACGTCTAGGGTCATCATTGTAGGAATTGATGTTGCTGGTCCCGAGCCAGACCCGAACTCGAGACGCCGTGCTTACAAGACCAACATTATAAGGTTAGAGCAAAAGCTAGCTTCCTCTCCGAACTTATAATTCGGGTACAGGTTCCTAGCATCTTCGATCGATGTCTTTGGCAGGAGCAGAGTCGTCTGCTGCCACATCACGGATAGTTTTAAATCGTTGAATCATGTTTCTTAAGTTTGTTAAGCTCATCGATCCTCGTCGTAACTTCTTCAACCGCCGAAATTCACGAAGAGCAGCATTGGCATTCTCGTTCCGCTGATAATACAACTTGACTAAAAAAGCGCAGTGATGTAAGGCAAGAGCCATCGAAAGGTACTAGGTAGATCGCCTCCGAATGATGAGAATTCTCCTAGCCTTTCCTTTTAACCACATGATCACTACACGGAACGCGATTATGCAAATTAGTGCATTTTACTCGGTAAACAGCGCCAAAATTACTTTTGGAACTAATTTTTTTCTTAGAAATCAAAACCGCATGTTCCACTGTGTACGCCCACCGAATTTTGTTACGTTTCGTCCAATAAATTACTCGCTAGAGGCCTCTGAGCACCTCACGTTATTTTATGGACACCCTGTACTTTAAAACTACAGATTTTTTTTTTATTTTTTGTCTGAACAGCAGATTCAATTTTAATGCTAGACTAAAAATAACATTGTAAACAAATAGTTTGATCTAATTTCATTTGTCGACAGGTTCTTCCAGTTCTTCAAAATGCCCATCAAATAATACTAGAATGGTTTTAACTCTGGTTTAAAATAAGACAGAAACTAATTTAATTTAAATTCAATAAATTTATGAAAAAGTCTTCATAGGGTAAGTGGTGTGTACACAAGATGACCAACTGTCCCGAATTTTGTGGAATGTTTCGATTTTCGGCTCTAAATATTTATATTGTTGTTACATATGGATTTATTGGAAATCAATCCATTGCATAACTGGCATCTCACTGAGGTATAAAGGCAGAAATACAAAACAGAAAAGACTAACTAAACACAATAGAAGAATATTACAAATCAAACAAGCCACCCAATGAGACGAGATGGAGGGTCTAAATAGAGCCGTCCCAAAAGAATTCCAGTGAGGTTCCATCCTTCCTGATTTATCACACATAAGGTAAAATAAATAATATAAAATTTAATAACAAAAAGTAGTATTAAATTCATTAACTTTCATGACGTGAACTTATAAAAAAATTTCAGTTACATCTTCGAAGGTAATTTGTTGTAGATTCTCAGACACTAACAAAATTCAATTGACTAATGATTAGCGATTAATGATTTTATTTAATGATTATTCTTTTTATTAAATTGCTTGATTTTTCTGTTGACTTGAATAAACATATATTAACCTAATTTTTTCTGTGTTATTTTTTTTAATCCTCAACTTACCTCGAACTACTCATTAAAATACTTTTAGTATACTCATTTGATACGTTTAGTTGATGTTGTTCCGATTTTTTTTTACTCTTTCCTGATTCTTTAAAGTCAGTGTCTCTAAACTGGCTAATCTAGTGTTAGTCATACAATATGTACACTTTAATTTTGGCGTACCTATTAAACTTCTTTATTTCTATGAAATTTTATTCTTTTATACAGTGGCGGCTTGTCAGGTGGCGCAGCCCTTCATCCTGCGCGTCACCTGACATTATTGGTTGAATGGGTTATTATTACTATTTGGCGAGATTTTCAGATTCGTTTGTCTGTTTTTAGATATTATTTGACAACACTTGTGCCGGTAGCGCGATGTATTTGGATGATGTTCGTTGTCGAGGAGGAGGGGAGGATCCCGCCTCTGTATCTGCTTCACCCATTCATGAAGTCATGAGTCGTCACTATGATTAAGTGACATCTCCAGAACCGGAAATGAAAATCCTTTGTGAGTCCCCCAATCACTTCTAAAATTTGATGTTCAATACTTATCAGTTATCATTTAATCTATATCTATGGACAATCATGAGAAATATACGTTTTCAAATGTTTTGAACTCTAAGTGGAAATCTTTAGTAAACCACTCTACCTCTTACAGAATTTGGTGCGAAATTCTTATCAGTCATCGTCTAAGCTCTATCTATAATAATTAATGTTATGTTTCAAGTAAATTAAAAGATTTTTTAACCAAAAATGGAAAACGAACTCGAAATGAAAGTCTTTAGTGAATCCACTAATTCCTCCGGAATGTAATTCTGAATCCATGTCAGTCATTATCCATATCCCTCCATGGTTAATCTGGGGAAATACATGCTTCAAAAATATCTAGTAAAAATAATAGTATTGTAAAATCTTTATCAACAACAAATAGTTTG
Source organism: Amaurobius ferox (assembly GCA_951213105.1). NCBI lineage: Eukaryota > Metazoa > Arthropoda > Arachnida > Araneae > Amaurobiidae > Amaurobius > Amaurobius ferox. The sequence continues at coordinate 161,304,405 of OX578136.1, read as the reverse complement.
ACGTACTTCTGGTTTGTCGAAAAATAGTTCTTTGAAACGGCTATTAAGTAATACTAAAATAAGAAAAACTTGATCAAGTAGAAAACCACAAACAATACCTTAATGCAGCATACAGCTGTTTCGAGGATACGCTGAATTCCCTTTGTCAGTGAAAGAGAGCCAACAAACTCGAAGTCCGAAACTGGAGTATATAAACTCGAAGTCCAAAACTGAAGTATATAATTCCGCTTGGTTAAGATCTCACTCCAGGTCTTGGGTATATAATCCCGCTTGGTTAAGTTCTTAATCCAGGTCTTGGGTATATAATCCCGCTTGGTTAATATCGTAATCCAGGTCTTGGGTATATAATCCCCTTTACTTCTTCCTTTAAACCCATTTCTCGTTTAGACTTGAGTTTGTTGGTTCTTTTTCACTGAAGAAGGGGATCCAGAGTATCTTCGAAACAGCTGTATACTGCATTATAGTAATATTTGTTCCCTTATATACTGCTCAAGTTTTTCTTATCCTTCGCACAAAGAGTATTGTACTTATTGAATACTAGGATAGTGATGATTCTGGCAAACTCTATACTGAAAATATAAACTGGAAGTAAGTTTTAGAACTGAAAATAAGTTTTAGAAGAATGCGACACCTTAATTAGAAGCAAATAAATAATCCCATAGCATATGGACAAACCAAATGGTAAATCTATCAGCTACCTCAAGCCCCCGATCGCAGCATTCTTTAACGATTTCAAAACTTTATTCTTTTCTTAAACTTTATTCTCTCGCCTTTAAGTCCTGCCGGCTTTGATGGAATGAAAGAAAATGAGAGGAAACCCCAGTTTTCATTAACTTATGGGGTGTAATGACCTCGTTTACTTTCGACCACCCCTCACCTAGTTTTTTTAGCCTTAGACGCGGGGTTGGTTGCTCAGGAGACGCGTCTCCACGGGTTACCGCCACCAAACAGAACGCCGCCCGCAACAAGTTGTTCCCGACTCGATGGAGACCTCGAAGCGAAAAAACTTTTTTGAAACTGTTTGCAAAGAACGATATTTTGAAGGTTCTTATTTGGAGCACGAAAGACAACATTATTTTCGATGGTGATACAGAGATAGTGCAACCGCCATTGCAGTATTTCTGGCAGTGTCTTAACTAGCATCATAGTAGGGTGTTTGCGATAAAGCTAGTGCTGCTGGAATTTTGGGTTCTGTATCACAAAATGGCCCCCAAAATCATGGCCATTTGCAAAATAATTATATAATAATATCTATATATTTATATCCTTATATTAATACTGATAACAATGTGTATAATAGGAAACTTCAGCAACGTATATAAGGGGGCGCGGTAGCCCTGTGGTTAGCGCGCGGGAGTTGCATTCGGTAGGCCCGGGTTCGATTCCTGCCGCTGCTCAAACTGCCGCCGTGTTCACGCGGAGTACGATCACGTTAAATATGTGGGTCCGTAAGTCCTTCCGAGAGGTTGGTGGTAGGGGAAGGAGGGTACGGTCCCTGTGGATGCCTCCCCCACTGGGTTCCGGTCTAAATTGGATGTCACTTCCCGGCCGTCCGAACAGATACCTTACACCTTTCTGGTAGGTCGGATGGTCTGGGTCGAAGAAGAAGCAACGTATATAAGCACAAATAAAATGATAATGCCGCATACAGCTGTTTCGAGAATACGTTGGATCCTCTTCGCCAGTGCAAGAGAACCCACAAAGCCGAAGTTCAAAAGAGGAAGCATTTGGATCTAGAGGTCAATCCTCTTCTAAACATTCCCATGTTTGTTACTTTCCCTGCAATATATATTTATGTATAGGGAAAGTATTAGAGTCATGTCGAAATTCATAACTCGAGTTTTTGACGGATATACCCCGTTTTGACACTTCTAGAATACGAAAAAAACATTTTTAGCATGACGTCTGTGTGTGTCTCTGTGTCTGTCTGTGCAATGTATATGTACCCACTCTAACTAAAAAATTAATTGACCGAATTTCATAAAATTTGGTAGATAAGTCCCTTGTGGGTGACCCCCACCGATGTTGATTAGATTTTGGTATGATTCGGGATAAAAGAACCTGCCTTTTTTTGCGAAATTGCCCTCAAGAATCGTCAAAATCTAAAATAAAATACGACTTATGCTCAAATATATCGATTAAATGCCTTTTTCATACGTGATTTTTGACGATGAAAAGAATAAGACCAACACCATTACACTAGGACTAGTCGTTCTCGAGATATATTAGTTTTCCTGCATTTTCGCTACGCCACCTTTGAAAATAAGTCCAGTTAGCAAATGAAAACGAAAACTGAATTAAAAGTGCAACTTCTGCGTAATTTAAAATAATTATGGGTGGTATTTTGTGCAATTAAATTCAATTTAATGAATGATTGAAGAAATAAAGATTATGTGAATGTCTGTAGGGAATGGCATGTGCTGGCCACGTCAGATTTTTGGCTCTCTTGCACTAACGAATGGGATCCAACGTATCCTTCCTCGAAATAGTTGTATGATGTATTATCATTTTATTTATGCTTATATACGTTACGCAAGTTTTCCTTATCTTTCGTACTAAGTGCATTTTACTTATTGAATGTGTATTATATTCATTCAGAAAAATCAAACAAATTTGTTAAGAAAACTAGGTCTGTTGGAACGCTACAGTATCATTTTTCCTTATCGAGAATACAACTATCCAAAATAAGTCGTTGTTGATTAGTAACCTTTTAAGTAACCCTTTTTTTAGTTTTAAAATATATTATTTTTCAAATACATATTAATCGTTACAATGAGACGATTTCTGCTCTATAATAGGGCATGACATAAAATCGGCAATGGCTCCAGTCCGATGGAGCCGAAATGATTTTGCGTGAATAGCATATTTTTTGTGGGTCATTTGCCTTTTTTAAAAGACATTTCTAAAACAGTACAAAATATTAAAATATCAAAATAAGAACCACTTTTTTTAAATTGTTCAAAAAAAAAATATATATATATATATATATATTTTCAAATGGCCAAGCATTGACTCTTTCATCTTCGCCTATACATCGACCAGAACAGTGAAGCTCTTAGCCGTTAAATGACGTTGCCCCAGCGCACCAGTGGGGGTGGAGACACATTACGCCCAACAACACAAACATCCATGTCTTACGTGGGATTCGAACCCACAACGTGGCGGCCGATAAATCGCCGGAAACGCTCGCCTTGACCGTCCGGCCACCACGTCGACTTTGTTCAAAATATTAAAATATCGGAATTATAGCCACTCTATTTCGGAAACGAAAAACCCGAACTAAAATCCGATTATACATCCTTGTATGGCTTTTAGGCGCTACAAATTATTATTACAAGGGACTGCAAGTTATTGTTACAAAGGGCTACAAATTATTATTTCGGTAAATTTTGGCAATATTCACATTGCTGATTCTATTTCAGTTTCTTCATTTTTTTCTTTTTATGAATTGTAGATGCTTTCACAAGTTCTTCCAAATTCTCATTTGTTAACGCATATCAATAGTCTTCAATATGCTCTCTCTCACTTCATCAATTATGCCAGGAAATGTAACTACCCGGGAAGCCTTTAAAGTCATTCACAACTTCACTCCATAAGTATTTACAACAGGCATTTACAGTTTCTGGTTTCAATTCATCCATTGCAACTTTAAGGAATGTTATTGCGTCATCAATAGTGAATGATTCACGAAGTGCAATTACGGGCAATTGCGCAAATAAAAACTTATGAATTGCTTATTTCTGGAAATTTTCATTTAATACTTTCCGACCGCGAATGACCGCGGAAAGCGAAACCATAGATATGAAAATACTGCTGTATTTCTTCAGGCCTGATTATTCTGAAAAATATAATCATTCAGCGTTTACAGACTAAATAAATCTGATGTGGGCACCACATGACTTTCCTTATATAATGCAATGAATTTACTACTTTTACAGAAAAAAAATAAGTTACTCTTATAGTAGATACTTATATTATTTCCAAGAAATTGAATTTTCGTTAATTAGTCATCATTTTCATCGAGTTACCGATATTTTTATCCATTTCACGAGATTTTCGTTAATTTAGCAACATTTTAAAAAGTCGCCAAGTTGGCGACATTCCGTCAAATCCGTCTCCAAAATCTCGCCAAGCTTTATGGACGGAGAAATAAGTTATTCGTATAGTAGATAATTGACTATTGGCGTTCAAATACAAATGTATTACTCAAAGTATCTTTTCTTACGAATGGAACGATCTAGATCCACAAGAATGATGTCACCAAATTTATCGCATGATATTACATATAAAAAGTGAACATGTTTCTCAACAGTTAATATATTTTTTTTTAATTTATGGGATTTTTTTATAAATTTATTTGAAAAATGTGCAATATCTCGAGAACGGTTCGTGCTAGCGGTTTAAAGTTTATCTCAATCGTTTACTATGGAAAAATTACATAAGAAATATCTATTTGCGTAACTTTATAAAGGTTTTGATGTTTTGATGATTTTTTCAAAATTTCACTCGAAAATTTAGGAGGGATTCTGAACATTCGATTGCGTTTAAAACAATAGGCTTCCAGTATTCACGGATTATAATTTTTGTACCAAATTTCATTCGAATCGCTCCATTCGTTCGTTAGATACCGTCGCCACAGACTCAGTGACACACACACACACACACATCACCTCAAAAATGTTTGATTCGTGATCAGGAATGCTTGAAACGTGCTCTCCCATCGAAAACTCGAATTTGAATTTTCGACCCCGTCGCAATACTTTCCTTATACATTATGTATATAAGAGAAGTATTAAAAGTAATAAATTTCACTGAAGGAGTCCAATTCCTTCTGGATATCATACTTACTGATATGCAGACATAATTTCAAAATGCTTAATTAATATTCGAAGATAATCAAAAAGTTTAAATCCATCAAAGTCAGAGAGCAGCAATTTAATCCAATTTCAATACTATGTATATAGTGTATACTTACTACTATATATTATGTATATGGTACGTATTGCAGGGAAAATAAAGAACTCGTATCAACAATATTTTTACTTTCCCTGCAATACATGGTAATGTATAGGGAAAGTATTGGAATCATGCCGAAAATCACAACTCGAGTTTTCGACGGATCTACACGTTTCGAGACCTCTAGAATACGAAAAAACTATTTTTAGCGTGACGTCTGTGTGTGTGTCTGTGTGTCTGTCTGTGTGTCTGGCTGTCTGTCTGTGCAGATTTTGTATCCACTCTAACTAAAAAACTAATGGACCGAATTTCACAAAATTTGGTAGGTAAGTTACTTGTGAGCGAGTCTGGTGTTGATTAGTTTTGGGTACGATTCGGAATAAAAGAACCCACCTTTTTTTGCGAAATGGCCCGCAAAAGCTTGTATCCACTCTAACTGAAAAACTGATGGACCGAATTTCACAAAATTCGGTAGATGAGTCACTTATGGGTTACCTTGGTGCTGATTAGATTTTGGTACGATTCGGAAAAAAATTACCTGCCTTTTTTTGCAGAATGGCCCGCAAAAATCGTCCAAATCTAAACTAAAGAACTGGGTATACTCAAATATATCCATTAAATGCTGATTTAATACGTAATTTTTAATGACGAAAAGAATAAGACCAACCCCATTACACTAGGACTAGCCGTTCTCGAGATATTTTAGTTTTTCGTACTTTCCCTACGCCACCTTTGAAAATAAGCCCGGTTTCCGCATGAGAACGAAAATTGAATTAAAAGTGAAATAAATTTAGTTTAAATAAAGAGAACGTTAATATAAGTCTGCAGGGAAAGTCATGTGCTGCCCACATCAGATTTTTTAACATTGCTTTCTGTAAAAAGTTTGCACAAATATTTTGTGAATTCTGTAGAGTTTATTTAAGCATTAATAGACAAAAATTTGAAAATCTAAGAAATAAATACTTTGTCAGTAAAAAGCATAAAAATGTTGAATAGAATATCAACCGGTTTCAAAGTCTTCTTCTTCAGGATAAAGGAGACAGAGAACCTGTTCCAATAACGGCAAGTACACCTCTATCAAAAATAGTTATATCACTTGACCCAGAAAAATAATTGTTGTCAACAAAAATTTAAAAAATTGAAAGAATAAACCAAGGAGAATAAGGAAAAGTAGAAGGATTCAAAACCACTTTTTCAGGGAATAAAATGACGAACAAAGTGTGCTATAATGTCACTGGGTATTTTGATCTCTCTACTGTTATTTATTCTCATTGTTTTCAAATCGTAGTTGGCAACAATTACTTTCCAAAATCACGTGATACAACTATTTTTAACACATGCGTACTTGCTCTCGTATGGTACTGATTACTGGTGCTTCGTCTGATTTATCCTGATGAAAAAGTATTTTCATTGCTTTTGAAACAGATTGATATACTATTCAACTTTTTTATGAGTACACTTATAAGCACACTTGTGAGCACATTTTCTGAGCACACTTAGAATGGACTCTATTTAATTCTACATTTTCCATAATATAACTACCCATAGAAGTCTACTATTAGCACAATGTAACTACACCCAAAATTCCCTTGCGGTAAGTGAAGTTGTACTTGATTTATTGCGTCCATCCGCATAAGTGGCTTTCAGAAAGTGTTCAGGATGTGTTTCAAAATGTGTTTTATAGTCACTATATTTAATTAAAAATTTCAGGGAATAATGCTACGTCTGTACAACTGTATAGAAGAGCAAAAATCCGCTACATACACACAAATTAAAAAATACATTCTTTAAAATATTGACAGTTCCGCTCCAGTTTTCAACAAGATTAAAGGCTGAAGTTATCAATTATTTAAGCGCAGAAAATTACCAACTGCAAATACGAATTAAATATGCATTCCTGAAAAATTTCGTCGTCCGAAAGAAAATAGGATTTGACTGTGAAGCAAAATACTATTTCTGGGATCAACTGCTTTAACCTGATGCGAAGCGTCGCCGCACGTGTTCGGGAAATTGAATATTCAATATCTTAGCAATCCGAATCAGATGAAAACAACGGATTTAAATATCGGAGGAGAAACCACTCCCCAAAGTTCTTTTTCTCCGGGAATACCGTGAGAAAGATAAGAGTCCCACAGGTACGGAACTCAAATAGACTGCGTAAACTTTGGGCTGAGGTAGTCTGGAAAAAAGAAAGGTTCGGTTACTTGCTTAGTTTTTATTCATTTAAAGCAGCGAAATTTGACATTGACGAAAATAGGTTTGTGGAGTAGGAAAAGTGGAAATTCTTCTAGGATTCAAATGAATGAGTAAAAAGTTTCAAGGAACAAAACAAAGTTGCATTTACGTGATATTTCTTAATGTATAACTTTTTGATTAATTTCTACTTTTTCATATCACTGTGGAAAAATGGCGTTTTCTCAAAAAATTTTTAATTTGACATTCATTTTAACAAAACAGTTCTTTTAGAGGCCTTAGAAAGATGCCCGTCAGCATGCGTGTGTGAAGAGGCGTAGCTTGAGTGTGGATGTGTGAGTAATAAATCGAGAATGAAGAAATGCACTTATAGCCACGATATTGGATGAGTAGGTATATTATGTAAGCATTACAACTAGAAATATTTTTTTACAATTTAAAACTTCCATACCACTGTTTCTTATGGAGAAATAATGATCTCAATTATCATTTTAGGTAAAATAATAGTGTGACGACGCAAACATTATATTTTATAGAGTTTAAAATAATTTTTACAGCACAAATAATATTATGAAATTATGTCTATAAAAGACAAATGTTTAAAAGAACTGCGTGGCAATTCGAAGTGACAAAATGAGTTCAAGTTCATAAAATCCAAAGGCATCAACAAAGAAACAAACTTGTAAGAGCCAAGATAGACGTTAGATTGTGCACAAATTTGTGACAGAGTATAACAAGAAAGATCAATCATGCTTAAAGCATTGATTATGAAACACTTTCCAACTTTAATGAAATTTTATTTAAACAAGTCTAAAATGCAATACATTCCTCGGTAATATTTTGAAACTTATCACAATACTGCATTAATTTATTATATTTGAAAACTTAAACCTTCATCGAAAAAAATGAACTTCATTGAAATGACTGCATTGAAATATAAATTGCCTGGTTTAAACATCTCTAAAATGTTATACATTCCTCGGTAATAGTTTTAGAATTATAATACTACGATAATTTATTATATTTGAAAACTTCATCGAAAACAACTGAAATTAATTCAAATGACGTCATAGAAAAAATAACACGCCTGGATCTCTCTATAAAAACAGGATTTCATTCATAACTTTCTCCCATTCATTTCATTCATCACAATACTATAATAATTTATTTTATTTAAACATTTTGTTTAAGACCATGGAGCTACAAAAAATTAAACTCTATGCTTGAAACTTCATCGAAAAAAATCGTCCTTCTCTTTATGAAATCAATTAATATTTCATTCATATCAGCCATGCAGTCTCCATGGACTAAATTATTTTGTGTTAAAAAAAATACAGGAATTCTAATACAACTCATTCTATATATTTTGCCGTTTACATTTTACATAGGTGAAAAATAGACTTAGTTGTAGAAATAATCAAATTTAGATGAGCATTAAAACTCAAATATATTGTCATTGCGTCGTTTCAGTATGAAAGCCCCAGGCCGTCCGGCTCGTCCAGAGGACTTGGAGCAACAGGATGGACGACCGGCCCGTCGTTTCAGTATGTAGATGCACAGAATTTAAGCAAAAATAAAGTAGTTTTAGGACGAATTCAACACTCAATATGAATTAAAAAGAACTTAAAAAAATCACGATTTTGAAACAAGATGGATGCCATATATCATATCATGGTCACGTGATCGTTTCATATAAGAGGTGTAATAATTATTTTAATTTTTATTTAAAAAACTACTGAATATATTTCGCTGAATTTTTTTTTATATATTTTATGGAACAATTTGAATATTACCTAAAATTTTCGAAGCAATTTGTGAATTTTAATTCCGCTTAAAAAATGTTTGAAAAATTAGGTCCCATAGGGCTCAATGTATTTCATTTTTTCGACCCGGGTTCAATCCAAAACTAATTGGGTAATATTATTCATTTATATTCCCATAGGTTCTACAGACCGTCTGAACAACATACTAAAATTTCATTTTGATTAAGTCATTTTTAAGGCAGTTATCGTGCTAACGGACAGACAGACAGACAGACAGACAGACAGACAAACAGACAGAATGAACTAAGTCATAAACACTTTTCAACTTTGTTGTAAAGTGTTAAAAACGGTATGCCCATCAGTCCCCCAAAGATACACAAAACGACGTAACTAAAAATCACTTAACGAAAAGATAGACCACTTAAGAAGTCCAGGAGCGGAAAATGAAAACTATTCCGAAGAAATTTTAGACGATCGGGAAAAATGAGAGTAGTAATGATACCCTGGAGGGCAGGACAGTCCAGTGGTTGGAATACGAGGATTGTACTCGTTGGACCCGAATTCGATTCCTGGCTCTGTCCAAACTTCCCCCATGGTCACGTGAAATACCAGCACGTTAAATATGTGGGTCTGAAAGTCCTTCCAAGAAGGTGATGATAGGAGAAGAAGGGCACAGTCCCTGTGGATGTCGCCCCCACTTGGTTCCGGTTTAAATTCAGCGCCACTGTCTCGGCCGTCCAAACAGATGCCTTACACCTTCAATAAGTCGGACGGTCTGGATCGAAAGAAAAAAAGAACGAAACCTTGAAGCTAGTAAGGAGTGGAGTCCTGCAATAACTGAAGAAAAGGTAGCCGAGTAAAGGTAAAACGATCAGTTGTAATTTTAGGACTCTATAAATATAACACGAATAATTTGCTGGCTCTGGTCGGGTGTATTGGTTTACGAAACCGCTCTGATATAAAAGAGTGGCTGAACTTTTCCGCTCGACTATGTGTTGTTGTTGAAACCCAGACCGTCCGACCTACCAGAAAGGTGTAAGGTAACTGTTTGGACGGTCGGGAAGTGCCACCCAATTTAGACCGGAACCCAGTGGGGGAGGCATCCACAGGGACCGTACCCTCCTTCCCCTACCACCAACCTCTCGGAAGGACTTTCGGACCCACATGTTTAGCGTGATCGTACTCCGCATGAACACGGCGGCAGTTTTGGCAGTGGCTGGAATCGAACCCGGGCCTACCGAGTGCAACTCCAGCGCGCTAACCAATGGGCTACCGCGCCCCTAAGCTCGACTATGTGTAGAAGACCTCAACAAATATTCATACGTCTGGTATCTATAAACAGTACAATTAAATGGCAAATTATTTTTCTGTGCATGTGCTGTCCTAAAGAGAATTAACACAATTTCCCAGTGATCTTGCATCACTCATCAGACATTGCTCCTAGTAGCATTTATTCTTGGTGCGATTTTGTACCAATACTGCATATCTTGCCATTGCACTGGAAATATTTCCAATGTAATCTCAATATTGGGCAAATACTGGGGTAACATTGGCCTCCAATATTGGCTAAATATTTTCATCACAATATTACGCCAATATTGTTACAATACTACGCCAATATGCGCGTAACATTGTCCCAACATTTTAAGCCAATATTGGGCTAATTCCGTCAAAATGTCCACTGTCTTATATTGGTCCAATATGTCCAATATTGGCTACCAATATTGTACCAATATTGGATTTCTACTAGTATCTGCCCAGCATTAAGTACAGTGATTTATGTGTATGGCACAATTGTGAGGAAAATGTGTAAGATCGTGAGATTTTAATGAGTGTGTAGTTTTGCGTCATCACATCGATCACCTTCTCTTAAAATTCAATAAAGAAGATACAAGAAATTTCTGAAGGCGTCTTAATATGGCGGCAAATTGTGTGTACACTTCCTTTTTGATACAACTATTAAGCGTTTTTATTCTCTTTTGCATACTTATTTCGTGCAGTCATGCGCATTTTCGAAGAACCCGGAAGTGTCACCTCCAGAAACGGAAATGCAAATCCTTAGCGAACTACGACCCCTACCTCCCCTAGAATTCGTTGCTGAATCTATATCAATCTTGATCTAAGCTCTGTATAACCAGTTCTGAGAGAAAATGTCTTAAGAAATTTTTTGAATCGAAAGTGGTAAACTTTGATGAATCCTTGATATCCTCCTGAATTTAATGGTGAATTCGGATCAGCCATAGTCTAAGCTATATATAAAGTATGTTCAGATAAACATGTGCTTCAAGAAAAATGTACAGCTGAAGGGGGGGGGGGGAAGCCCCACCTCTAGTTTTTCAATCTTTGTTCATCATAGAGAAAATTTTGAGATGCCATTCGATAGAAATAACGTCCTCTACAAATTCTTACCCATAAAATGTGTATAAGAAACTGTTTTATATTAAAACGCACCCAAACTTTGAAATCTCTGATGGTGACACCCAACTCTGGCAGCATATTTCAAATATAGAGCAGAATAGAACTTTTGACTCCAAATAAATTTCAAGGCATTTGGATGAAGCAGTTATGAGTCTGCAAAATTTTGAGTTCTTAATGTTAAATTAGTTTTCTAGACTTCTATTCATATCCTTTGCATTAATTATCTCCCCACGACGATTGTTTTGTATTTCATTACTACTAGGCAACCTAAACACAATTACGTGATTTCTATTTTTTTTTAAATAACTTTTTGAATGAAATATGAATTATGAAATTAATATTCGAAAAACATAGTAATATATTTTGTTGCAAATCGATCCATAAAGACTTTTTCATAATTTTAAACACTATTTATAAAGACATAAAGTATGCAAAATTTCAGCTGTTTCCTCCCTGTAGTTCTTTCGCTATGGCGACACCTCCAAAACCATCTGATTAGCATATGCACTCAAACCTATTTTTATGCGGTGAATAGGGACCGCATAAAAAAGTCTCACGTAGAAAATAACTCAAAACCTTACGAAACAACTAGGAATTGCTTTTTTAAACGAAATCAAGACACGAGGCTTGGCAGCTACTTGGAATCTCGCCAAACCTTTTGGAATCTGATTTAGAAAATACACATGCGAACGTTTTTTACCGGCCACACAAACAGCTACCATAAACCTTCGGGTTGGTCGTGTGGTCTGGGCTTTCTACATGCTAACATTTTTAAATATTTTATTTACATATGTACTTATTTTACACATACGAAACTTTTCAAAACGTATAACCATTATCCTTCGTAGTCTGACAATACGCGAACTTTCTTGTGGCAAACTGGTTCAAAATCGCTTTCGTCACTTGAAGATACTACCTCGCACTCGTTTAGAGTTGACTTTTTTACAGTTACCATGTAGTCGGTGATCAGTTTTTGCGACGACTGTTGTTTCACTAGACGCTTGTATATGTCTCGGTAGCTCCTTTGAAGCTCCTTTTGGAATTTTGAAGTTCTTTCAGAATTGGCATCGAAAAACTAAATGGCCGATCAAACCTACTAATTTTTTTTTATTGATAACTTCGTCAATTATGTTCCAATTTGATTGAAATTTTCATATACCGCACAAAAAAATCGCAAAAAAAAAAACGCACAAATAAAAAATCGCACAAAAAAAGACTGCACAAAAACAGGTTGGAGTGTATTCCATTAGCATGAAAACGTTCCTTCTTGGTCCACATATAGACTCTCTGATATTTATATGTGTGTGAGTGTGAAGACCCAGACCGTCCGACTCATCCAGAGGACTTGAGTATCTAATTGGACGGCCGGGAAGAGATCCGGCGACAACACCAGAATAAACACAACTAAACAAAACAGCAAACAAACAAAGCAGTAATCAAAAACAAAACACAACACCAAAACAACACAGCAAACCAAAATAAAAGGGAAAGCGGCACCACCGGGGAGGATCAAGCAAAAACCAAGGGGATCAACAACCAGAGAAAAAGTTAAAAGCAGCAATGGCTCTCAGGCTATTCAAGTGATTTTGTTGGATATTTTTCTCGCTATGAGAACACAGTTTTTAATTTTGTTAATTGAAGTTTTATTCGAGCAGACACTCGAGAAACCAGGCCGCGGAATTAGCGGGGGAAGGTTTAGAAAGATGAAAAGGTTTAGAGTGGGGGCAAGCAAAGACGTAGTGGTCTGCATCTCCAAAGGAACCGCAGGAACAGCAAGAGGTTGATTTAAATTTAAAAAAGTAAAGGTAATCCAAAAATGGGCCGTGGCCCGTGATAAAATAAATAAGATATTTATTCATTAAAAGGAAATTAAAGTTTACGTGGGGAAGAAAGTTTAAAATTCTGGCTGGGTCATGGGTGCGAGGGGAAATGTAGTTGTTTAGATAAGATTGCCAGGCGTTTAAGATATCTAGTTTACAATGCTTTTTTAACAGAGAGTAGGGAAAAGTAAAGGAGATGGGGTACCTGAAGAGGTAGCAAGTTTTGCATTTTCATCGGCGGCCTCGTTGCCCGAGATGTCAGAATGGGCTTTAACCCAACAGAGGTTTATTAAATGCTTGTTTAAATTTGCATCTAGTTTAATTTTGGAAAGATAGTCAGATTGGTTTCTAATGGAGTTAAGGGCCGAAATGGAGGATTGACTATCTGAAAAAATATTTATTTTTAAATTATTTGTAGAAGCCCAGTTGATAGCAAAGTGTATTGCTGCTATTTCAGCTTGAAAAACTGTGTTCCCAAGGTTGAGTTTGAACTTTGTTCCCAAGGTTGAGTTTGATATTTACATGTGACGCATGCGCATCACCTCTGCCCAGGCTCATAAAAACCAGCACAGAACATTATCAGTATTCTACATTCATTCATTGCGATCATTAGTATTTCGGATGACAACGATGTACGCACGTTGTAATATTGCTCTTTTAATAATGTTCTTGTAAATAAAGTAATATTTTATAAATAATCGCCTTTGTAATGAATTCCCTACAACATCGCACTTCCGCCATATACATCAGTATGATTTTGGAATATATTATTTGAAAAAAATTTATTAATTTGTAAAAGTTATATTAATTTTAATATAATCTTTATTTAATATAAAGGACATTGCTCTTTACTCAGTTTTAATATAATTTAGTATAAAAAGGGTAATATAGATGCAATCTAATCCACGTAATTCTGCAACTGTATCGAAAGCTTAACGAAGAGGGTGGATGATCGAAACTTATATTATTATAAGTGGGAGTCAACAAGCAATCTTATGATGCATTATTAATTACTCTACAATTAATAGTTCTGGAGTTGAAATCGGCCACAAAATTATGCGATAATATTTTATATTACGATATTCATAAAAAAGTAAAAAATATATTTTTAATAAAAATGCAATAAATAATAAAATTATGTTTGCTAATTACTATAACACATAATTTTACGTCAAAAGACTAATTTGCATATTTTCCGTTTAATATGATAGTTATTACAAAAACTTAAGAACCGTTAGACATCGTTAAAATATCTATTCGATGAACTAATCTCACGACTTTGGCATATTCGAATGTAATTACAATGTGCTAATTCCATCATTGGCTTAACTTCTTCATTAATATGACCATTTTAAAATCCTATAAAATTATTATTGAAGAAAGTGTCTAACTCAAGATGAGATATCAGAATTCTCAAACACAGGATGAGATATCAGGAAAAACCAGTAACGTCCTTAAGTGAAATAGCAAATGACCCACTTTATTGGAACAGTTGTGGTAGATTAACGAAATATCGCCCCTCAGATTGCTGTTTTAAATATGGAGCTGACCCCTGAAAATTAAACATTTCGGAACATTGAATATCTCCAGATATAAAGATAGGAATTGCTCGGAAATTTATAATTGTACTAATTTAGCAGTCCAGAATTTGTTTATGACGTCAAAATCGGGTATTCTCATGTGTGCGCATTTAGATATGAAGATAGCACCTTATGTAAATTTTACTCGCATGAATTTATAGGGTCGTTATTTCTAATCAAATAGTATTTATAAATTTGCTCTACAATGAACGATGCTGGAATAACAAGGGATGGGACTTTCTCCCCCAGCTGTACATTTTTGAATTAGAACTGGCATCGACAGAGCCGAAAATTCTTTGCCAGTCACTTTACCTCCTCTAGAGCTTAATGATGAATCTATATCAGTCATTGTCTAATCGCTATCTACAACCAATCCTGAGAAATAGACACTTTCAAGGCAAATTTTTGAACAGGAAGTAGGTAAAGGAACCTGACGTGGAAATTCTTAGAGAACCACACCTAACTTTTCAGAATCTCTATATAGAAATCGCCAAATGTCCGTCCTTGTGCCTGTTGTACCTTTTAAGGGCACTTCCCGAATGGACAGAGACATGAAATTTGTTACAAGGGCCAATTGTTCGACTAAATCCTCAAGAAAAATCCAATTTTTTAAAAATGTTCATCAGAGAGGAGTATTCTAATTTCAATTTTCAATGTTTGGTACTTTAAAGAGTTCCGCACACCAAAATGTATTCTTTGTTGAATTAAAAGAAACTCCTTCTTTTAGCGAGATAGATATTTTAAATTTAATATACGGATCAATTGTTCAATGAAACCCCCGAGGAAAATTGAATTTTTTTTAAATGTTCATTAGAGGGGGGGAGGGGGTTCCACACCAAAACTTTCAAAATGCGAAATGATATAAAAACCAACTTATCGATAAGAATCTTTAAGCTTGGTATTATTGTAGATAGTTCGAAAGGAAGAAAGTGTACAATTTCAGTTTTCAAATATTTGTTACTTTAAGGATGTCGCACACCAAAATGGCCGAATTACCAAATAAGAGAGAAAGGACTTCGTTTAAATAAGATAAAGACTTTCAATATCGCATACGGGTCGATCATTCAATTTCCCGCCCCGAGGGAAATAAAAGTTTTAAAAATGTTCTTAGACGGGGATCCTACTGAACACTAAAACACTCGAAAGTGATGAACTGATAAAAAACATAATTCGCGGTGAGATACAGAAACTTAAAATTTGGTACAAGGGTAGATCATTCAATGGAAAAAAGTTGGAAATTTTCAGTTGTTTAATATATGTTAATGTAGGCTTGCCACACACCAAAATGTTATTTGCCGAATAAAACACCTTTAAGTGAGTATAAACTTGAAATTTGATACGCATATCATTCATTCCAATTAAACCTCCAAAAAAAAAAAGAAAATTTCAAAAATGTTCAGTAGAGGGGTGCTCCATACCAAAACGTTCGAACGGTGAAATGATAGAAAAGCATATTACGTGACGAGATGGAGACTTCAAATTTTGTGTAATGGTAGATTGTTCAAAATAAAGTGCACAATTTCCATTTTCCACTACTTGCTACTATAGGGGTGTCGCACAACTAAAATGTTCGATTTGCAGAAAAACGTGATAAGCCAAACAGCTTATTTTATGTCATAGACACAAATGTTATGTTAGAGACATAAATTTTGGCATACGGGTTAACAATTCAATATGACACACTGGAAAAAAAATTTTTTTTATCTAAAATTTAAATTTGAAGAGGAGAAGATACTTCACACGAAAACGTTCAAAATATAGACTGTTTAAAAACTAAGTGCAGTTTGAAATATAAACTTCACTTAGAAGTGAGATAGAAGCCTGAATTTTGGTAACACGATGGGAAAAGGAAAGTTTATTATGTTGCAATATTTAGTACATTTTAGACGTAATGTTCAATTGGCCAAATAAAGGAGAAATGTACGGTCTTGCGTAAAATAAATTTGTTGCACCTGTGAACAGTTTGAAAAGGTCTCCAGGAAAAATCGAATTATTCAAAAATTATAAATTTTAGGAGTTTGCTTATTATGAGACCGTATGTCTTTCAACTGGTATTCGGCTAGTTTGTAGCTAAATCCATAACAGTTATCTGATCTCTATCTTTAACCCATTAGTGCCTAACGGCCATTATACTGGATAGGAGGCTAGGCACTAATGGGTTAAGCAATCTTGAGAAATAGATATTTCAAGTAAAATGAAAATTTTTGAACTGGAAATAGAAAAAGGGCCGTCAAGGAAAACCCTTACTATCTTCCTACCCCCCTTTAGAATTTCATGCTGAATCCATAGAAGTCATTAACTAACCTTTATACATAGCAAATCCTGAAAAATAGATGTTTCAAGGCAAAATGTTTTCCAAAAATCAAGAACATGGCAAAATTTTTGCCACCAAAAATTTGTGCAATAACAGGTATATTGAAAATTATAAATTATCTAATAAATTTTAATGTTGAAAATTGTGCTAAAAATAGTTTTAAGAGGAATCAAGATTTTTTTATTAAGAATAAAAAAAGAACAGTTTGCTTTTCACCAATTCTAGGTATGCAAGAGCAAGAGTAACATAAATGCATACGTGGACATTATTGCAAACAGAACGCGCATTTTAATTTCTACATAATGAATTATTAAGGAAAATATATCACTTAAATTTATTACCACAATTTGCTTTACCAAAGACAGTAACATAAGTTATACCGGAAACAAATTGTTTTCAAAACTTCGCCTTACTTGGTTATTTTCTGCTTCTATGCGTGCTTTTGTCTTAAAACAAGAAATTGCTATTTGATTGTGTATGTGCTTTTTTTATAAGTTTCATACACTATATCACGCAATCCTATTTGTATTCTAATTCTTTATATGTGCTAATTTATATGCACGTAGAAGAAGATTTTATCTACTCATTATGTTTTACGTACTGAAGAGAATGTAGAGAAAGGGACAACATAAAATATTATATGGAATTAATTATACAGACCTCAAAAACATCATTAACTAAACGCAAATATGTTTTGTCTATGCAAAAAAATTTCTTGCATCGAGCGTAGAATACAAAGATGATTCATTACGTGTTCTGTTAAATTGAACGTTTAATAACTTATCAAACTGGATCGCATAAAAAACAACGAATTTAAATAACATATAAAAAAATCACTTTTTAGTATTCAGCTGTATTTTTCAAAAACAGGCTGGCAAAAGAAACATTCAATAGAAAAACTTCTAAATGCACCGATACCTGAAATAGAAAATAATTATATCGCCTGTGTTGTTTCATATGTTTGAAATACCAAAAATAATTAACACCGAAAATTAATGATAATTTTTTAAAATTTCGAATACTAACTTAATTTTAATAGAAATGTTCTATACGCGCAGTTCGGGTTTTTTAATTTAAATCTAACTTTGTTGCGAAACATTCTTTTTTCTGTACAATACATAGCAAGAAAGGATCGTAATCAGGTTACAAGTTAGAAATCGAGTTAAAACCATATCAGTCATCATCTAAGCTCCACATGTAGCAGATCCTAAAAAAAGAAGATGTTAGGAAGGAAATGTGGATTTTTTAGTAGGAAACGACATTTCCAGAATCGGAAGTGGAAATCCTTGAAAAGTCCCTAATCCCCTTCGAAATTCGATGTTGAATCCCTACCAGTCAGTTCCTAAGTTCTACAAATATCCAATCTTGAGAAATATATGTTTCAAGAAAATTTTGAACTGGAAGTAGAAAAGGAATCCCGAAGTAGAAATTCACTATAAACAACTCTGCTTCCTCCTAAATATGATGCTAAATCCATATCAATTATAATCTAAGCTCTATTGATAGCTAATCATGAAAATTGCATGATTTAAGAAAAATAAAATTTTTTTAACCGGAAATGAAACCCTGAAGTAAGAATTCTTCATGAACTCTCAATGCTCCGCTGGCTTTTGATAATGAATCTATATCAGTCGTCATCTAAGCTATAACTAGGTATTTTTCTGAGAAAGAGATGCTTGATTTTTTTTTTTTGTAAAAATAGTGGTATTTAAAAATTTTTGCCACTAATATAAAATTTTGGGCAAATTGAAGACTTTCCTCATATCCCGTAATAAAATATAATCTAATTAAGAGGAGAAAAAGTATATGTATGTGCTTTAATTTAAAATTCAAATTACAAATGCGTCGTTGTGGATAAAAAAAAAACAATGTTCATTACGAATTCACAATTACGAACTTCAAATGTCACGACGGAGAATTCTTTACTTTTTCTCCAAAAATGAACATTATAAATAAAACCAACATGCCGATTCTTTTAAACAAAGTGTTTCTTTATAAATTTTAAATATTATCCATCACAAATACATTTTTACGAACATTTCTTAAAGGACCTAGAAATGTAACTCAAAGTTAAATGGAATGCGGGTCAACTCGACTTTCTTACGCCAGAATCCATTTAAGTAATTTTTGTAACACTTTACAACATAGTTGAAAAGTGTTTATAATTTTTTTCAGTCTGTCTGTATGTCTGTCTATCCGTTCTCCCGATAACTGCCGTAAAAATGACTTTATCAAAATGAAATTTTAATATGTTATTGAGACAGCCTGTGGGACATGTGGAAATGTAAATAAATAATATTACCCAATTATTTTTGGATTAAACCCGGGTTGAAAAAATGAAATACATTAAACCCTATCGAACCTAATTCTTTCACATTTTGTAAGAGAATTTAAAATTCACAAATTGCTTCGAAAGTTTTTGAAAATATTTAAATTATTCCATAAACTATATCAAAAACATTTCAGCAAAAAATGTAGTTTTTTAAATCAAAATCAAAATGTTAATTACATTCATATAATAGGAAGAGATCACGTGACCCACATCAAAATAAAATTTGGCATCCATCTCTTTTTTCCCAGCGTAAAAATCGTGATTTTTAAAGTTCTTTTAAATTTATTTTTTGTGTTGCATTCGTCCTAAAACCGCTTTATTTTTGCGTATTTTTTGTGCATCTATATTCTCGCCAACGCAAAAGCAATACTTTTCAGTTTAAATGATCATCAAACTTTTAATTATTTCCACGACGAAGACTAATTTTAATGAATGCAGAATGTAAACAAGTGATTGTAAATATGAGTTGTACAAGAATTTCTGAATTTTTTCAAGCAAAATTAGTTAACTCTGGAGTTTGATATAAAAGTGTATGAATGAAATATTCACTGCTTTTACATAGAGAACCAGACGATTTATATTCAGATGACGCCATTTCAATAAAATTCATTGTTTTCAATGCAGTAAGTTTTATGTTTTCAAGTAAAATAAATTATTGTAGTTCTGTAATATTTAAAAAAATATCACCGCTGAATGTATTGCATTTCGCATTTAAGTTGGAAAGTGTTTCATAATCAATGCTTTATGCATGATTGATTTAACTTTTCCTTAATTTTATCAAACAAATTTGAATATCGTGGATCCAAATGAGTACAACTATAGCGTGCTACTCTTCATTTTAAAAAACCTTGAAAAAATCTTTCGATTGAAACCATACTTAATAAGGTACCTTCAAGAGGCAACGCCATCCGAGGGGTACTAATGACGTCACGACCAATAAAAGTGTATCATGGCCGTTTTCCACAACAATAACGTAAACTATTAAGTTTCATCATTCAGCCATAAATGAATCCTATTATGTACGATTATGTCAAATTTTGTCCTAAGCTGCCATAGTAAAAAAATATATAATTTCGCATAAATTTCGAAGTTTTGGCTTGAATTTAAAAAAAATCTATCTAGTTCTAGATTTTTTTAAAAATAATGCCGTGTATTGCTTCGTAAAAATCCAATAATATGTGTAGCCGCTACATAAGAAATCGATCACAGACAGGCGGACATCCCTCCAAAAATAGGCGAAACGTGTTCAGAAGGTCTTAAAACATACATTGGCAACAAGATCTGGAATTTGAACATTTATGTGAAAACAATACTTTCTCTTACATAGTATGACAAAGTAAAAATAGTGTTTTAGACTAATAAAAAAAATGTACACAAATAATCATTTTTCTTTTTTGTTTACTTTTAATCCCCAGTAGCACCGTTATCCGTTACCATTCAAATTTAGTCTTAAAAATGCCACGAAAATTAAAGGGGTGCCTTCAATGCACAAATTTTCCGGCTGATTACAGAATCACAATTATTACTTTCTTTATATACATAATGTATAAGGAAAGTATTGTGACGGTGTCGAAAATTCGAATTCGAGTTTTCGACGAGAGAGCACGTTTCAAGCATCCCTGATCACGAATCAAACACTTTGAAGTGATGTTTGTGTGTGTGTGTGTGTGTGTGTGTGGAAACCCCAGGCCGTTCGACTCATTCAGAGGACTTAGAGCAACTATTTGGACGACCGGGAAGAAGTGTGTGTGTGTGTGTGTCAGTAAGTGTGTGGAGACGATAACTGACAAACGAATGAACCGATTCGAACGAAATATGGTACAAAAATCACAATCCGTAAACACTGGATGCCTATTGTTTTCATACGCAATCGAATGTTCAGAACCCCCCTAAATTTTCGAATGAAATTTTGAAAAAATCGTCAAGAATCAAAACCGCTAATAAAGTTGTGCAAATAGACATTTCTTATGTAATTTTTCATTACAAAACGATTGGCATAAATTTTAGAACGCTAACATGAACCGTTCTCGAGATATTGCACATTTTCTAAAAAAATTATCAAAACGTTATATAAAATAAAAAATAAAAATATTTCCTATTGCGAAACACGTTCACTTTTCATATGTAATACCATGCGATAAATTTGGTGACATCACTCACGTGGATCTAGCTCGTTCCATTCATGAAAAAAAAAATACTTTGAGTAATACTTTTGTATTTGAACGCCAATAGTCATTTATCTGCTGTATGAATAATTTATTTCTCCGTCCATAACGTTTGGCGAGATTTTGGCGACGAATTTTTCGGAATGTCGCCAACTTAGCAAAATTTTTAAATGTTGCCAAATTAACGAAAATTTCGCCAAATGGATAAAAATGACGCTAAATCAATGAAAATGACGACTCATTGAAGAAAATTCAATATCTTGGAAAGAATATAAGTATCTACTATATGAAAAACATTTTTTTAAACTGTAAAAGTAGTAAATTCATTGCATTATATAAGGAAAGTCAGGTGTTGCCCACATCAGGTTTTTTGGTATTATAGGCAAACAGAGTATTCGAGATATCTTACGATTTATTCTAGCTGAAAGTCATTATAATTATGACGATAACTGTTAAATTTAGAATACCTAATCATGGACTTGGTCTCGCTTAGGTGTAGGCCAGGCGGAATTAGCAACATACCTAATTTCATGAATATCGCTTGAATGTTTTGAAAGGTCTCGTTAAATGTTTAATAATCTCAAGAACGGCTCTTAATAAAGTTTAACTAACGGTGCTCTAATAAAAGTACTTACAAAGAATTAAGTCATTTGATAATAGTGAACTTATTTAATATTTGTTTACATTTATTCTCTTTCAGACAGGTAAAGGACAATATAGGGAAAACCGCAGATGCTAACGTTTTGTAAATAACAACATTCTCTTTCAAATCCGTAGCAATTTCCGTAACAATTTAAGAAAAAATAAATTTTATATTTTTTTTACGATTTCTCGTCAAATAAATGTTCCAAACATTGAGGACTTTCTTGTCTGATCACCTTGAAAATCAACAGACATATGACTGTTTTTCGATGCAAATTGTCATATATTTCATTTGAAATGTTAAATATGCGTCTAATCCACAGATAGTATATATCCACAAACTCGGAAAGGTAAGCATTATTGAAAAAAAAGTCGATTTATATTCAGATTTCCGTAGCAATCGATCGACCGCCACGTTGTGGGTTCGAGCCCCACGTAAGGCATGGATGATTGTGTTGTGGGCGCAATGTGATCCGCCCCCCTCTGGTGCGCCTGGGGCAACGTCAATGGACGGCTAAATGGTTCACACTCTGGCCGTTGTAATAAAGGCGAATGACGAAGGTCAAAGTGCCTGGCCATTTGATTAAAAGAAAAAAAAAATTATATTCAGATATGTTGAAAACGTGAAAACTCAAAATAAGTGAAATTTTTCATCTCCAATTTCCATTTACCCTTTTATGTTCAAAATACCGTAGGTCTTTAATCGGTTCAAAATTGCCGAAAACTGTAAATCTTCTGAAAATTACCGATTTAAATAATCGTACTAAATTTATCTCGATTTTCTCACTTTGTCAGAACGATACCGTTCCTATTGACTCAATGTTCCTATAGAGCATGGGCACGTGACGTCAGCCGGACAATTTTTCCCTTACATTTTGTGAGGTTTCCAAAACAAAATACTCGTTTGCTTACCAGTATGGAAATTTTCATTATTTCTGTATTAAAAACGGTTACTTTAGAAACTTATGATCGTTTAACCTCTAATTTTACTAAATTTATCTTATTTGATGGATACTTTTAATTAACCGGAAAATAAAATATTAACTTTAACTAAAATATATCTACACGAGTTTTTTTTTAGAAAAATCGTTTCATATCTTTCCCTTCACGCTCGTATATACATTGCAGAATTTGTTAGTAAATGTATACATCTTTAGAACGCTAGTTAGTGACTACTTTAAAAATGAGTAGTAGTGTACATTCACTTAAAATCGCTTAAAGTTCACTAACAAATGAAATATTGAAATATATGTTGTTATTTAAGTATTCTAAATAACTTATTTTCATCACAAAGATAAATTTCGATGTTTAATGGGTTTAGTTTCAATTTTTATTGGCCACCATCGTCCGTTTACTATTACACGCTATGGCAAAAATAATGCCCTTCTGCTCTTACGTTTCTGCGCATTCTTCCACGCAGGTTGTTTATTTACACTCGTGCCCATGCTCTATAGGCATCGTTGAAAAATGTTTAAGACTGTTGCGAAAGTGCAATATTCCATTTGGCGCCCCCTCTTTCGTCTGTCTCGAAAGTGAAGAAGACACAGTCCATGACGTCCGCATGACGGGAGGATGACATGAGCCCAGGGTTTCCAGGATGTCCCAGTTAAAAGAAGGGTTGTCAGATTTGGCGATTTATCTCCAATTTGGCAACATTTGGCAACTTCTGGAATGTTCAAGAAACTTCACGACGGAACGATTATTCTTTGAGATATAGAGATTTCCAGAAGTTTCTATAGAGATACTATAAAAAGTCTCAACTCCATGGGAGTTGAGTTGACTATTTAACAGTATAAGAGCTACAGGGAACTGTGACTTTTATTAATATTTTGAGAATAACAGCTGTTATTTCGGGAAATTATTTGCGTCAGTATTTTGAGAATAATATCGCTTATACCATGAAATTAGTGGAGCACTTAAGTACTGTTCGATTGCATATTGTTCCTGTTTACTTTGTTATTGTGAATAAGTGTAAGTTATCCAGAAACTTGGACTCGTTCTTGAATCCTTCGTGTGCACTCACTATTCTAGAGGATTCGTTCGTAATAATACGTATTCAGGGATGCTGCATGCGTGTAAATCCATCCAAAAGCAATCATCGGATTTTTCATCGAGACCCAATACAGTCCATTTACAAATACAATATATTGTAAGGAAAGAAAAAATGTATTTTATTTTCCAAACTGATACTGCATGTATTACGATCTATCTAAAGTAGAACTTCGAAGCAGATCAATAATTGTTAATTTCAATGTTTAAACAGCTACTACTTACAGCTAGATAAGCAATTAAAACCATTTCTCCCTTAGGAATCGTTTAAATACGTTTTAAAAATGCACTTTCATTTTTTGACGAGCGAAACTTTTCCTCCTTTATGATGTAAGGAAGTAATCAACCGAGAATGCGCCTCTATAAAAAAGGACATTCTCTTTTTCTTCTTTTAAAGGAAATTATTTTTTCAGGAGAAAAGAACTTTGTGCATTCTTAACTGTTAAATTATTTTGCATGCTTCTTAATATTTTGTTCGCTATGCAAAAATTGGGTTAATTTTGTAAGGTTTCTCTGCTCATACATTACTTCCTTATATCCTTTGTGATGGATTTTCCTTTATTTATTTAAATGTACGCTTTAATTTGAAGCAGAAATTAAAACTACTTTTAGAAAGAGAAACACAATTAGTCTTATTTGATTATGAATTGTGAGTTCTTGTTACGAGTTTTTAACGACGTATTTTTATTTTCCCAGCAATACATGGTAATGTATAGGGAAAGTATTGAAATCATGCCGAGAATCGCAACTCGAATTTTCGACGGATCAACACGTTTTCGGACCTCTAGAACACGGAAGGGCTATTTTTATCGTAACGTGTGTGTGTGTGTGTGTGTGTATGTCTGTGCAAAATTTGTATCTACTCTAATTCTATAACTAATTGACCGAATTTCATAAAATTTTATAGTTAAGTCAATTTTGTGTGACCCTGGTGATGATTAGATTTTGGTAAGATTTGAGATAAAAGAACCAGCATTGTTTTTGTGAAATGATCTGCAAAAATCTCAAGTATCCAAACCAGCTAAAAGACTAATTGACAAAATTTCACGAAATTTGGTAGATGTACCATTTGTAAGATACTCTGATTAGACTTTGGTACAATTTGGAAATGACGAACATGCCTTTTTTACGAAATGACCTGCAAAAATCTGCAAAATCTAAAATAAAAGACAGCGTATGCTCAAATGTATCAATTTAATGCATGTTTTACGTGTAATTTTTGACGAGGAAAAGAGTAAGAAAAACCCAATTACTCTAGGACTAACCGTTCTCGAGATATTGGATGTTTATCCAAAATGTCCAATTGCCAAATAAAAACAAAAATTGAATTAAAAGTGCAAATGTGTGTTATTTTGTGCAATTAAACTCAATTTAATGAATTATTAAAGAAATAAAGAGAAAATGAATTTAAGTCTGCAGAGAGAGTCGTGTGCTGCCCACATCAGATTTTTAATTATGAAATTACACATAAATATTCCAATATTAAAGCATCAAGTGGTTGGCAATATTTTCCACCTGTCACTTTCCCTGCAATACATGATAATGTATAGGGAAAGTATTGGAAACGTGCCGAAAATCGCAACTCGAATTTTCGACGGATCTACATATATCGAACTCACGATAAAACACGAAAAACCTATGTTTAACTTGATGTTTAACCGTGTGTCTGTATGTGTGTCTGTTTGGTGTCTGTGCAATGCATGTATCCATTCTAGCTGAAAAACTATTCGACGGGATTTAATAAAATTTGGCAAGTAAGTCTCCTGTAAATTACCTGAAAGTGATAAAATTTTGGTTTTATAAACAATCCCCACAGGATACCCTGCAACAAATCCCCACAGGATACCCTGCAACAAATCCCCACAGGATACCCTGCAGAAAGTCTTCGAGAATATGAAGAAGCTTGTTCAGACATATCTTGATATACGTGGGTGACATCTGCTATAGAAAATAATAAATATTGTCTAAAAATAATGAAAAAAATGTTTCACTGAATAATAACTTTTAGGACACCATATATATGTATTATGAATAGATTAGAGAAATAAAGTTTTAATAGTAAAAATTATTAGTCTATGCCCATGGTCTAATCCTGGCTTTAGCTGTCAAGTGGAACATGGGTATCACATCTGGAGTAGCAATGTGGAAAGCCATCACCTGGGACAACTAGCAAACAGCAAACAGTAGTGCGGACCCTACCTACCTCTCGGTTTACGGGGTTAGTTCCAACAGCTGGGACAACTAGCCTCCTCTCCTCTAGTAATACTACGGGTACTTTGATAGCTTTCATGTAAAAAAAATCTGATGTGGCAGCACATGAGTTTCCCTGCAGACTCATACTCACGTTCTCTTTATTTCATCAATAATTTGTTAAATTGAGTTTAATTGCACAAAGTAACACCCAACACTATTTTATATTACATTAAATTTGCACTTTTACTTCCATTTTCGTTTTCATTGAGTAACTGAACCTATTTTCAAAAGTGGCTGGCGAATATGCGAAAAAAATAAAATTTCTCGAGAACTGCCCAGTCCTAGAGTAATGGGGTTGGCATAATGTCTTATTCTTTCATCATCAAAAGTTATGTAAAAAACAAGCAATTAATTGATATATTTGAGCATACGTAATCTTTTATTTTAGATTTTGACGCTTTTTGCGGGCCATTTCGCAAAAAAAAGACAGGTTCCTGTTTTTCTGAATTGCGCCAAAATCTAATCCTCACCATGTTAACCCACAAGTGACTTGTCCACCAAATATTGTGAAATTTGAAAGAGTAGTTTTTTAGCCAGAGGAGATAGACATTTTTAGCGGGCTATTTCGCAAAAAAGGCAGGTTCTTTTATCCCGAAGCCCAAGAAAAACTAATCAGTACCAATGTCATACACAAGTGAATTACCTACCAAATTTTATGAAATTTGGGCCATTAGTTTCTGAGTTAGAGTTGATGCATGCATTGCACAGACAGACACAGACAGACAGACAGACAGACAGACAGACAGACAGACAGACATACAGACAAGCACAGACGTCACGCTAACGTGTAGATCCGTCGAAAACTCGAGTTGCGAATTTCGGAATGATTTCAATACTTGCTCTATACATTACCATGTATTGCAGGGAAAGAAGATGTTTTTCAACATAATAACGCCCCAACATACATAGCACACGTCACTTGAATGTGTCTCTGAAGTATTAAAATCCTCAAATATCTAAAAGATATACAGGGTATCTGCAAACTCTTGCAACTAAAAGGAAAGGGGTTATAGTACACAGCAAGACGAACAATATTTGAACAGTCGCAATCCACTCGTAGTGGCAGAAAAAAGGAACTTGACTCGTCCACGTTAATCCTTTATTTGAGAAGAAAAAGAGACCCGGGTAACAGATGTATGGCACAATAAAAAAAAATCTGATGTGGGCAACACCTGACTTTCCTTATATAATGCAATGAATTTACTACATTTACAGTTAAAAAAAATGCTATTCTTATAGTAGATACTTATATTCTTTCCAAGATATTGAATTTTCTTCAATTAGTCGTCATCTCCATTGATGTAGCGTCATTTTTATCCATTTGGCGAGATTTTCGTTAATTTGGCAACATTTCAAAAGTCGCCAAGTTGGCGACATTCCGCCAAATTCGTCGCCAAAATCTCGTCAAGCCTTATAGACGGAGAAATAAGTTATTCTTAACAGAAGATAAATGACTATTGGCGTTCAAATGCAAAAGTATTACTCAAAGTATCCTTTTTCATGAATGGAACGAGCTAGATCCACGAGAATGATGTCACCCAATTTATCGTATGGTATTACATATGAAAAGTGAACATGTTTCTCAATAGGAACTATTTGCTTTTATTTTATATGATTTTTTGATAATTTTTTTGAAAAATGTGCAATATCTCAAGGACGGCTCATGTTAGCGTTCTAAAATTTATGCCAATCGTTTTCTAATCAGAAATTACATAAGAAATGTCTATTTGCGTAACTCTATTAGCGGTTTTGATTTTTTGACGATTTTTTCAAAATTTTACTCGAAAATTTAGGGGGGGTTCTGAACATTCGATTGCGCATAAAAACAATAGGCTTCCAGTGTTTACGGATTGTGATTTTGCACCAAGTTTTGTTCGAATCGGTCAATTCGTTCATCAGTTATCGTCTCCACAGACTCACTGACACACACATACTTTCACACACACACACATACTTTCACACACACACACATACTTTCACACACACACACAGACATTACTTCAAAAATGTTTTATTCGTGATCAGGGATGCTTGAAACGTGCTCTCCTGTCGAAAACTCGAATTCGAATTTTCGACCCCGTCACAATACTTTCCTTATACATTATGTATATAAGGAAAGTAATAACAGTCAACGTCGTTTCAGCAGCTGAACTTTTTTGTAAGTCGTGTTTCTGCCACTATAAGGATTGTGACCTAGGTTCTATGGCAAATATTGTTCGTCTGTCTGTGACTACCATCCCTCCTTTTTGGTTGCAAGAGTTTACGGACACCCTTAATTAACATTTAGAAATCAAACGGATTGTTCGACAAAATAAATAGGAAAATAAAATATTTTAAACTTATTCTTTTACTGATGCGAAACAATAATACTCGAATTCCAGAGTAAATTCTAAGCGCATAAGATAATGAAATGCTATTCAACGTGATAAGAGAATGAAATGCTATTTCAGAGACATACGTTATTATTTATTTTTATGATGAATTAAAATTTACACAAAATTTGCAAGCATAAAACTTGTAAAGTTAATTTTAGTCCTTATATTTTCATTAAGTGAAGCAATTAAAACTACTTCACCCCAAAGGACTCAATTAAAAGCTGTTTTAAAATGTAAGTCTCATTATTTTTTCTCCGTTGTAAAATTTGACATTTTTTGAAGAAATTATATTTGTTGCAAGAGAAAAAGTATTTTCGGTGTCTCGCAGATATTGCCTTATTTTTTGCGAATAATTTTCCTTAAAAAAAAAAAAAAAAAAAAAAAAATCTCTTTCGTAATTTTTTTTTCAAACATATGTTTTTATCAAACTGTTTGGATCGGAATTATATTATATGTCAAAATGAAATAAAAAATACTTCCAAAAATTGAGAGAGAAAACAATTTAAATGGTTTTCTAAAGTAAAGACAAATCTGCGCATAATATACGAAGTGTGTCTGGATACAGAAGTCTATAATAATTAAAGATGTCTGTCTGTGTGGCTTCTGGCAGAAAATCTAAGCAACGCACTGCTATAAAATTCAGTACAGTGACAGTTAAGCTCAAATCCTGAAATACCTCGAGGCAATTTTTTTAATTTTGAATTAAACAATTTTCATACAAATCGGTTCCTTATACAGGGTGTATATAAACTGTTTTGACAAAATAAGAGAGGTGATAGTACCCATCAAGACGAACAATATTTAGTATGGAACCTAGGGTCGCATTCCATTCTGCTTGCCAGAAAAGAGCAACTTCGAAACACTTTCAACGAGCACAAGCCGCCACTTCGGACGACATAGTTGTCGTGCCGGAGAAGTATCACATCTCCAGAATATCACCGTCACTTCTAGTCATCCGACACTTCTTGAATGCCACATATCGCGGACGGTGGATTGGACGTAGTGGACCTGTGGATTGGCCTCCACGCTCACCGGACCTCAACCCACTGGACTTCTTCTTCTGGGGGCACATAAAATCATTAGTATATGAGACGCTTCTGGACTCCGTAGAAAATCTCGTAGCGAGAATCGTTGTTGCAGCGGACAGGATAAACACGACACCAGATGCCTTCCAGGGGTGCACCAGTCGTTCATTCGCCGGTGTGAATTGTGAAAAGGCACCATTAGTCGTCACTTTGAGCATCTATTTTGCATCTATTTCAATCTTTGAGCATCTATTCTAGTCTTTCTCTGGTGTAAATAAATGGGATTGTGCAATTTATGATTACGTTTATTCTCCTTATTTTCACTGTTGAAAGTTCAACTTTATGATTTTCTGGCATCTAGAGTGAAATGCGACCCTAGGTTTCATTGTAAATATTGTTCGTCTTAATGGGTACTATCACTCCTCTTATTTTGCCAAATTAGTTTATATACACCCAGTATATTTAATATTTTATCACAGGGTGTCTGTCTTAGTACCAACGGAAAAACCGAAGAGCACACTTTCTAAGGAGCTTTAAACGGAATCGGTAAGACAATGAGTTTTTAAAATAAATTTTCAAAATTATCTCACAAAGCATGCTTTTTGTTGTGACTCGTCACAACACGTTATTATTTTTATTATTCAAAATTAATATGTTTTTTTTATAATTCATTAAATATTTTATTTTACTTTAAATTTATTATTCAAAATTATCTTGTTCAAAATTGCTTTTATTTTATATTTTCATTAATAGGCCAATTGTCTCTTTTACTAAATTAAATTATAGCATGCTGCTATTCATTCATATTTTTATTCGTACGGTGTACGCCTTCTTCATATACTGCGCCATAGCAGAACACGTTTTCAACAATTGGCAAAATCCGGTTTCAGGCGAGATATGGAACTTTTAACCTCCCTGGTTGTGCAGAAGTTAGTTTTTTTACTGATGGCAACATCTGGTTAAGCGGGAGAATTTTTTTATGCTGACTCGCTTGTCTCTCGAAGATTCTGGTGACTTAAAGGTGGTGCTGAAGAAAAGGGGTCCCTTCGGGGACATCCTTTTTTGCCATTTTTTTTTATATATGTGTGCAGTGAGTTGAGAATATTTAAAAGCATCAAAAGAATGTTTTGATGGTAAAATAATCAATAACTGTGTACATCATTGAGATTGGTGTGAAGATAAGTTAAACAGTGAAGAATTAGTTGTGTGATGAAAGGTTGTGTGCAAGTAGGGTAGTGCTTAGGCACTCTCTGCTATAGTCCATTTTAATTCAATGTATTCTCATGGTTTTTCTGCCTGTTGATTATCAGTTCAAAGGAATGGTTATGGTAAAATTATGTTAGCAGACGATGAAATATTATTATTTTTGGTTAAGAATCATCTTTCAAGAAATTTATAAAAAAAAAAGAAATTAGTATACTTTGATTATTCTGTTCTTGTTCAGATAATATAATCAACATTCACATACTTCATTGTAATATGCTCCTTCTACAGCAAGAAGTAATAATTAAGTAATAATAAGAAGTAATAATTAAAGTAATAATAAGAAGTAGTAATTAATAATTCACTTATTGTGTCTCAATTCATAATGTCATCATGTATATAATTGTGTGCAAAATATAGAAAAAAAGAGTTATAATGTTACATAATTTGCTTATCATAATATCATGTTTTCGAATTATTTGATTTACCAGAACATTAAAATCATAAACTCAATAAAAAGAAAATAATTAATTACTAATGATTTTGGTCTCATTCGTTTTAGGAACTTTTCATCTAATTTTGTATTTAATTATCAAGAACTATTTCTTCATTTTTAGTAAAAATAAAAAATGATGATCATCAATAGAAGTACAAAAAATATTATTATTGAATTATGTTATATTTTATTTTTAGATCCTGAAACGGGTATGTATGGTAATTAAAAAAAAAGAATGCAAAGTTGATTTATGAAAATTTATAATTCTTTTATAATAATTTTTAGGCGCTCACATACAAATGGTTTAATATTTTAAAACACAACGCAATTATTATTGATATTCTAAATTCTATTTCCCACCATACGATCCCCTTCCATTAAGTAACTAACTTTTAATTAATTAATTCCCATTTTTTAATTGTATGTGAGTGTCCGACATGTAATTAGATTTTGTGGTGGGTTGTTAACTATCTTATATCATTTTATTAATTGCCCTTAACAACCTTACCACAACACTTTTAAAGCAAATCTATATTTGAATTTGTTCATACATGAATTGAGGATTCGCACAATTCTAATTTTTTGAATGAACAGTGAATGATATCTTTGCATTCTAATAAAACATTTTTATACCCTCTACATCTGTATTTTTTATTAATTTTTAGTGGGTCTAAAATAGTTGACTCTCGCAACATTGACCATAAATGACATTTCTTTCACCTTAAGACAATGCTCAATGCGCAGCGGTTTCTGTGTCAACAGGTTAAGAATTCCATCCAGGCATTTTTATTCCATTTTAATATACTTCGCTTTAAAAACTTTGTTGCAGAAACTGTGTAACAAAGATTGAAACAGTAAGTCTAAATCGTGTGATGATGAATATTGAGCGAGTTTGCAATTTTGGATGCGACAGAACATTTCTTGACCATATATGTCAAGACGAGTGAAAGTCAGAGTTACACGCAATGAGAGTGTAATGAGTCTCGAACCATGAGGCCAGACAGCTAAACTCCAATCTTGACACTAAAACTAATTAATATTTATGCGTCATTACAAGATCATCACAGACTAACTAATCTGGACCCCACAGTAAGTTTATCTGGACTCCGCAATAAGTTTAATCTGGACTCCGTATCCCGCAATAAGTTTATCTGGACTCCGGACTCCGCAGTAAAGACCAGCGTGGGAGTCCACATCCCAGTGTCTTGCCTACCAGTAAGGACACAAATGTGGAAGCCAGTCGATGAGGATAAGATGGGTCGAAGGCCGAAGGTGCAGAAATCAAAGGAGGGGCATAAAAAGAAGAAATGCAAATAAAGTACACAATTTTCGTGAGAGTGGAAAATGAAAGTCAAACAAGTTGTTTGTGCTAGAGAAGAGTCAGATAAACGAGTTTTGCTGAGATGTTTCCAACCAAAAGGGTTGACTTGCAGCTTATTTAATGTCCCAAATTTCCTGATGTGGCAAATCGTGATTCCATGAAACCGATTACAATTTTGGTAACAGGATATAACGTGTCAGTTCCACATAAGGAACTATGTTACTAACTTCGATACCAACTCGGGCAGATCATCACAGTATGACAATATAACAGACAAATTATTAATATTTTAAATCTCATAATGAAAAATTATAAAATCTTCAATGAATGTGTTTATTATTCTCTTGCAGTTGGTGAATCAACTGAGGTAACAACCAATGTACAAATGCCTATATTTGTTTGGGGTGGCACATTACTTTCAGAATTGTCTCCATTACAAGAACAAACAAAAGGCTCACATTTATTACAGAACTTCAATTGTTCAGATAAACATAAATAAGAACTCTCAAAACTCATGGGAATAGTGACCGATGGTACACCTAACATAAGTCGAGAAAATGAAGTGGTACCTCTACTATTAAAATAAGTGGTAAAATTTGTGGCATAGTGACCGATGGTACACCTAACATAAGTCGAGAAAATGAAGTGGTACATCTACTATTAAAACAAGTGGTGAATTTGTTTATTATTTTCTTACAGTTGATGAATCAACAGAGGTAACATCCACTGTACGAATGGCTATATATTTGTTCGTGGTGTCGAATTACTTTCAGAATTGTATCCACTGCAAGAACAAATAAAAGGCTCTCATTTATTACAAGATTCTATTGTTCAGATAAACATAAATAAGAACTCTCAAAACTCATGGGCATAATGACCGATGGTACACCTAACATAAGTCAAGAAAATGAAATGGTACATCTACTATTAAAACAAGTAGTAAAAAAATTCTGATGTGAGCAGCATATGATATTCCTTATATAATACAATAAAGTTACTTTTTCCCCGTGAAAATATGATGTATAAGACCTACAGCAAAATGTTATTAATGCTGAATTATACATTCGAGTGCGTTTAAAATTAATAGGCTTCGTGTATTCACTGATTGTAATTTTTGTACCCAATTTCATTCGAAACGCTCCATTCGTTCGTGAGACATTGTCCACACACACACACACATCACCTCAAAAGAGTCGATTCGAAAAAAAAGAGTTCGATGCTTGAAATGTGCTCTTCCGTCGAAAAATCTAATTCAAGTTGTCTATCCCATCACAATACTTTTCCTATGCTTTATATATGTATATAGGGAAAGCAATAAGGATGATCATTGCATTTCCCATCAACAGAATATTATAGGAAAGAGAATGAGATTCCATAACATTATGAACAACGTTGTAATTGCGGAGAATTTTGTACGATCACGGGCACATTACCACCATCAGTGGAGAACACGAAACCCGTATATGGAAGGCAGTAAATATATCATGCTTCACAAGTTTCTAGATGTTCACCGACTCATTATAAATAATTATAGCGTAATATACGTTTTCGAATATTTCAAGCATTGCCGCTGTCGGACGGCATTTCGAACAGACTCTATACTATATTTCTATGTATATAAGTACTGTTTATGACACCCTTTCTGAATTTTTCAGCAATTTGCCTATAGCCCTATTGTGCCAAATAAATGCCTTGTATAAAGAATTTGTAGCGATTCTTACTCATTAGAGAATGCTTAAAAACTTTGCAATTGATACATTTCTTCTATCTCACTTATTAGTCGAGTCAGTGCTCTTAAATTCATCAATTGTCCGCTAGGGGTATCGTGATCATTTTAACCGATCGGGCATAGTCACCTTACTGCAGATATCTGAGTACTAATTTCCTGAAGTTATTGGAGTGTTTAAGGACTTTTCCAGGAAATCCATATATCTATAACGTTTATAAGAATATTTAAACCTCAGAAAAGCATCAACATAAAAAGGGTGTAAATAAACTCTCAATGGTCGCTGAGAGTAGAAAAATGGGCCACAATTCCAAATATCCTGGACTTACCCAAAAATAGTTCATGAACGAAACTGGTTGAAAAAAAAGCTACATTTTTTTTTGCATTCTAATATTGTTTCCGATACGAATAGATATAAATAACCAGGAATATGGGTGTTCGAAAAATTCGTGTATATCCTCACATTTTAAACAGTTTTTAATAAAAAAAGTGCAAAACCAGGGTGAAAAAACTATCTAAAACTTTCTGTGTGTTTGAAACACGAAGAACTAAAATTTATGAAGCTGTTTTTTGCTGACTTCTTCGCTTCATGTAACATAACTCTCACGTATTCCTGCACGCGAAAATTAAAAAATAATAATAATAATAAATCTGACGTAGGCAACACATGATTTTCTATACAGATTAAAACTCATTCTCTTTTTTTTTCTTCTTTCAAAGTACACTAGATTGAGTTTAATTACACAAAATAATACGGATATGGATTCTTATTTGAAATAACACCCAATTTTCAGTTTTTATCTTAGTTTTTGTTTTCATGTGGTGACGTATTTTTAAATGGCAAAAATTGAAATATCTCAAAAATGGTTGATCCTAAAGCAATGGAATTGATCTTATTCTTCTTTTGTCGTCAATAATTATGTATACACTAAGTACTTAATCAATACATTTAAGCTTATTCAGTTCTTATTTCAGATTTTGGGAATTTTTTCAGGCCGTTTTGCAAACAAAAGCCAGTTCAAATCATGCCAAAATTTAAGTAGCACCAGGGTAACCCACATATGACTTATCTATCAACTTTTGCCCTATCTAGAATAATAGTTTTTGAGCTAGAGGGGATAAATATATACTGCACACACAGATGTCACGTTAAAAATAGTGGATTTGTGCTCACAATGTAGATCGTGGAGATCCGTGTAGACTGACAATCGTAGATCCGTTGAAAAAAAGGGAACGTAAAAAATAAATATATAAATATAGATACTTAATTCCGTTAAAATGTTTATTTAGCGCTATTTATGATAAAAAATTTCACCAACCTTTTTATAAATCGAGGGTTAACATTACTCTGCAGAGATATCATTAGCTCGTATATTTTCATTAAGTATATAAGATACTGATTCCACCTTAGAAAAGTAATAATCTGAAAATTTTATGCCGTCCATTAACGCAACTCCCTTTCCTGCTAATACATTTTGTAGCGCTCTTCTAATATGATACTGCGATGTGAGAAAATACGAAATTTCCCAAAGAAAATTAATAGCGTGAGGTAATAGCAAAAATGGGAAGTGCATCACTACATTTGTCTTACTTGTTTAAGGTGTTTTTATCTCTTCAGACAACCCAGAAGATCTCCCCCTCCTAAGTGATCTAAAATGCTGGATCTTTACAAACTTCTAGTATCGACTAAGGTATAGAACCTAACTGGACTTTCGATTTATTTCTCCAAAGGCGGAGAAACGGGGGATTTTGAGTAGTCTTTTCACACCTTCCAGAAGCGGTTACCTTACACCTTTCTGGTAGGTCGGACGGTCTGGGTCTCAACAACAACAACAACACCCTCCAGAAGCCTCTTGCGGAGTACGATCACGTTAAACATGTGGGTCCGTAAATCCTTCCGA
This sequence comes from Amaurobius ferox, assembly GCA_951213105.1. Classification (NCBI taxonomy): domain Eukaryota; kingdom Metazoa; phylum Arthropoda; class Arachnida; order Araneae; family Amaurobiidae; genus Amaurobius; species Amaurobius ferox. The sequence goes on along the minus strand of OX578136.1, from coordinate 161,267,873 downwards.
GAGGTTGGTGGTAGGGGAAGGAGGGTACGGTCCCTGTGGATGCCCCCCCACTGGGTTCCGTTCTAAATTGGGTGGCACTTCTCGGCCGTCCAAACGGTTACCTTACACCGTTCTGGTAGGTCGGACGGTCTAGGTCTCAACAACAACACCCTCCAGAAGCCCGGCCATCCAAACTGTTACCTTACATCTTTCTGGTACGTCGGACGATCTGGGTCTCAACAACAACACCCTCCAGAAGCCCTCTTGGTGACCTAACTGAATGTTTCACATGTATATTATAAATCAGAGGTTGCTTTGTACTTTTGATTACTTTCGCCAACCTATTCTCCAAATGCAATTTTCTTTCGTCAAATTTTATTTTATCGTTCCATTCGAAAATTTTTTTTGATTTATAAATTCTCAAATTCCAAAGATAATTGCTGTCGTACATTGAGACTAGTAGTATATATCACGATTTTTGTTTTTGACATTGGTAAAATTCATAATCGCCAAAATTTTCGCCAAATATTTTTTCCAAATTGAATTTTCTTTCGCAAAATGTGACAATGTTGATCGGCAATGTGAGATACAGACACATGCACACTCCCACACACATGCACGCTGCCACAACTGCCGCCGTGTTCATGCGGAGTACGATCACGTTAAAAACATGTGGGTCGTAAGTCCTTCCGAGAGGTTGGTGGTAGGGGAAGGAGAGTACGGTCCCTGTGGATGCCTCCCCCACTGGGTTCCGGTCTAAATTGGGTGGCACTTCCCGGCCATCCAAACGGTTACCTTACACCTTTCTGGTAAGTCAGACGGTCTGGATCTCAACAACAACCCCCACACACATACATACATAGAAATCATCCCGAAAACATTCTATTCGTGTTCACAGATGCTTGAAACGTGTTCGTTTGTCAAAAACTCAAATTCGAATTTTCCCATCCCTTTACAATATTTTCCCTATACATTCTACTATGTAGTATGTATGTATATATATATGTGGGTAAGTGAAAATTGTTGCTATCTCAGAAAATTTTAATCCAGTTTAAGTCAAATTTTAGCTTAATACTCATAATATTACTAAAAATTAGGACGAAATCTTTTAAATTCGCAATATTAAAAAACCCGTAAATTACATCCACTTAATGGACGATTAACAACGAAACTTTAATCAAAGCACCTGCTCTCGATTTATTGTCTGCCATCTGAGAGAGCAAAGAAAAATAAAAGATAGAAATTTACAAAATTGTAACAAGAAAGATCAATCATGCTTAAAGCATTGATTATGAAACACTTTCCAACTTCAATGCAATTTTATTCAAACAAGTCTAAAATGCAATACATTCCTCGGTAATATTTCGAAACTTATCACAATATTGCATTAATTTATTATATTTGAAAACTTAAACCTCCATCGAAAAAAATTAGCTTCATTCAAATGACGGCATTGAAATATAAATTGCCTGGTTTAAACATCTCTAAAATGTTATACATTCCTCGGTAATAGTTTTAGAATTATCATAATACTACGATAATTTATTATATTTGAAAACTTCATCGAAAACAACTGAAATTCATTCAAATGACGTACGTCATAGAAAAAATAACACGCCTGGGTCTCTCAATAAAAACAGGATTTCATTCATAACTTTCTCCTATTCATATCATTCATCACAATACTATAATAATTTATTTTATTTAAACATTTAAGACCATGGAGCTACAAAAAATTAAACTCTATGCTTGAAACTTCATCGAAAAAAATCGTCCTTCTCTTTATGAAATCAATTAATATTTCATTCATATCCGCCATGCAGACTCCATGGACTAAATTATTTTGTGTTAAAAAAATACAGGAATTCTAATACAACTCATTCTATATATTTTGCTGTTTACATTTTACATAGGTGAAAAATAGGCTTAGTTGTAGAAATAATCAAATTTAGATGAGCATTTAAACTCAAATATATTGTCATTGGGTTGTTTCAGTATGTAGATGCACAGAATTTAAGCAAAAATAAGGTAGTTTTAGGACGGATACAGCACTCAATATGAATTAAAAAGAATTTAAAAAAATCACGATTTTGAAACAAGATGGATGCCATATATCATTTTGAAGGGGGTCATGTGATCGTTGCATATCATGGTCGCGTGATCGTTTCATATAAGAGGTGTAATTATTATTTTAATTTTTATTTAAAAAACTGCTGAATATATTTCGCTGAATTTTTTTTTATGTATTTTATGGAACAATTTGAATATTACCTAAAATTTTCGAAGCAATTTGTGAATTTTAAATCCGCTTAAAAAATGTTTGAAAAATTAGGTCCCATAGGGCTTAATGTATTTCATTTTGTCGATCCGGGTTCAATCCAAAACTAATTGGGTGATATTATTCATTTATATACCCATAGGTTCTGCAGACCGTCTGAACAACATACTAAAATTTCATTTTGATTAAGTCATTTTTACGGCAGTTATCGTGCTAACGGACAGACAGACAGACAGACAGACAGACAAAATGAACAAAGTCATAAACACTTTTCAACTTTGTTGTAAAGTGTTAAAAAGGCGATTTTAAATAAAAAAGGCGATAATAAAATTTTAAATACTTTGAATTTGAAACAAAAATCGTGAAGAGATAATTCATATCGGGAGTTCAATTAAACCGAATTTCGCGGCTGTCCAAAAATTAGATTTTCAGCTACAGACGGTACACACAGACAAACATCTTTTGCTATACAAGACTAGCAGCGATTATCCGGCGTTGCTCGGGATTTACCATGCAAAACTATAATAAAAATTACACCGGAACATATAGGACCGATTGTGATATATTACTGCTGAATTTATCGCATTTAAGAGTTGTTTAAATAAAAATAAAGTTGCAAAGTGTTTCATAATCAATGCCTTATGCATGATTGATCTTTCTTGTGATTTCTTAATACTTTTCATTGTTGAGTTAGCCTGTAAAAAATAAACCATGCTGATAGTTTCCATTTAAATTCATATCTCAAACCTGCGATTTCCAAAAGTATCTAATACGTTCAATAAACTCCCACAAAACTCAAAGATTTAATTGACTTTCACATTTTAAACCAACAATGTCCAACCTTCTTCGTTGTGAATCATGGAGTCAGAGAGTAGAACTCCAAGGAAAAAGTGTCGTTTTTCACTAATATCTCGAGAACCACTGGTCGTAGAAACTCGAAACATGACCTATGTTTTTTGTGGGGTGATTTCAAGACTACCAAGACAAATTTCATGAAATTTGGTTCAGCCGTTCTCCAGTTATGGTGGATCATACATTCACAATTTTCTTCTTTATCTATATAGATTATTTGATCCAAATATGATTTCAATAGGTTGATTAACTTCGGAAATCTTATAGTGCAAAATTCCAATGGCTTTACTGCGTGCGCATAAAATTTCAAAACTGAGACGACTTTTTTCGATTCGTATCTACATTTGTACCAAATTTTCTTTCAATCGGTAAAAGAAATTCAGAGGTATATTACAAGGGCTCGACAGCCCAGTGGTTAGCGCGCGGGAATTGCACTCGGACGGTCGGGGTTCGTTCTCCGCCACTTCCAAAACTGCCGCCGTGTTCACTCGGAGTACGATCACGTTAAACATGCGAGTCCGTAAGTCCTTTCGAGAGGTTGGTGGTATGAGAAGGAGGGTACAGTCCCTGTGAGTGCCTCCCCAACTGGGTTACGGTCTAAATTGGGTGGCACTCCCCGACCGTCCAAACAGACAAGCATATACCTTATACCTTTTTGGTAGGTCGGACAGTCTGGGTCGAAGAAGAAGAGGTATATTACAAGCATGCAAACTGACTACAACATCCAGTGAATTTAGAATATCTTGCATCTTTTCCCATATAACAAAGATATTTATCCCACTATATAGTTTGGTTCGGGCTTCAATTACCTTTATAGGACTATCATCTGTTAGTAGGGAACAGACCCGGGTGTCCTGGATTTCATCTAGTTAAGATAACCACTGCATTATTCCAGACAAAATTCATTTAAATTGCGTTAAACATCATCGTAATCAATACCTAGTGTCCACTACGAGAACTCCGTTTATGACCTAGATGAATACTCCCCGTGCATTCAAGAGAAGGATCAAATACTTTTCAGCTGCTCGTCGAACGGCTAAATCTAGACTATCATGATAATCGAATGAGCATAGTTTTGTCTGAACCGACCAACGCTATCCGCTTCCGACACCATCGACGTATCTGTTAGCGCAGAAACGGATTTATCGACACAAACACCTTCATTGACTGGCAAACTTTTCCGAAGGCCAGACAGTCGCCCAACTTCCTACTGTTGACATAGCTACGAGTGGTCAATAGAAGCGGCGACCCAATTTCCAGAAGAATGGACTTACAGTCCATGCCGCAGGTTGCTGAAAGTAATAGATAAAAGGAATCTATCGGCTTTTTGGCGTGGAATTTGAATGCCTGTTAACTATAAAGGCGAAGCTTGGTTTGCTTGAGACTCAACCCCACCCCTCACTGCTTAAAACAATGTTCCCTTTTTACTTTCCCTGCAATACATGGTAATGTATAGGGAAAGTATTGGAATCATGTCGAAAATCGCATTTCGAGTTTTCGACGGATCTATACATTTCGAGACCTCTAGAATACGAAAAAACCATTTTTAGCGAGACGTCTGTGTGTGTGTCTGTGTGTCTGTCTGTCTGTCTGTCTGTGTGTCTGTCTGTGTGTGTGTGTGTGTCTGTCTGTCTGTCTGTCTGTCTGTGCAGATTTTGTATCCACTCTAACTAAAAAACTAATGGACCGAATTTCACAAAATTTTGTAGGTAAGTCACTTGTGGGCGGGGCTGGTGCTGATTAGTTTTGGGTACGATTCGGAAAAAAAGAAACCGCCTTTTTTTGCGAAAAGACCAGCAAAAGCTTGTATCCACTGTAGCTAAAAAACTAATGGACCGAATTTCGCAAAATTCGGTAGATGAGTCACGTATAGGTCACCCTGGTGCTGATTAGATTTTGGTACGATTCAGAAAAAAATAACCTGCCTTTCTTTGTAGAATGGCCGGCAAAAATTGCCAAAATCTAAACTAAAAAGCTACATATGCTCAAATATATCCACTAAATGCTTGTTTAATGCGTAATTTTTAACGACGAAAAGAATAAGACCAACCCCATTACACTAGGTCTAGCCGTTCTCGAGATATTTTAGTTTTTCGTACTTTCCCTACGCCACCTTTGAAAATAAGCCCGGTTACCGAATGAGAACGAAAATTGAATTAAAAGTGAAATAAATTTAGTTAAAATAAAGAGAACGTTAATATAAGTCTGCAGGGAAAGTCATGAGCTGCCCAGATCAGATTTTTACTTTCCCTGCAATACATGGTAATGTATAGGGAAAGTACTGGAATCATGCCGAAAATCACAACTCGAGTTTTCGACGGATCTACACGTTTCGAGACCTCTAGAATACGAAAAAACTATTTTTAGCGTGACGTCTGTGTGTGTGTCTGTGTGTCTGTCTGTGTGTCTGTCTGTGCAGATTTTGTATCCACTCTAACTAAAAAACTAATGGACCGAATTTCTCAAAATTTAGTAGGTAAGTCACTTGTGAGCGAGTCTGCTGCTGATTAGTTTTGGGTACGATTCGGAATAAAAGAACCCGCCTTTTTTTGCGAAATGGCCCGCAAAATCTTGTATCCACTCTAACTGAAAAACTGATGGACCGAATTTCACAAAATTCGGTAGATGAGTCACTTGTGGGTTACCTTGGTACTGATTAGATTTTGGTACGATTCGGAAAAAAATGACCTGCCTTTTTTTGCAAAATGGCCCGCAAAAATCGTCCAAATCTAAACTAAAGAACTAGGTATGCTCAAATATATCCATTAAATGCTCATTTAATACGTAATTTTTAAAGACGAAAAGAATAAGACCAACCCCATTACATTAGGACTAGCCATTCTCGAGATATTTTAGTTTTTCGTACTTTCTCTACGCCACCTTTGAAATTAAGCCCCGTTACCGAATGAGAACGAAAATTGAATTAAAAGTGAGATGAATTTAATCTAAATAAAAAGAACGATAATATAAGTCTGCAGAGAAAGTCATGTGCTCTCCACATCAGATTTATGCTTATCCCTCAGATTAACATGCCACCTCATTCTGAAAATTCCATATCTTTAAATGTGGACCGTCATTAAAACTTTCCAACATAGTTGAAAAATGTTTATGACATTGTTCATTCCGTCTGTCCGTTCGCACGATAACTGCCGTAAAAATGACTTTATCGAACCGAAATTTTAGTATGCTGTTGAGACGGTCTGTGGGACATATGAGAATTTAAATGAATAATATCCCGCAATTAGTTTTGGATTGAACCCGGGTTGAGAAAGTGAAATACATTGAAACCTACGGGACCTAATTGTTCAAACATTTTGTAAACGAATTTAAAATTCACAAATTGTTTCGAAAATTTTAGGAAATACTCAAATTATTCCATAAAATATATAAAAAAATTTCAGCAAAATATGTTCGATAGTTTTTAAATAAAAATTAAAATATTAATGACACCTATATTATATAAAGAGATCACGTGACCCACTTCAAAATAAATATGGCATCCATCTTTTTTTCCTAGTATAAAAATCGTAATTTTTAAAGTTCATTAAATTTATATTTGGTTTTGCATCCGTCCTAAAACCTCTATTTTTGCGTATTTTCCGTGCATCTATATTATGCGCCAACGCAATTACTATATTTTTTACTTCAAATGATCACTAAACTTCGATTACTTCTACAACGAAGCCTAATTTTATTGGATGCAGAATGTTTAACAAGTGATTGTCAAATAAGTTGTATAAGAATTGCTGAATTTTTTGAAAGCAAAATTATTTAAATTTGGAATCTAAAATAAAAGTGACATGAATGAAATATTCATTGCATTTCAGTTGAAAGGTGTTTCTTTATCAGTGCTTTATGTATGATTGATCTTTCTTGTTATATATTTATTTTAACTATTTTAATAAAAGATTTTAAATATGTAATCTATTTTTCAATGCTAAAAAATCTTTAACAATCTTTCCATACGGTGCCCTTCCTTTGTTGCAACAGATTGGCGGGTAGAATGCATAGGATTTCAGAGACAAGACTCTGGTTGATAAATATAGATCTAGTTTTCAAGAATTTAACGATAGTTTGAGGGAAAACGCAGTACTACGTATCCTGTTCTCACTGTGATAAAATTAACTTTCATATTTTTCTTGTTTCTTCCAATAACTAGCATGCGTACAAATCCTCTTCTTCTTAGACCGTCCGACCTACAGGAAGGTGTTGAAGACCCAGACCGTCCGACTCATCCTGAGGACTTGAGTATATATTTGGACGGCCGTTACAGAAAGGTGTAAAATATCTGTTTAGAAGGCCGGGAAGTGCGACCTAATTTAGACCGGGGAGAGAGTGTGATGGCATCCACAGGGACCGTACCCTTCTTCCCCTACCACCAATCTCTCAGAGGGACTTACAGATCCACATATTTAACGTTCCCGTACTCTGCATGAACACAGATGCAGTTTGGGAAGAGGCGGGAATCGAACTCTGGTCGTCAGAGTGCAATTCACGTGTACTAACCACTGGCCTACAAACCCTTTCGACATTGCCTCCCTAAATTGCCCCAAACCACCTGCGCCCCCCCCCCAGCACCCCGCAGTCGGGGGGGGGGGGGCTGCGGATTCGTAGCTCCGCCATTGTTATTGACAATTAGGTAGTTAAGAAAATTTCATATTTAGTATTTACCCCTACTTTGTTGGCGTTGTTGCAAAATTCTCAGCTAAACTAAACACCATGAAAGTGCACGAAAATTGCTTAAAAATGTATGTTCATAGTGGTAGTTATATACTTTCCGGTATTTTGATGTATCAACATTACGCCAAAATCTCGCCAAGCGCGAGATACAACCATAAACATAATAAGCATAATAAACATTTTTATACAACTATAAACATAAAAAATATCCTAATTTTATTTTTAATTAACTCTGTATAATCAACCGCTACTGAGATATTTCAATTTCGAGCCGATATTTTATTACACATATTTTATCAATGAGTGTATTTATGTTTTTTTTATTCTATTGTGGCAACTATTGTGTTCTAGTTACGTGTTTCCGATACCGAAATCGTTTACTGGTTATTCTTCAAATTAAGCTATCGAAAAATAATGTTATAATGAACTAATTTTTAGCTTACGATGTTAGAAATTTTTTAAAATAAGGCAAGAATAAGTAATCATGGGATAAATATTGTTTTACATAATAAACTGGATCCCAACGTAAAATGCAGAGCACAAGAATACAAAAAAAAAAAAAAGTACGTTTCAGAAATTAATGGATTTTCTGCTTTATGCAACAAGCCTGCATAAAAGAAAGCCTAAATGAATGCAGACTAAGCCTGCCAATCCGAAAATGACTAAACTACAGAACCCATAAAAGAGTTGTTACCCAGTGTGACAAAAAAGAAGCAAAAAGAGGATAAAACAGAAAACCAAAGAAATATATTCTACACTCATTGCCATAAAAATTTTCTGACCAAGAAAAAGTTATCAAAATCGAACGAAATCTTATATATGAGAGTGCAACGTTGTAATAAGTAAGTGATTACAAAATCAAAGCAAAAGAATCATTTATTACGGGAAAAACTACAAATGAATGGAGGTTCTAGTACCTTGTTGGGCCACTTCTAGCGTGAATACACGATGCGACACGGACAGGCATTAAGTGGAATCGGTCCCCTATAGTGTCTTGCGTCATCTCATTCCACAGTTGCTCTAAGCGTGCCTCTAGTTCGACCAAATTCGTAGGCTATCCAACTTACCTCCCCAAGTGATCCCACACATGCTCGATCGATGACCAATCTAGGGATCTGGCAGGCCAGGGAAGAGTGGTAATGTGGCGGAGGTATTCCTGTGACACGCTTTCTGTGTGTGGCCGAGCATTGTCCTGTTGAAAAATGCTTCCTGAGAGCCCTTCCATGAGTGGCAACATATGCGGCTGAAGGATGTCACGAACGTACTGCTGGGCTGTCATGGTACCGTGGATCTATATTAGAGGTGACCGGGTGTCGTATGTGACGACACCCCATACCATCCCACCAGCTGTGGGAGTGTGCCGCTGCAAATCGACGGCACGATCGAGGCGTTCACCACGAGGCCTCCGCACGCGTACGCGATTGCCATCACTGCTTAAATTGAATCTCGATTCGTCGCTGAAGACGATCTGGTTGATTTCAGTTGCGATCTAATCCCGTCGAGCGCGACACCACTCCAAACGGAGGCGACGTTGGGTGTCATTGGCAGCACACGTAATGGGCGCCGCGATACCAAATGTCCTTCAGCCAGGCGCCTCGCGGTGGTACGGACAGACACAGGAGCCCTTAGTGAAGATGCTGCCTGTATCCGGATGGCAGCCAATGACGCAGTTGGCGCTGTGCGTGCGTGTCGAGTGATGTGACGGTCTTCTCGGCTATTGGTCGCTGAAGACGTCTTGAGCCTGGCCGACGTGTGTACGACCTCTCTCGCTCGTTCACTGGTCCCAACACCTCCTCACAGTAAAGTCAGAACGACCTAGCTGGCCATCCGGCTTCCATCATCCCGATGATTCTTCCGCTCTCGAACTCTAACAGCTGATCATTTTGTCTTCGATGGCGGCGTAACGGCATCCCTAATGAAAAAGCGTCCCTCTGCAACCGATTAAGTACAGACAAAACGCCTCTGAGTACCTTTTTACTGCGCCAGGGAGAACAAAGTTCAATGCCCTCTGGTGGCATTACGCAATCACGCTGTATATCTAATCATTTGCATATATGCCTGACACGTACCTTCATACCAAGTTTCGTTAAGATCTCACAAGCACTTCTTGGAGCGCAAATTTTTATGGCAATGAGTGTATTTTAATCGTTTTGCACCCCTTTCGTCACATTAGGTGGCGCCACTATTTTGGGGTTTTGTCGTCCAGGCGTTTTCTGTTTGACTGACTCAGTGGACTTTCGGGTCCCAGCTTATTGCGCTACAGAAGGAAATTTATTGATTTCTGAAATATACATATGCTTTCTTTTTAATCTTTATTTGCACTGCATTTTACGTTGTGATCCAGTTTATTCGCAAAGTCGCATTTTCACTTTCCCTGCAATACATGGTAATGTATAGGGAAAGTATTGGACTCATACCGAAAATCGCAACTCAAGTTTTCGACGGATCTACGCGTTTCGAGACCTCTAGAATACGAAAAAACTACTTTTAGCGTGACGTCTGTATGTGTGTGTTTGTGGTTCTGTCTGTCTGTCTGTCGGTGTGTCTCTCTGTATGTCTGTCTGTCTGTGCAGATTTTGTGTCCACTCTAACTAAAAAACTAATTGACCGAATTTCATAAAATTTGGTAGGTAAATCACTTGTGGGCGAATCTGGTGCTGATTAGTTTTGGGTACGATTCGAGATAAAAGAAACCGCCTTTTTTTTGCGAAATGGCTCGCAAAAAACTTCATCCAATTTAGCTGAAAAACTAATGGACCGAACTTCACAAAATTCGGTAGATAAGTCTTTTGTGGGTTACCTTGGTGCTGATTAGATTTTAGTACGATTCGGAAAAAAATAACCTGCCTTTTTTTGTAAGATGGCCAGCAAAAATCGTCAAAATCTAAAATAAAAAACTCCGCATGTTCAAATATATTCATTAAATGCTTGTTTTATACGTAATTTTTAATGATGAGAAGAAGTATCAGCCCAACTCCATTGCACTAGGACTAGCCGTTCTCGAGATATTTTAGTTTATTCATATTTTCTCCACGCCACCTTTGAAAATAAGTCCAATTACCAAATGAGAACGAAAATGGAATTAAAAGTGAATTCAATTTAATTAAAATAAAGATAACGTGGATTTAAATCTGCAGGGAAAGTCATGTGCTGTCCACATCACATTTTTTATTTCCGTAATTTATATGTGAACAGAACTATAAAATGTGTGTTATTTTTATACTAATATTTGAAACTGTTCTTGATAGTCAGAACTTTTATTAGGTGTCAGTGACCACTGCAGAAAGCGAGGATGAAAATAGCTGCTTCTATTATACTTCTCGAAATCCATTTACCTCTGACATATAACATCCACATTCGTATTAGAGGAATATCAAATAGAAGATTTAGCCTCTCCTCCTGACTAAATTAAAGCTCTCCCGATAATCAAAGACTGTTTGAGCCACCCAAATATACCTTCTCCTTCCAACGCCATGTTCGTGCGGAAACAGATTTATCGGTACAATCCACTAACAGATTGATCAACTTTTCCAAAAGCTAGACCAATCATTCTGTTGATATAGCGACAGTCAATAACTAACAGAAAGGGGCGACCCACTTTCCAAGCGGCAACTCAAAGGATAAGCAACCCTGAGGTTGTTAGCGATGAGCAAATTAAATTAAGGAAAGTGTGATGAACAGTCATGGACCTTCTGAGTGCTGAGGTGTATATAGAAGGTGGTAGATATTTTAATAAATGAGTTAAATTTTAATTTGTTTGAATTAATACGTTCTAAAATGTATCAATTAAATTCTTGTTTTATACGCAATTTTTGAGTATGAAAAGAATAAAATCGACCCAATTACTTTAGAACTAGCCGTTCTTGAGATAAATAAAATTTAATTTTGAGGGCATTAAACTGGCTTAGCCCGTTCTAGACGTAGATACGCTATAAAAACGCACTCGCTTCTCCTAGGGAGGATTAATCCGAGAACAGAAAGAGTAAGAAAATTCAAATTTGATATACCGCTGTCTTTGATACGTTTAAGTTAGATACAAATGTGTATTTCGCGCATGTCCGTGCTTTTAAATTGCATACAAATCACAACAAGAAGGATTAATCACTCATAAAGCATTGATTATGAAACACTTTCCAAATGAAATGAAATTTTATTTACACAGCACTAAAATGCGATATATTCAGAGGTGATATATCTTTTAAATTATCACAGTACTGTAATAATTTACTTTACTTGGAAACTTCATAAAAAAAGGCAATGCTATAAAATCGTCTGCTTCTCTACGTAAAATCAATGAATATTTCATTCATATCACTTATATTCCAGACTCCAAATCTAAATAACTTTGAGTGAAAAAAATTCAGCAATTCTTATACAACTCATCTTACAATCGCTTGATTTGTTTACATTCCACATCCGTTAAAATTAGACTTCGTTGTAGAAATAATCAAAGTTCAATGATTATTTAGAATCAAATATATTGTAATTGCGTAGACATAGAATTTAGATACACAGATAATATGCAAAAATAAAGCGGTTTGAGAACGGATGCACCACGAAATATATATATAAGCGTTCCTTAAAAATCACGATTTTCACTAAGGGAAAAAAACAAGAAAGATCAATCATGCATAAAGCATTGATTATGAAACACTTTCCAACTGAAATGCAATTTTATTTAAGCATCTCTAAAATACGATACATTCAGCGGTGAAATTTTTTTAAATTGTCGCACCACTACAATTATTTAGTTTACCTAAAAACATAAAACCATGCAAGTAAAAGTACTTTTTAATTCCATGCTTAAAACTTCATCGAAAAAGGCAATGCTACAAAATCGTCTGATTCTCTATGTAAAATCAATGGATATTTCATTCATATTACATATATTCCAAACTACAGAGCTAAATAATATTGTGTTATAAAAATTCGGCGATTTTTACACAACTCATCTTACAGCTTGATTTGTTTAAGTTCTGCATTCGTTAAAATTAGGTTTCGTTGTTGAAATAATTAAAGTTTGATGATTATTTAAACTCGAAAATCGTGTAATTGCGTTACCGCAGAATATAAATGCACAGAAAATACGCAAAAATAAATCGATTTTAGGACGGATGCAGCACTAATTATAAATTTAAAAGAACTTTAAAAATCACGATTCTGACACTGGAAAAAAAGATGGATGCCATATTTTATTTTCAAGTGAGTCACCTGATCTCTTCGTATAATATGGGTGTCATTATCATTTTAATTTTTATTTAAAAAACTACCGAACATATTTTGCTCAAAATTTTTATAGTATATTTTATGGGATAATTTGAATATTTCCTAAAATTTTTAAAGCAATTTGCAAATTTTAACTTAAATTAAAAAATGTTTGAAAAATTAAGTCCCATAGGGTTCAATGTATTTCACTTTTTGAATCCCGGTTCAATCCAAAACTAATTGGGTGATATTATTCATTTACATTCCAATATGTTCCCCACAGACCGTCTGAACAACATACTAAAATTTCATTTTGATAAAGTCATTTCTACGGCAGTTATCGTGCGAACAGACAGGCAGACAGAAGTCATGAACACTTTTCAACTATGTTGGAAAGTGTTAAAAATGGATGCCATATTACTTTCCTTATATACATAATGTATAAGGAAAGCATTGTGACGGTGTCGAAAATTCGAATTCGAGTTTTCAACGAGAGAGCACGTTTCAAGCATCCCTAATCAAGAATCGAACATTTTTGAGATGATGTGTGTGTGAAACTGTAGAGACGATATCTCACGAACGAATATAGCGATTCGAATGAAATTTGGTACAAAAATTACAATCCGTGAATACTGCAAGTCTATTGTTTTAAAACACAATCAAATGTTTAGAACCCCCTAAATTTTTGAGTGAAATTTTGAAAAAATCATCAAAAAATCGAATTCTTTAATAAAATTACGCGAATAGACATATCTTATGTAATTTTTACTTCGAAAAAGATTGACATAAATATAACGTTAGAATGAATAGTTAATATTAATAACGTTAAAATGAATCGTTATAACGTTATTCCTTTATAACGTTAAAATGAATCGTTATAACGTTATTCCTTTATAACGTTCAAATGAATCGTTCTCGAGAAATCGCACATTTTTCAAAAAAAATTATCAAAAAATCTCAAAAATGACAAAAAAGTTATTAACTGTTGAGAAATTTTCATATGTAATATCATGTTCACTTTTCATATGTAATAATTATGCGAAAATTTTGGTGATATTATTCTCGTGGATCTAGCTCGTTCCATTCATGCGAAAAGGTAGTTTGAGTAATACTTTTGTATTTGAACGCAGATAGACATTTATCTGCTATAAGAATAATTTATTTCTCCATCCATAACGCTTAGCGAGATTTTGACGGTGAATTTAGTGGAATGTTGCCAAATTAACGAAAAACTCGCCAAGTGGATAAAAATGACGCTAAATCAATGAAACTAACGACTAATTGACGAAAATTCAATATCTTATAAAGAATATAAGTATCTGCGATAAGAATAAACTATCTTTTTACTTTCCTTATATACATAATGTATAAGGAAAGTATTGTGACGGGGTCAAAAATTCGAATTCGAGTTTTCGGCGGGAGAATACGGTTCAAGCATCCCTGATCACGAATCAAACATTTTAAGTGATGTCTGTGTGTGTGTGTGTGTGAAAGTGTGTGTGTGCGTGTGTGTGTGTGTGTGTGTGTGTGTGTGTGTGTGTCAGTGTGTGTGTGGAGACGATAACTGACGAACAAATGGACCGATTCGAACGAAATTGGGTACAAAAATCACAATCCGTAAACGCTGGAAGGCTATTGTTTTTAAGCGTAATCAAATGTTCAGAACCCCCCTAAATTTTCGAGTGAAATTTTGAAAAAATCGTCAAAAAATCAAAAGCGCTAATAAAGTTACGCAAATAGACATTTCTTATGTAATTTTCATTATAAAACGATTAACATGAAATTTAGAACGCTAACACGAACCGCTCTCGAGATATTTCACATTTTTCAAAAAAATTATCAAAAAGTTATATAAAATAAAAATATATATATATATTTCCTATTGAGAAACATGTTCACTTTTCATATGTAATATCATGCGATATATTGGGTGACATAATTCTCGTGGATCTAGCTCGTTCCATTCATGAGAAAAGATACTTCGAATAATACTTTTGTATTTGAACGCCAATAGTCATTTATCTGTTATAAAAATAACTTATTTTTCCGTCAGTAAAACTTGGCGAGATTTTAGCGCCGAATTTAGCGGAATGTCGCCAGCTTGGCGACTTTTTGAAATGTTGCCAAATTAACGAAAATCTCGCCAAATGGATTAAAATGACGCTAAATCAATGAAAATGACGACTAATTGTCGAAAATTCAATATCTTGAAAAGGATATAAGTATCTACTATAAGAAAAACCTATTTTTTTACTGTAAAAGTAGTAAATTCATTGCATTATATAAGGAAAGTCATGTGTTGCCCACATCAGATTTTTTTTACTGTAAAAGTAGTAAATTCATTGCATTATATAAGAAAAGTCATGTGCTGCCCACATCAGATTATTACTTTCCTTATATACATAACGTATAAGGAAAGTATTGTGACGGGGTCGAAAATTCGGATTCGAGTTTTCGACGAGAGAGCACGTTTCAAGCATCCCTGATCACGAATCAAACATTTTTGAAGTGGTGTGTGTGTGTGTGTCAGTGAGCCTGTGGAGACGATAACTGACGAACGAATGGACCGATCCAAACCAAATTTGGTACAAAAATCACAATTCGTAAACACTGGAAGCCTATTGTTTTTATCCGCAATCGAATGTTCAGAACCCCCTAAATTTTCGAATGAAATTTTGAAAAAATCGTTAAAAAATCAAAACTACTAGTAAAGTTACACAAATAGACATTTCTAATGTAATTTTTCATTAGAAAACGATTGACATAAATTTTAGAACGCTAACATGAACCGTTCGCGAAATATTGTACATTTTTCAAAAACATTATCAAAAACTGATATAAAATTAAAAAAAAATATTTCCTATTCAGAAACATGTTCACTTTTCATATGTAATACCATGCGATAAATTGAGTGACATCATTATCGCGGATCTAGCTCGTTCCATTCATGAAAAAAGATACTTTGAATAATACTTTTGTATTTGAACGGCAATAGTCATTTATCTGCTGTAAGAATAACTTATTTCTTAGTACATAACGCTTGGCGAGATTTTGGCGACGAATTTGGCAAAATGTTGCCAAATTAACGAAAATCTCGCCAAATGGATAAAAATGACGCTAAATCAATGAAAATGACGACTCATTGTCGAAAATTCAATATCTTGGAAAGAATATTAATATCTACTATAAGAAAAATCTATTTTTTTACTGTAAAAGTAGTAAATTCATTTCATTATATAAGGAAAATCATGTGCTGCCCACATCAGATTATTTTATTTTGCAATGGGTCACGTGAGTTCTTTATATAATATGGGTGTAATTATTTCAATCTTTATTTAAAAAGCTAAACATATTTTAATGATATTTTTTACACACTTTAAGTGAACTGACAGATAGACAGAATGAACAAAGTCATAAACACTTTACAACTATGTTGGAAAGTGTTAAAAAGTAGTATTTTAAGAAACTGTTTTTTGATTTTACTTGTTCAGCAAAAATTTCATAATTCGCAGTTAATTACGTTTGAATTTACAACATGTACGTTTACGTTTTAATTTAATTAATTTTTACAACTTAATTGCCTCCCTCTTTCTTTCATAATGCATTAAATTGAGATCAATTGCACTGAAGGAAAACACGTGTAATTATTTGATATTACGCTGAATTTGCAGTTTTATTTTAATTTCTGTTTTCATTTGACGTATTTTCAAAGGCAAAGTCGTAAATATGCGGAAAAACAAAAATATTTCCTAAACGGATTGTCTTAATGTTATGTGGTTGATCTTGGTCAAAAAATTACGTATAAAACATTTAATTAATACATTTGAACTGTGATAAGGCTTTCACACCTCTGTGTTAAAATTGTATATTAAAGTATTGTTTTATTTCTGTGTGATTGAAAGTGTCAATTTCGAAATGTAAATGTCTTTTCTACATGTTTTCAATTACATTGACTTTTAAGGGAAGTGAACTCTAAAATCGCAAAAGTGTTTATGTTCCAGAAAAATAGTAATAGTTTTGTATTTTCGCTTCTCAGTCGCTAGTTGGGAACTTGCAGGTTGTGCGCACGCGCGCGTTTTGAAAAAGGATTTTGGAAGCAGAGTGGAAGGAGTCGTAGAGAAATGTAGACGTGTGTGTTTGATTCGCGTATGATCGCGAATTTTAAGAAAAGGTGGATTAATTTTGAAAGTGGAAGGATGTGATTAAAATATGTAACATAGTTCGACAAGTTGTGCGTAGAGTCGTTTGGCTCGGTTCAGAGATGAGTCACTCGTGTTTTTAAATGAATCAGCCTGGTAGTAATGGAATAATGAGTCTTGTGAAAAGAGAAAATGGTTCTTTCACTGGTCGGCTTGAATCGCTAATGGGGCAAGAGGGAAAGCTCATTTTACAGCGATTTGTATTTGCCTGACTCCTCCTTGTGTCCTAAGGTACGAATCAACCAATCTCCGTAACCAACCAAGATGTTGAATTCCGCCAGCATGATGTTGTGTAGTCAAGTTTCCCGACCATTATGGATTTTGTTCTGCGCAAGAATCTCGATGAGTTTATGCCGAGAGTCCATCCTGATATCCTTTCCCATGGTACAGAATTGTAAATGTTATATTTAAAAGAGACGAGGTAAAGTTTTATATATATTTAGTCTTCCACCTAACGAATAGAGTGTTAATTGTCAAATCCTCGTGAGTATCGAGTCATTGATGATGTTATATGAAAATGTCGTATATGTTCAAAGTATACAAATGTCGTATATAAATGTCAAGTATAATATGAGGAATATTGTGTTTATTTTATGTATCAGAAAATATGTGTATTCTCTTGGTTCCTCTTCCTCCAGGGGTGTTCTTAATGGTCACCCTACCGAGTGTAACTCTGAGTTATTGCGAGAAATGCTTGTACTCCACTGTTTTCGATCAACTGCCTTGTTATTTCATGTTTAATAAATGTGTTTGATTTCAAAACTTTGTCTTCTCTGTCGAGTATACCAAAACGTTCGCGACAGAATTGGTGCCGTTACTTTTCTCGGTGAGTGGGGAAGAGCTGAGAGAATTAAAATTTTTAAAAATTTTCTTAAGAATTGAAATTTTGAAGGTTAAAAATTACCGTTGTGCTAAAATGAGTGTTTTCTTAAGTAAACAGAGTTCCATGTTCTGTTTTCGGTGTTCTCAAAAACGAGTGTTCTTGGAATTTGATATGTGCCATTTGATAAAAAAAATTGATTTGTTTGCATATTTATGTCATTTGATTTGATAAAAACTGGTTTTATTGTAAATACTGTTTAAGAACATTGCAATTGCATATTGTGTTAAACTATACGAGTATATTTGATTGTTATGCAAAATGGCTCCAATTACTAGAAACAAAAAACTAAATGTCGGTAAGATGAGTAAAAATTCAAGTAAAAAATTAAATTCCTCCTTGAATTTGTCGCTTGATATTGCTACTGAGTCGGATACTGTTAATTCTAAAAGTAAAGTTAAAAATGTTAGCCACAAAGCTAAATCTAATGAGGAAAATATATCAGATAAATCGCCGGTATGTCTGAATTCTTCTTCTGGCACTTTGCCAAATCAAAACAGTGCTTCATCGGTAAATGATAACATGTTAAAATCATTCCATATTTTCACACCTAAGTTCGCACATCATATTCCAAAATTCTCGGGAAATTCAGAGCTTTCGTTGTCACAGTTTTTGGAAAAGTTAAATTTAGTAGCCACTCATGCAAACTGGAGTGAGTGTGACAAATTAGTTTGTTTGAGATTGAATTTAGAGGGGGAAGCAAATAGATTGATTGAAGAGAATCCAAAGCACAGAAAGTGTAAAAATTTGCAGGAAATTATTCACATTTTGAAAGATCATTTTGAAGTGACCGAAAATGTTACTAAAAACATAATTTCACTCGTGAACTTTACACAGAGACCAAATGAGTCGGTTAAACAGTTTTCGATGAGAATCGAAGCTGCTTCATTTAAGGTTGTTCCGGAAGATGTAGATTCCGAAAGTGAGAATAAAATCAGGCAAACACTTTTAAAAACTTCATTTATTAATGGTTTATATCCGGAACTAAAAAGATTGGTGTTGTCACAAAACCCTAGAGATTTTTATTCGGCTAGAAAACTTGCAATTCTTGAGGAATCTATTTTAAATGAAAATAATGCTATGTACTTGACTAATCCGGTACTTACAAAAAAAGGTGTTCTCACACCAGAAAAATATGTTCTCACACCAGATCAAAGTGAAAGTATGTCAGATTTAAAAAGAAAAGTGTTAGAACAGGAAAGGGACATTGAATTTCTTAGGGGTAAAATAGAAAAATTTAAGTTTAATTCAGATAAAGTTAACGAAAAGCGTTCACCGCGTCCAAAGTGTGACAAATGTGGTAAATTAGGTCACGTTCAAGAACAGTGTTGGAAAAAGGTTTTTCAAAAAAGAGATGCGTACGGTATAAAATGTAGGAAAATTTATACCAGTCCTGGAACTAGGTATCACCAGGGTGAAAGACACAGAGGGCAAATGTCTGCAAATGAGTGGAAGTATAAAAAGCAAGGAACGCAAAATTATAAAAATAAGGAGTCATATAAATCTTTGCAAAATTCCAAAAATCATTCTTCTGGGAATCAGAGTAGATATCCCATGCACAATTATAATAATAGAAAAACTTTTGATAGGCAAACATCACATTTTGAGGAAAATAATATTTGTCATAATATTACAAATTCTTTGTCATCTTCTTCTATTATAAAAGGAAAATTAGTGAGCAGTGAAGTGTCAATATTGATTGATACGGGTAGTTCAATTAATTTAGTGTATGAGGAAGCTTTAAATACTGTACCCATTGCACATATGTTGCTAACATACAAACCAACAATTTTGCGTAGCTTTAGTTCACAAGATACTAAAGTTGAATGTTTAGCCACTATTTCACTAAATTTGGGAAAAGAAAGATTCCCTACCGAATTTTTTGTGTTAAAATCACCAGCTCCTATTTCATATAATGTAATCCTTGGTAACAAGTTTTTACATAAACATAATGCTATTATAGATTATAATCACTTCTGTTTTAAGTTTTCAAACTTTTCCATTCCTTTTGTTGGTTATCAATGTACGAATAATTTACTTTCGATTTCAAATCATGAACCGGCAAATGAGTCGGAAATTGCAGACTCAAACCTAAGTAGTGTCGCAAAGCGTATTGCTGTGCCTGACTCGCAGATGAGTAGTGGAAAAAATGTTCGTGTGGTAGAGGACTGTAAACCGAAAGAGTTCCATACGAATGCATGTGCCAAATGCAAAGCAGATCTAGCACCGGTAGTGAATGAGTCTCAGGTCATTCGGGAAGAGTATGTGAGCAGAAATTTTTCGGAAAATAATGTAGTGCCACATTTGGGTAGTGAAGAGGTACATATTAACGATTTGGAAAATGGAAGCAAATCTTTTAGAGATTTGGTAGTAAATGCACAGAATGTTACTTTGCATATGGGGGAAAAGCAAAATCATGTTAGAGGTGGTACTGAAGAAGTGGCACAGCATAAGAACTTAAACATTAAAGCTGTTAATAACTTATGTAGAGTAAAAGAAACTCTAAATACAAAAATTAAAGAGCCAATTATTGTGAAAAATTCACAAAAATGTATAATTCCTCCTTTATCTGAATCATTTATTAAAATCAAACTTTCAGAAGGGTTTCCGGAAAATTCCACCTTGCTTCTGGAATCAGAGAAAAATGACCACATCTTCATTGCTAGAGCTGTATATAGAGCTCCTAAGGATGGAATTATTTGGGTTCGTGTTGCTAACCCAGAGGAAAAACCTTATCATTTGAATAAGGGTAGAAAAGTGGCTCATGTTCAGGAAATTCAGGTGTCTGAGGAGGTTGAAGTTAATGTAGTGAGTGAGGGAGAGTTGGACTCCAGTGAACCTTTGGAGCCTTTTGAAAGTTGGGGAGGAGATTTTGACCTGAGTCATCTCCAAAAAGATCAAAAACATAAATTATCAACTTTGTTGAATAAATATAGACAAGTTTTTGCAAAGAATGTTGCTGAGTTGTCTGGTTGTAAAACCATATTACATGAGATAAATTTGGAAACATCTGTTCCTGTTTATCAGAAACCATACAAAGTTCCACATCATTTACAAGGGGAACTCAATAGACAAGTCACAGAATTATTAGAAGCTAAAATAATTAAACCTAGTTTTTCACCTTACAATACGCCAGTACTGTTTGTAAGGAAACCGGATGGTTCTTATAGATTATGTTGTGATTTTCGCAAGTTAAACAAACTTACTATTACAGAAAATTTTCCAATTCCTAACATTAGTGAATTGATTGATAATTTAGCAGGTGCTACATTTTTCTCAACTTTGGACTTAACTTCAGGATTCTACCAATTGCATTTGAATCCACAGGATTCACACAAAACAGCTTTTTCCACGCCCACCGGTCACTACGAATGGTGTAGGACCCCTTTTGGTCTAAAAAACGCACCAGCGTCTTTTCAGAGATTAATGTCTCTTGTACTGGCAGGGTTATCAGGAATATACATAGATGATGTTATCATCTCATCAAAAACTTTTGAAGAACACATGATGAAATTAGAAGAAGTTTTTATTAAATTATCTCAACATGGTCTTAGGTTAAAGCCATCAAAATGCTTCTTTTTCAGAAAGACAATAAAGTACTTAGGTTTCAGAGTGTCTGAGGGAAAAGTTCAGCCAGACCCTCATAACATTGATTTAGTGCAAAAATTTAAAGTACCCACCTGTGTCAAGAATATCAGACAATTTTTGGGTTTGACAGGCTTTTATAGGAAGTTTGTACCAGATTATGCAAAGATTACTCTTCCACTAACTAATCTTTTAAAATCAAAGCAGAAAAAGTTTGTGTGGAGTCAGGAGGCTCAGGAAGCTTTTGAAATACTTAAGAACAAGCTTATTCAAGAACCAATTTTAAAATTACCAAATTTTAATTTGCCCTTTACTTTGCATACAGATGCCTCTAATTACGCTTTGGGATCAGTTCTTTCGCAATTGGATGAAAATGGGTTATCTCACCCAGTTTCCTTTGCTAGTCGAAAATTACAAGGTGCTGAAGTGAATTACAGTGTAGTCGAGAAAGAAGCTTTGGCTGTGGTTTGGGCTACCCAGCAATTTAAGCACTATCTCTTAGGCAAACATTTCAAAATTTACTGTGATCAAGCATCCTTATCGTTCATTTTCAAATTAAGAGATCCTACTTCGCGCATAGCTCGCTGGATCGTTTCATTGCAGGCTTTTGATTATGAAATCATTCATAAACCCGGGAAACATAATGTTGTAGCTGACTATTTTTCGAGATGTATTGATGAGTCTTCTTCAAAGAAATCTCAAAACACTCAGAAACAAACTGTTCCTAAAAGTATTGTAGAATCTGTCCCTACGAAAATTTCTGGAAAAGTAGTGGTACAGAATAATGATAGTAGTGAAAACATAAATGCAATCGTTGAAAATTCTCAAGATCAAGTACAGACTACTGTGGAAGCTTCTCTGGTAACTAGGATAGCTATTGGTCAATTGAAAGATCCTAGATGTATAAAAATCAAAAATCTTCTGGAAAAAGGTGTAAAACCATACCCACAAAAACTTTCATTTTTCATGAAAAATGGTATGTTACATTGCATACACAAAAATCCAAAGCAGAGACAGCAATATAATGAGAGAGTAGTTATTCCTCAAGACTTAGTCTCAGAAATTCTATGGCTTTGCCATGATTCTCCTGTTGCTGCACATTGTGGTTTTCAAAGAACTCTGGCAAAAATTTCAGTTAACTATTATTGGCCAGACATGCATGCTCAGACTGAAAATTATGTGAAGTCGTGCACAACTTGTGTAAAAAACAGAGGTTTTCGTAACAACAAGGCTCCAATACAGAAATTTCCTATTACAACTTATCCTTTTGAACGTGTGGCTATGGATGTAGTCGGCCCACTACCTATCTCGAATTCTGGGATGAAGTACATTCTTGTCATTACAGATTACTTCACTAGATGGCCAGAGGCTTATCCACTTGCTACAGTTAAAACTGAGGATATTCTCGCTTGTTTAGAGAGATTTATAAGTATTCATGGAATTCCTGCTCACTTAATTACGGATCAAGGTAGTAACTTCATTTCTGAAGCTGCCAACAATCTATACAAGAAATTAGGCATAAAAAAACATAATACTTCAGCGTACCATCCCCAGTCAGACGGGCTAGTCGAAAGACTGAACGGTACGTTAGTTAGATCCTTAAAGAATCTGGTCTATTCTGATAAGGGCGATTGGGATCGAATGATTCAATTTGCTTTAATGGCTCATAGAACGTCAGTCCATGCCTCAACAGGCGAGTCCCCAGCACATCTTGTCTTTGGTCGAGACCCTGTGCTACCTGATGCTCTTTTAACAGGTGTAAAATATCCAGTTTACAAATCTACTCATGATTATTCAGATGACTTACAGGTTCGCTTAAAAAAGACCTTTGTAACAGTTAAGAAAAACCTTGAGGAAGCTCAGGAATCACAACAACTTCAACAACATAAATCTGCTAAAATGCCTAAGATTAAAGTTGGTGACTTGGTCTATCTTTACACACCTCATATTCGGCCAGGCCAATCAAAAAAACTCAGTTCTTTAAATCATGGTCCTTTTGAAGTTATCAAGCAAACAACTGAAGTTAACTTTGTCATTCAACACAAAAACAATCCATGTAATCAGCAATTGGTCCACGTTAATAGATTAACTCCTTTACCTCCTAGACGTAGTGAATTGATTTCTGGCACATATAATGATAACATTGATAATTCTTCAACTCAAGAAACAAGACAATTTAAAAGTAGATATTTTCTAAACCATCAAAATAGGGTTAAAACTCAAAATGTTCCTAATTCACACAAGTATGACTTGCGCCCAAGAGGCCAATTTATTCATTAAAGTTACTTGTCAATTAAGGCAATATGTCAAGAGAGCAATTGGCTCAAAAGTAAAGTAAAATGTTTAGATTGTGAAATTCTCACATTTTCAAAAAAAAGACTGATATTGTTGTGAGATGGACAATTATGTTTCATAATATTATATTTTCAATTGTTTCACAAAATGTTTTGCAAAACTGTATGCTATGTTAAAATGGATCCAATATTTCTGAACTTCTGTGTAATTTGCTTTATGTGTCAGTCAGCTGAATGTTCTGTACTGCAAGTTCTGTGCCAGTGCAGCTTTCTGAATGTGAGTGCCATGTTAATCAGGTTGAAGTAGTGTTTTAAAATTCTAAATACTTAAATAATAATTTTTTTTTGCTTTACTTTAATGATAAGCAGTAATGTTTTAAAGTAATTTTAAGATAATTAAGTACTTGATGGATTAGAGTTTTGGTAAGGATTTTTAAGGATAACTGATAATTTTTATCTCTGTTTTATTTTATGAATGTGTGAATGATTTTTTTTAATTTAAAGGTCTAGTAAATTTTAGAAATTTTTTTTTTGTCATTTGGTGTTTGTTGACTTATTGGTTGGGGGTACCGCCACCTCTAGGTTTGCAACTTTCTAATGGACTTGTTTCTTGCCTGGGTGCCTGATCAACATTCTTGGTTTGAAAATTTGTCTCATTTTCTAAATTAGTAATTTTTTTAAATGTCCTTTAAAGTAATTTGTTGGCAAGGTTGGATAATAGTTAATAAATTGATTTCTGTGAAAAGTAAATTTATAGAATTTTAATTGTAAAATTTTTGAAGAAAGAAAACTTTTTGTTTAGTTAAACTTTTTGTGAGTTGAGTAAATTAAATTTTCATGTCTCTGTGGTACTCACCAGAAAATGTATTAGTGTTTAAATTTTAAAAGGGGCAATTTCATCATTTGTGTCTTGTTAATTTGGTGTTGTCTTGTAAAGGTCTATGCTTGTATTGAGACTTATTTTTTTTTGACTCACGAGTCAAACTTTAGGCCACTCTTGGATTTTGGTTATTATGCTGGTCATGATCTTGTTTGTTTTTGTTTTTTTTCTTTGATGTACATGTACATCGCTCAAAATTTACACTAAATTCCTCTCAATGGAACATATGTCATTGGGAACTTAATGCAGGTATTTTCCTAGTATTGTGTGGAAAAATTCCCCGCTTTGCAGGAAATTTTTCTCCCGGGCCCCGAAGGAGTGTGATAAGGCTTTCACACCTCTGTGTTAAAATTGTATATTAAAGTATTGTTTTATTTCTGTGTGATTGAAAGTGTCAATTTCGAAATGTAAATGTCTTTTCTACATGTTTTCAATTACATTGACTTTTAAGGGAAGTGAACTCTAAAATCGCAAAAGTGTTTATGTTCCAGAAAAATAGTAATAGTTTTGTATTTTCGCTTCTCAGTCGCTAGTTGGGAACTTGCAGGTTGTGCGCACGCGCGCGTTTTGAAAAAGGATTTTGGAAGCAGAGTGGAAGGAGTCGTAGAGAAATGTAGACGTGTGTGTTTGATTCGCGTATGATCGCGAATTTTAAGAAAAGGTGGATTAATTTTGAAAGTGGAAGGATGTGATTAAAATATGTAACATAGTTCGACAAGTTGTGCGTAGAGTCGTTTGGCTCGGTTCAGAGATGAGTCACTCGTGTTTTTAAATGAATCAGCCTGGTAGTAATGGAATAATGAGTCTTGTGAAAAGAGAAAATGGTTCTTTCACTGGTCGGCTTGAATCGCTAATGGGGCAAGAGGGAAAGCTCATTTTACAGCGATTTGTATTTGCCTGACTCCTCCTTGTGTCCTAAGGTACGAATCAACCAATCTCCGTAACCAACCAAGATGTTGAATTCCGCCAGCATGATGTTGTGTAGTCAAGTTTCCCGACCATTATGGATTTTGTTCTGCGCAAGAATCTCGATGAGTTTATGCCGAGAGTCCATCCTGATATCCTTTCCCATGGTACAGAATTGTAAATGTTATATTTAAAAGAGACGAGGTAAAGTTTTATATATATTTAGTCTTCCACCTAACGAATAGAGTGTTAATTGTCAAATCCTCGTGAGTATCGAGTCATTGATGATGTTATATGAAAATGTCGTATATGTTCAAAGTATACAAATGTCGTATATAAATGTCAAGTATAATATGAGGAATATTGTGTTTATTTTATGTATCAGAAAATATGTGTATTCTCTTGGTTCCTCTTCCTCCAGGGGTGTTCTTAATGGTCACCCTACCGAGTGTAACTCTGAGTTATTGCGAGAAATGCTTGTACTCCACTGTTTTCGATCAACTGCCTTGTTATTTCATGTTTAATAAATGTGTTTGATTTCAAAACTTTGTCTTCTCTGTCGAGTATACCAAAACGTTCGCGACAGAACATATATAGATGTTACTTTAGATTCTAGAGATTTTTACGAGTTATTTAGCAAAAAAAGGTAGGTTATTTTTTCCCTTATCATACCAAAACCTAATAAGCACCAGAGTAACCCACATGTGATTTATCAACCAAATTTTGTGAAATTTGGTCAATTAGTTTTTGATCTAGAATGAATACATGCATTATATAGACAAACACACACAGATGTCACGCTGAAATAAATTTTTCGTATTCTAGAATGTCTGAAACCGGTAGATCTGTTGAAAACTCAAGCTGCAATTTTCTGAACGATTCCAATATATTCCCCATGCATGATCATGGAAAGTAAGAATATATGTCTATAAACACTTTTATTCGTAAAACTAACTTGCCAAGTTTTTTTGTTTTTTTTTAATTAAACTGAAATGCTTTAAAAATGATTTTTGACTTGGAAATAGGATAGCCAACAAGGTGAATCCTAATATATACCAGGTTATATTTCTGTATTTTCGGTTTTATCGCTTCGATGTTTACTATCTTTAGTGTTTGTCATTTGCTGTGCAGATGGATATTAGTTATGTATAAGGTAAACGCGAACATAAACAGAGTTTTCAGTGAACCATTTGTTGAAATATTTTAATCAACCATTTTTTAAATCTTAAAGTTAGTACATCCCATTTTAATAGTATGATCTTTTCATATAAATAAAATCCAAATAACGGTTTAAAAAAAATCATTTTTAGCACGACACATGTGTGTGTGTATGTGTGTATGTGTGTGTGTATGTGTGTGTGTCTGTGCGCCTATTTGTCTGAGCAATAAATGTATCCACTCTAACTCAAAATGTAATTGACCAAATTTCATGAAATTTGATTGGTAATGCTCTTATGGGTTTCCCTGGCTCAAAAATCTTATTTCTCCACTCTAACTGAAAAACTAATTGACCAATTTGGTAGATAAGTCACTTGTGAGTTGTATTGGTGCTGATTAGATTTTGGTGCGGATCGAAGAAAAAGAATCTGCCTCTTTCGCAAAATGGCCCACAGAAATCTTAAATAAAAAAAAAATCATATGCTCAACTGTTTCCAATAAATGCTTGTTTTGTTCGTAATTTTATGCGTGTCAAATCATCATCAAATATGTAACAGGTAGCAAATTACTTGGCGACACATTTGGAGAAATGTAGCTAACTTGGTGACTTTTTAATGCGAAGCCAAATTGACGAATAGGTCGCCCAATTGGCAAAAGTGTCGCTAAAGTTGCGAAATTGACGCGAAATTGATGAAATTGTAATAAACATATTTTAATAAAATGGAGTACATTGCTTAGCAGATATTGACTGTATTTCTAATTGTCCAGTTATATTTGCATGAAATGTAAGTCAGTTTGAAACAATTTTACATGCTGTCATCCTCCTTTCTGGTAGGTCGGACGGTCTGGGTCTCAACAACAACAACATGCTGTCATCCAGAAAAGCGCCCACTGTTAGTGCACTTTTCAACGTTAAAAACATTCTGCTGTGTATCTTATCTATGATTATTTTGCATCGAAAAAATCTGATGCAGGCAACACATGACTTTCCTTATATAATGCAATGAATTTACTACTTTTACAGTAAAAAAACAGGCTTTTCTTCTAGTAGATACTTTTCGTCCATCAGTTGTCATTTTCATTGATTTAGCGTCACTTTTATCCATTTGGCGAGATTTTCGTTAATTTGGCAACATTTTAAAAAGTCGCCAAGTTGGCGACAATCCTCGAAATTCGTCGCTAAAATGTCGCCAAGCGTTATGGACGGAGAAATAAGTTATTCTTATAGCATATAAATGATTATTGGAGTTCGAATGCAAAAGTATTACTCAAAGAACCTTTTCTCATGAATGGAACGAGCTAAATCCACGAGAATGATGTCACCCCAATATATCACATGATATTACATATGTAAAGTGAACATGTTTTTCAACAGTTAATAGGTTTTATTTAGTTTATGGGATATTTTCTTAAATTTATTTGAAAAATGTACATTACCTCGAGAATGGTTCATGCTAGCAATCTAAAATTTATGTCAATCGTTTTTTAAGGAAAAATTACATAAGAGATGTCTATTTGCGTAACTTCATTAAAGGTATTGATTTTTTGATGATTTTTTCAAAAGTTCACTATAAAATTTAGGGGGGGTTCTGAACATTCGATTACGTATAAAAACAATAGGCTTCCAGTATTTATGGATTGTGATTTTTGTACCAAATATCATTCGAATCGCTCCATTTGTTCGTGAGATATCGTCTCCATAGACTCACTGACACACACGCACACACGCACGCACACACGCACACACACACACACACACACACACACACACACACACAGACATCACCTCAAAAGTGTTCGATTAGAGATCAGGAATGCTTGAAACGTGCTCTCCCGTCAAAAACTGCAATTCGAATTTTCGACCCCATCACAATACTTTCCTTATACATTATGTATATAAGGAAAGTAAAATGTGAAGTACTTGCATTATGTACGAAAAGTCATGTGTTGACATCAGATTTTTCATTACTGTGCCAAAGCGTGAAAGCATAGCTAACAGATTTGAAATAGAGTCAGCCGCCAAAGTGCACTGATTCTGAGTCTGCCACGGGGGACTTGAACAAAAATATTTCTAGTCGGATATGTTACAAATTAGATATTGTATTTTGTGTTTTCAGCCCTGGACAGAGTTGCCAGTTTTGGGATTATTTTCCACTAATCAGGTTGCTTTCGACCCTCTTCTAGCGATATTTTTGGCGCATTTTTTTTTTTACCTATGGTTTCGAAAAATTCTCAAAATTGTCAAATTGTGGTCTGTGTTTGTTCAATATATTTTTATATTCCTTAAAATTTTTCTTGTAAATAAGGATATATTTAAAAAGATCTGATGTGGGCAATACATGACTTGCCCTATATAATGCAATGAATTTACTACTTTTACAGTTAAAAATACGTTATTCTTATAGTGGATACTTATATTCTTTTCAAGATATTGAATATTCTTCCATTAGTCGTCATTTTCATTGATTTAGCGTCATTTTTATCCATTTGGCGAGATTTTCGGTGATTTGGCAACATTTAAAAATGTCGCCAAGTTGACGACATTCCGCCAAATTCGTCGCCAAAATCTCGCCAAGCATTATGGACGGAGAAATAAGTAATTCTTACAGTAGATAAATGACTATTGGCGTTCAAATACAAAAATATTACGCAAAGTAACTTTTCTCGTAAATGGAGCGAGTTAGATTCACGAGAATGATGTCACCTAATTGATCGTATGATATTATATATGAAAAGTGAACATGTTTCTTAACAGTTAATATATATTTTTTTATTTATTAGATTTTTTGATAAATTTTTTTGAAAAACGTGCAATATCTCGAAAACGGTTCATGCTAGCATTCCAAAATTTAGGTCAATCGTTTTCTAAGGAAAAATTACATAAGAAATGTCTATTTGCGTAACTTTATTAAAGGTTTTAAGTTTTTGATAATTTTTTCAAAATTTCACTCGAAAATTTAGGGGGGTTCTGAACATTCGATTCTGTTGTAAAACAATAGGCTTCCAGTATTCACTGATTGTGATTTTTATACCAAATTCCATTCGAATTGCTAGATTCGTTCGTGAGATATCGTCGCCCCCCCCCCACACACACACACACCACTTCACAAATGTTTGATTCGTGATCAGGGATGCTTGAAACTTCCTCTTCCGTCGAAAATTCGAATTCGAATTTTCGACCCCGTCATAATACTTTCCTTATACATTATGTATATAAGGAAAGTAATAAACAGTAAAAGAGCTTATATTGTTTTTAGAAAGCTTCTAATCAGGCGGCAATTCTGCGAAATTATTAAGTGAAGGGGCGGGAACCAGAGGATTAAAATTTTTATTAAAAAAATGTTTATTGGTAGGGGGGGGGCTCCTAAATCATGCTTAGCCCTAGGTGAAAAATATCTTTGAGCCAGCCCAGTTCAAACACAGAATTCAACAAGTTTTGCTAAAATGACTTGCATTTTACTAACAAGATAGCATTTAGATCAGTGATTCTCAAAGGGTCTCGTGAAAAACAAAAAAAATATTTTTTATCAAAATGGGTAAATATAAGGAAATATAAAATAATTGTTAAATATTTTAACATTGATATTTATTAATACGCGATAAGTGTTAACTGGTTTATATACCCTTCGCTAGGGTTCGAGGCAATTTACGAACTATACGCCTAATCGACCTTAGTAAAGGTTAGGCCTATATTGAATCCTTATAGATCCTACGTTGGTTCCAAATAGAACCTACATTGAATCTTAATAGATCCTGCATTGGTTTCTAATAGACCCTACATTGGATCTTATAATCGATCCTACATTAGTTCCGAATAGATTTTCAGCATTGATTCCTAATAGACTCTACACTGAATCCTATAATAGATCCTACATTGGTTGCTAATAGACCCTACATTGGATCCTATAATATATCCTACATTGGATCCTATAATGTTCCTACATTGGATTGTTAGGATCCACTGTAGACCTAGATGAAGGAAATGCTTCTAACGCAGTGCTGCCACCTAATGTACGGGTATTCTGTAATATCCCACATGACTACACAATGCTTCCTCGAATTAATAAAGTTTGAGAATCACTGATTTACATTGTCAAGGACAAGTATAAAAGAAAATCTAAAATCTAAAATAAGTAGTTTTCATAACACAAATTACAATTTGTATTTCAGATATTTGATCTCTCCCCAAATTCTTTTCCTCACCCAACATTTACATTTCATATTCCCTGCAAAAACAAAGAATTCCTTGTTTCTGCAAACCCTAGGATAGTGTGTCTTCCATTCTAGTATTTCGTACCACGCAAAGCAAAACGTGAACGCAGCGGAAGTGGCAATGTTTTAATCGAATACTCGGCAGCTAATAGCTGTTTTAAACGTGAAGTTCTTTCTTTTTAAATACTCTCTACACCTATTTTCCTTGCATGAAGGTTTTTCTTTTACCACTTTAACCTTTTTGTTTTTGTAATGGAATGTTCCAGTTTCGTTTTCCGAGACAGGACGTGCGTGCAAGTCTGAATAATAGAATCGAACGAAGACTAAAAGAAAATTTTCAAGCTGCTTCAACTCGCAATCTATTTTCATTAAATGCATTCATAGCATCCTTAGTTAGAAATTTATTTTGGCATAAAATGTTCTTATCTGCATGGACTAAACAATGGCACCGACTTGCAAGAAGTGAGCCAACTCGACTATTACCCATTGATGGTCATTTTAGGATACAGAATCATAAAAATAATTTCAAAAATTGGATGTGGGCAATACATAATTTTTCCTACAGACTCGCCTTTGTTTCTTTGTCTCAATATGCTCGTATTCGGTAAGATGTAATATATCTGTTTTATAGCATAAAAACAGTGAGTAACTTTGTTACTTATTATAGATTGTGAAACTTCACTCTTTTTCTATATATTGAATGGGATATGTTTGATGTGTGTTATGCGTGATAACAGTACAAAACATCTAAGGGAAGATTTTGATATTTCTTGGGTTTTTTTTAATTTATTATTCTTTATTTATTTTAAAATTTGTAGTTTGATTGATTAACAGAATGTTGTTTATTTTGTCGAAATGGGGCCTCAAATGACGAAGTTGTTGACGATGAAACGTTTGAGTGTAACATTTGCAGACACTCTACTGCAAGAGCCGTTCAGTCGGCTCATACAATTTGCGCATACTAGCGTATAGCGGTCGATGCACAGATGTCGCAAATCAAAATTTCTTACCCATTTCTACGAGACTTGTTTCATAATTCAGCTAAAAAGATATATAGAATCAGAAAAATTTGCATATTGGGTTCTATATTGAGTTCGGCAGTGCAAATATAATGACACTTCCATTATATACTTTCGTTTCATATCCGTCCCATTTTTTCATGATTCACTGAGGCACTGACGCATTATTCACAATTCTCTTTTACTCGTATCACATTAACAATGGAAATGAATGACGAGCTTATATACCCTCCATGGGAAAATTCTGCAAAAGAAACATTATTCAGGAAGTTCTTATTCAATCTACAAAATTCCCATTTAATCTACAAAATTCGAGGTTTCCAGAATTGGTCAAAAGTCTTCTAGTTGGCTATATTTTGTCAAATTCGTCACTAAGATAACAGAACTTGTCACCAAGATCACTGTGTCTGAGCCTTCTGATAGTCGTAACAACATAGTTAACCTTTCGTTACATACTTTCGAATCATACCCGTACATTTTTTCATGATTTATTCCGTAATAAACAATTTTAAGATGTGTCACATCAAAAGCACATTGAATGAATACACATTGAATAAATACACATTTAAAAGCATATCAAATTTGGCGTATTTCAGTAGCAGCATTTCTTATTTGGCAACATAGCGCTTTTTATTGCTCCAACTGATACTCTGCCTTCATAAACTGGAAAATATAATGTCTGTCATGCATTTTGAAGCAGTTCTCCCAATCGATAGTGTAAGTCTGCATATAGATGAGCTGAAGTAAAACCTGAAACTACTGAAATAAACATGCTAAAGAAACCGCCGAAGAATAACCAGATATTAGATAAAATTATCCTGGTTAACATTTTTATTTGAATATTTTACAGAAATTATTTACATTTTGATCGCATGTGTTTATATCAAACAATGTTTTAAGATATTCCCATTTTTGATCACATTCATTATGCACAGTTATCAGGAAAATCGAAATAGTCAAATTTTCAAGTCTTATTATTACGCTACAGCCAAAATAAACTATGTGATGACGCATCTAATTTATTGTTGTCGAATAAGAGCCTTATCTGAGCATCGGTGCTCGCATTGTCTCTTCACATGCACCAGGTGGAATATTTAGTGCTAAAGTAAGTTAACTAAATTTACACATATAACATTCCGCGGCTTATTTGTCAACTAGCTAGCTTTAATCTGTCTCTTTCGTAGATCTCCATTCAAATGTATTTCTCACACTTAATTTTGCTCTTAGCAAAACGTTGTGGTAGGCGGGGTTTTGTTGTCCCCCTTGTGAAGATGCGTTCAACTCACTGTGATGCACCCTTTGATTGGTTTGCGAATTTCTACTCTGCGATTGGTCGTTTGTATATATCTACCCCTGGCATGTTCGATGACGCAAATTCTCTTAAATTCGTACATGTTTGTTCTCATAAAATTTCTGAAAAAATTCGAATAAAAATTCGAATAAATATCCGAAGGCAAAAATATCCACAAGGATAATATTAACAGACTTATTGCATGCTAATGCATATAAAAAGTGGAATATATGACAATTCTTGGCAATATATATGAACAATATACAGGGTGTATATGAACTGATGGTCAGAACTATAAGGGGTTATAGAACTCACCAAAACAAACAACTTTCACAATACAATGTGTGATCGGAAAACAACACGCAAGCAACGAGAGGGTGCTTTCTCTGGAAGTGGATGAAACGTCGCTCCAAAATGGAGTGAAGTGAAGACGAATACAGTGAAGACGAATACAGTGAAGACGAATAATGAAAATTTATTGAAAAATGTTTAGAATAAATGCTCAAATGAAAGACCACCAACTGCGAGACAGGCGTCACAGCGGCGACGAAGTGAATCTCGTACACTTTGGAAGATTCCTAACATTTCACGAACGTCTGCAACTGCGACGCTAATTCGGGCGCTAAGGTCCTCTGGTGACTCGATGAGCGTCTCGAAAACGGTACTTTTTAGCTGTCTCCAGAGGAAAAAATCCAGGCAAAACAGATCATTAGGTCACGCCACGGAATCACCACGGCCAATCCATCTGTTCGGAAAGGCAATGTTCAAGTAGTTCCGCACAATCTTGGTGTAATGTGCTGGCGCTTCATCGTGCTGGAACCACATAATTACTCGATGATTTGCTGGTACAACACTTAGTAAATCTGGCATCACCTGCTGGAGGAAGGTGGGGTAATTCTGTCCGTCTAGGCGGTCTGGTAACAGATACGAGCCAATTAATAGGTCGTGGATAATACGTGTCCACACATTCACGGAAAACCTTTGGTGGTGGCATCTGGAACGTGCAGCATGCGGATTTACTGTGTTCTCCATTTTGATGCGACGTTTCATCCACTCCAGAGAAAAAGGACTCTCGCGGTTCGCTGGTTGCTTTCCGACCCCACATTGTATTATGAAAGTTGTTTGTTTCGGTGAGTTCTATAACCCCTTACATTTCTGACCATCAGTTTATATACACCCTGTATATAACAATATATTGAACATATTTGGCATTACAGCATCTTAACAACAGTTTATGCCAGAGTTCTAAAGATTTTATCAATCGTTTTCTAATAAAAATGTACGTATGAAAAGATTATTTTTAAGCTGTATTGAAGGTCTAGATTTTATAATATTTCTCAAAATTTTATTGAAAAATTATGCAATCTCCCGAGAACGGTTTGTGCTAGCATTGTATTTCTAGCATTCGTTATTGTAATGATATAGTACATCTGAAATAATAATAAACTTTATTTTGTCACACAATACATACAATTTCATCTTATACGAGTGTGGTAGCAGTCATCTTTGCTTTTGCCAAAAGACATCGATCGAAGATGCTAGGAATCAGTACCCGATTTATAAATTCGGAACCGAAGCTAGATTTTGCTTTAACCTTATAATGTCGGTCTCGAGCACCGGGTCTCGATTTCGGGTCAGGCTCGGGACTAGCAACACCAGTTCCTACAATGGTGACCCTAAGAACCTAAACGACCGAACAAATGGAACAATTCTCTACGGATGCGGAGTCTAGCAATGGCGTGATATTCCTAAAACTGCAATAACGAAACAATTTGTCCTATACGAGTTTCCCTATCTTAATTTTGGATTATGTAACGTAGACAAGAATCACCAGGGAGTGGAGTAGGTGGGAGTAGCCGACTCTGCTTCTGCCAAAAGACATCGATCGAAGTTGCTGGGAATCAGTATCCGAATTATAAGTTCGAAGTCGAAGCTAGCTTTTACTCTAACCTTATAATGTCGGTCACGTAAGCACCGGGTCCCGAGTTCGTGCCTGGCTCGGGACTAGCAACATTGCGCCCAACTGGACAATTGATGCACGCAACCAACACGAGATGACAGCACCACGCTGAGCTAGAGGCGCCAACCACTTCCTCCCTGGTTGACCACGGCTGACGTCACGACGTCGAGGTACGTCACAACGCCGAGGTACGTCACCTCTCCCGGCTATTCAGCCCTTGACTGAGTTTCGGGATGGGAACACGGAGGGGATTTTCTGGGTGGCCCCCTCCTCACCGAAATTCGACCGGGGGTGCAGTTCATCAGGGGGTGCAGTGGGTGGCTGCAGCCGACTCTGCTTCTGCCAAAAGACATTGGTTGAAGATGCTAGGAATCAGTACCCGAATTATAAGTTCGAAGCCGAAGTTAGCTTTTGTTCTAACCTTATAATGCCGGTCTTGTAAGCACCGGGTCCCGAGTTCGGGCCTGGCTCGGGACTAGCAACATCAATTCCTACACGAGTAAGCGGATGTATAACAGTGTGGCAAGGGACTACGGAAAAAGGCGCTTTAGTAATTGTTAATTTATGATTACTGAAGGTCAAAATTATTAAGGACTTTTTTGAACATTCATTCAAAAATTAGAGGGGATCTTTTGAACATTTGATTGCATTTAAAATTAATAGCGTTCCAGTATTCAACGATTATAAAAATCGTTAATTATTTTCAAAACACTTCATTCGTTCATGGGATATCACGTCCACAGACTCACACACACATACTTACATGCACACAATTACATCTCACACACACTAAAATCACACAAATTTAACTTACATGCACAAACATACATCACACACACACTAATTTACATGCGCATCCATAAACTTATATATATATATACAGAGAGTAACTGACATGAACAAACTTACATCACACACACGCACGCACTAATATATATAAATACACACACACTAATTTACATGCATACCCATAAACTTATACATATGCATACACTAACTTACATCGCACACATGCACTAACTTACATACACACGCACCAACTTATATATATAGACATACACACATCACCTCAAAAATGTTCTGTTCCGAGTTCAGGGATGCTTAGCTCTTTCGCCAAAACTTTAAATTCGAGTTTTTGATCCTTTCACAGTACTTTCTCTATACATTATGTAGGGGAAGTAACAACATTTGGATGTGCAGAATCTCAAAAAAGAAATCATATTAGAGGTTTGCATGTCACGAGAAAATTGTTACTTCTAATATATTTAAAACATTTTTCTACTCATTGTATTAATTGATTCTCCTCTTAGTAAGGAGGTTAAGTTAATACAGCACGTCAATGATCTATATGATGCTTAAACTGTCAAATTTAAACATTGAACTGCGGTTTTATTTCTAATTCTTTTTAAGTAGCTGTTTGTACTGAAAGCTATGGATTAAAATTGTATTCCGCTACAATTAAGATAAAACGCAGCCATTAAGAAGATTTAAAACGACTAAAAGTTTCCAAATAAACTGAAAAATCTAAAGCAGCTTTTTTAAAAGGTTTCTAAAGGTAATTTCAAATACTATCTGGATGTTAAAGTTATATATAAAAGTGTTTCTACAAGCGGTTTTCCTTTCTCAATGTGTTTCCAAATTCTACTATAAAAATCTTTAAACTTATGTTATCTATATTTTCCAAAAGAATAGTCTATTTACTTTAAACAAATTGTATTCTACTGGAAATAGCAAAATATTTATATACTTCTTTTAAAATTTTTATACGAAAATCGAGAAAAGTTCTTATGGCGTGACTCTTGCAAACTTTATGTTGGTGAGTAAAAGTTTTGCATTAGACTTCTTAAAAATGTTATTCTATTTTTGTCGTTAGAGGCTTTTAGCTTTTAGCAAATTATTTACTTGTATCTTCTGTAATCAACTTGGACAGCTTTCAGTTTAAAATCTAAACATGGTACTCTTTTTTTCGATCTAATGTCAATCATGGGAGAGTAAAAGATTTTAAGAACATTTAATGTATTTGAATTTAGCAAAAAGTTTTTTACATTAACGTCACATTTGCACGTAAACGCCGATGAAATATTCAAGCCGATGAAATAGTTTCAACAATTTGCATAATATAAATTTTGGATACCGATAAGATATATATGGTATTGTTTTGAATGGAATCCGTCAATAGGATTTAATTTTGTATATGATTATAAATGTATTTTTAAACTTTTCCATGCGTCACTCTTGTATTTGTAAGAACATTGAAAAAAAAATTTCTCTCTGAAAACCATTTATTTTTTGCATATTTTTTAATCCACAATATTGTTTATTTATTACCTAGGCTGGGAAAAACACAGAAAAATAATACACATAGACAAACAATACGAAAATGAATATAAAAAAATATGAATACATTATATGAATACAAAAAGAAATGAAAAAAGTTAAAAAAAGAAAAGAGAAAACAAAAATATACAAACAAAAAGTTGAACAGCGCAAAACTTTACCCTTGTTCCATTGATCAGAAGATAATTAAAAGCATGGGTAACTTACTCATAAACCAGTAAATACCATCACAAATCATTTTTGAAAAAGAAATACAGTTTTTTATTCTGTCAATAGATTTTTTATTTTCACAAACACTTGAAAACCATAATGATTGATGAGCAGGAGATGATTCAGATAATTGAAAAATTTATATATAAATATCAACATCACCAAATACTTGTTTGTTTTTTTTACTATTAATCAGGCCATTGATCCACAACACTGCAGAACATCTATTTTTTACATTTTATAGTTCCTTTTTATTTTACTTTATTGACTTACAAACCAATTTATTATTATACGTGGATTGACGCAAATCATGAAATTATTTTATCTGAAGTAGCCTGAAATTATTTTATCGTAATTAACAAAGAGAATGTAGAGGGAAAAAACATAGTCATGACATAAGTAAATGAAATAACGACGTAATGTAATGGCATAAAAGTTTCATAGATAAAAATATTCCTGTGTGCCGTGTTCCAGCTCTTTGCGAGCTTTGGGAACCAAGAGCTAACATGAAGTTTATAAGAATTGGTGTTGATAAAAAGTATAATTCAGTGTTCCTTTTTTACGCAAAAAAGTGACATGTTCATAAATCAATAAGTAAAATACACTTTGTGCGAAGGATAAAATCTTGAGCAACGTGTATAAGCAATAATAATGAAATAATGTAGCATACAGCTGTTTCGAGGATACATTGGATCTCCTTCGTCAGTACAAAGGAACCAACAAACCCCAAGTCCAAAAGAGGAATGGGTGCAAAGGAAGATACAAAGGGGATTATATACCCAAAACCGGGATTAAAAGAGAGCCAATCAGAAAGCAGCATGAATCAGCTAATCCAAAACGAGAAACAACACAAGAGATTGGCGTGCGCCAAGACACAACAAGAATATCCCGACAAGACGAGTTAAGTCTAAACAAGAATAAGGGAAGATAATAAATGCTTTTCTTCTACTTCACAGTATTTAGACATGTTACGGGGAAGTTTTATAGATATGACAGAAAGAATGACTCCACAATTGAGTTTTATAGGCTTATTAATAGTATATATACTTATTCGGCAATATAGCGGGTACGTCAGTTGTAAAATTTATACAAAATTTATAAATTCTGTTCTTTTTTAACCAATTCCATGTTTTATATTTAATGTTCATAGATCTGTTAAGCGAACTTAGCAATTTCTTAGTACATTCGTTAAAATACTTTACAAAACGATTCCGTGGAGTAAAATTCTGTTGGCTAAGTAGGAGAAGTGACGTAACGCCTCTCGTTCTCTAGCCCAGCGTGAGGTAAGGAGAAAATAGAAAAATCTGCCACCACACCCACCCAAAGTAATGGCTGTCCCGCCTCGCGTTTTGTCGCTCTAGACCGTTGGACACATTAGTTCTATCGCGGCACGTACAAACGACTGTTCACGTACATTTCAGGAATCTTCAGCACGCAACCAAGCTGTAGAAGTTGCGTGCCACGACCCTTGATGCAGTGAAACTCTTTCCCAGATGAAATTCTTTCCTAACCTATAGTACTTGTTTTTTCGTCTCAATCCTGTTAACACTAAACCTACCGATATTTAATGTATACCTGTTTCTACCACAGCGGATCAAATGACCCGTCTTCAAAAAGTCATATATTTTACGATGTATGTATAGCAAAAATATACCATTTAGTACAATTTGGTGGATGAATAAAACAATTTTATTCAAATAACGGTTCTAATGTGTTTATTTATTCAATTAAAAAATGAATAGAAATAAAAGAACAAAATCCCCATTTATTCCTAAATTTAGAAATAAACAATATGCAAACCTTATTCAAGTTCAGCGAATATTTTTCAAATGATTGGGTCCTGGAAGGCACATTTGCTACACACATATTTTTAGCAATTGAAACAGATTTTTGTAGTTTTATTTATTTCTTTTTTGTAATATCTTATTTGGCACTTTTTTCTCACACATGAAACTGAACCTGAATTTGTTGACGTTCCCTGTATATCTCCTTGTTCTTTCTGTTACGCATCATGAAAATACGCATTTCGATACATCGATCCTCTACATCACTTTCGAAACTCAATAGCGATATCGTTCTCTTTTGTCTTCCACACATATTCAAAATATTCTCCTCTTCATCATCTGTACCTGAGGTTTCGCATCCGTCCGTAGTCGAAAGCCCAGACCGCCCGGCTCATCCGAGGACATAGAGCAGCAAATTGGGCGGCCGAGCATCCGTCCATAGTGTCAAATGAGTCATCATGTTGTTCTGTGTTATCCACTTCACTTTCAGATAGTTTCTCTTCACCGGATCCCGAACACTCTTCAGTTATATTATTTACTTTTTCTAATAATTTGAAATATCTTGAATTTCTCGGCATTCTTAGGTTAAGAATTGTCATCACAACAATGAAATAAATTATGGACTCACAAAATATCACTATAACTTGAAATTGCTAAAGTGAAACTGAAATCTAACACTCAATAGGTATCATCAAGTATAATGCAAAACAACAAAATTCTGATGCAATAGCAAAAGTGATTTCACCACACAATCTATTACAAGGGTCAAATAACCCGTCGCAGTAAGTAGGTCCAGTTGAATATATTTCTCGGTAAAAAAATAAACAAGTTAAAAATAAATATTGAAAAATACATTAGATGTAAATTATAATAAAAGTCGTAAAGTCAAATGGCGACGTGATAATATTATATGTAAGAAATTTTGCCAGAAAGTTTAAAAAGGATCATTTGACTGATCGTGGTAAGTCCAGTTGCATATATTTCTCGTAAAAAAATAAACAAGATAAAAATAAATATTGAAAAATACATTGGATGTAAAATATAATAAAAGTCGTAAAGTCAAATGGCGATGTGATAACATTGTATGTAAGAAATTTTGCCAGAAATTTTTAAAAGGGTCATTTGACCCATCGTGGTAGGTTTAGTGTTAAACATATATAGTAAAACCTCGGTCTCGCATCCTAGCCAAATTTTGATAAAATGATGTGTCGATCACATACCAACATTTTGTTAAACTCAAACAATTTTAATTCAAAAACTTACATTTCAGATTCAACGAAATTCTATATTTTATGTATTCCATAAAAGATATCCTCTTTAGATTTTTTCTTTAAATTTTAATTTTTATCGCACGGCCATATTGTCTGGGTCACATGTTGTTGTTGAGATCCAGACCGTACGACCTACCAGAAAGGTGTAAGGTAACTGGTTGGACGGCAGGTAAGAGCCACCCAATTTAGACCGGAATCGAGTGGGGGCGGCATCCACAGGGACCGTATCCCCCTTCCCCTACCACCAACTTCTCGGAAGGACTTACGGACCCACATGTTTAACGTGATCGTACTTCACATGAATACGGAGTCAGTTTTGGCAGCGGAGGGAATTGAACCAGGGCCTACCGAGTGCAACAGCCGCGCGCTGACCACTGGGCTACCGCGCCCCCTGGGTTACATGTGAAAGACCCAGGTCACCCGACTCACCCAAAGGTATGAGCAGTTGGATGAGTGGCCGGCCTGGGCCACATGTATAATTCCTCTGGTGACTATAACCTCTCCTGCTTAGACAAAGGCGGTTGCTCTGTCTTGTCTTTTCATCATAAAGAAAGAGACATTTTTTATCTCCGAAACCGATTTATAATCAATTAATTGTTGTACGTAACGAAATTTCATAGTTCTGTTATTATTTAGTAACAGCCAGCCATAAAATGTTCAACTGTAGCATGGTGTGACTAACTTCGTCGATTACCACGGAACTTGATGAAATTGCATTAACTGATTGCAATTTTTTTGTTAGGTCCTCTATCATGGAGGTAAAAGTAAGGAGTTAAATCTTCATATTAAGAAAATGCCAATATCGTTTGAGACAATAATTCAGGTGGCGCTGGGATAAGTAGTCCTGTATTGTATGCATTTCTATGGCGAAAGACCTAAAATATTTATTTAAACTGTCAGTTTTGTAAAAATTAATTATTAGTACAACGCAAAGAATAACTGAAGCAATAAAGAATATTTCTACGTATACAAAATTATTTTACTTTCCAATTCATTTTTATCTCCACATATTCTGTACTCTATCCTACAACTATACTGGTTAATTATACCCATAATTAAGGAATCCTTAATTTAAAAATCATAAAAAAATACATATACTAAATACTACGCCTTTCTATAGTGTCAACTAACAATAGCAACTACTTTACAAACACTAGCGACACCTAGATATAATTCTCAAAGCATTATGGCATTTTCAAGCGTTTCATCCATAGGAGTTTTATCTCCTCCTTTCTAACTCCAAGCCCTCTAAATACACACTGTTTCGCCTTTCGATTATCCTGAATAGCCCAAGCTTTAAAGCTCGAAATAATGTGCCCGAGGCGACTTGCCGGCAAATCGTTTGGACTATGAATTGCGAGAATGCCCGCAGTTCTATCGGCCGGCCGTGTCAACGCTGTGGTTGAACGTGTATGGCGTAGCCTTTCGGCGAGTCTTTAGTCCACAGGTTTGCTCAACACCATCTGTCCACTTACAACAAGGCAGACTGAAGATGATGAACCAACAGTCCAATCTGTGTAAGGGTAGGATGCGGGAAGAACAGGCATAACTGTCACAATTTGGCCAGTCATTTCTAACGGAGGACCTAAGGGACTGCATAAATCCTGAAAAGATTAAAAATCGCCCCTTTAGAAAAAAGGATCGAAACAGTAATAGGATTTACAAAGGTGAAATTCCAAGTCCATTTGTTTATCAAAACTCGATTGCGTAGTCATGGACTTGTAAACGATTGGAAAATTTAACGGGAAGACGGATTTGTAAAATTTCTGGCGCAAACAGTGCGTACAATATGCAAGTTAAATTCTCGTTATACACTTTTAGTCTCACAAAATAAAATCGATACATTGTAAGTTTTAATCAATATTAATTACATTTGATTACAGAACGCAACTTTGAACAAAAAAAAAATAATAACTAGATCAAAATATAAAACACTGCTCAAATATAAAGTCCAATCATTTCGAAAACATGCGGTAGGTTTTCTTCATCAGTGTGCGCAGGTCAATAGTTAAGCATCAAATGGACTAAGCACAAAATTTCTTAAATAAGCAGAAAAACCATTGGTAGTGCAATTAAAGGAAGGGGAAGGAATTTGATAAAATAAAAATCCAGCACAATAGCCAGAAAGAAAAAGTTTGATATTTTCTTTTGGGGGGGAGGTGGGGGTATTTTATCCATTCTCTATCCTATCACCAAATGCACTCCCACTGATTATTTCTAAATATTTAAGTAATTTTCTTCAATTAGTTTGATTCATTCGTTAAGTAAGTCTTGGCCTACTCGCATTGCTGAAAAAAAGGCCATCAGATGGTTTCGAAGCGATCGTAGGCTTGTGGGATTTTATTTTACAGCATTTTACGTTGTAACCTGGAAAATTAATTAGGCATTTGGTAGTGTGGCAAAAATATTGATTACATTTTATTTATTTAGTACAGTAGTACAATAACAATTATCGTGTGGCCCGACACATAACACACCTTTTTCAGCAGTCCGGTGTCCACCTATAGAAAAAACATACAGCCTAAAAGATAAAACATGAAAATACACACTACTTAGTTGATGACACTTAGTTTTGGGGCAATTTAATTATTCATTTAAAAATATTCTTTCCATTTAAACTTTCAATTGACAATTTACAATTCTTAAAGTTTCATTCTAATCTGGAGACAAAGTGCGATGACAGCGCAGTATCTTTTGCAATTAATTAAAAGCGACATAATCATGGGAAATAAAAGGGGTACTTGTTGCTATTGCAGTGCAGGTTGCAGATTTCTTTGTAAAAGGCTTTAGACTG
Organism: Amaurobius ferox; assembly: GCA_951213105.1. Taxonomy (NCBI): domain Eukaryota; kingdom Metazoa; phylum Arthropoda; class Arachnida; order Araneae; family Amaurobiidae; genus Amaurobius; species Amaurobius ferox. Next base: position 161,224,099 of record OX578136.1, on the reverse strand, counting down.
CTGCCTTCCTTTCATATATCGAACTTATGCTGTCTTCGATCTCAAAAGTATGCTGATTCATGTCGACTTTTCACACATCTGTTTATTTCTCTTTCATCATTTACTCTTCGGCGATCATTATTGGCTCCATATAATGCTATTGTGTAGGGCTTGAACTGCTCTGCTGGCCCCTCCTTCATTTCTCCCCTTGTATCTATTTGGTCTATTGGCTAGCAGCAACCCCCCCCCCCCCCCCCGATGTACTCCTATAGCTCTAGTACCATTGGCAGACGAGCTAGCGCGAGAAAGTTCTTACTGGTCGGAGATATAATACTGAGCATAACTGCCTGAGATCCCCAGGCCCTCATGAATTTTCGATGCATGTGGGACTTTTTATTTCCCACACAAATTTATTTCAGTTATACGTCAACTACTGGCGACAGTCTTACTGGCTCCATTGCATGATGCATTCACAATTTATTGCCACCTTCTGGTACTTGCTATTTTGCGTCATAAAAATGTCTTATAGTCTGCAACCATTTAAAATACAAAATTGCGCATTTCTGCCATCGCAGGTAGAAGTCCCGAGTATAATTCAAACTGCAGGCTACGTCTTGATTAACTTGGCTTCCCTATTTTAAAATGATTTTTACTTTTCCTACATTGCAAATATATAATAAAAATAAAGTATTGTGTTGAAGTATAAAATCCGACTCTCAGGGGTTTGTGAATTTACACGTTTTGATCATCTCTGAAGACTCATTTTAGTCATTCCATCATTGCTTGAGTCTATAGATCCATTTATGTCGGATAAACTGAAAAAATTGAATGAAAATAGCTATAATGACTTCGTTAAATGTCAGAAGCTCGTTGATTTGGGGAAAAGCCCTCAGTTTTTAGAATTTTATTTTTCGAAATTTGAAGACTGATTTTTTTTTTTAAGTTAAAAGTTCTTACAAATATAGTCATTGATATGTAATTTTTATTTAAAAATTAATATCATCATTCACATGCGTATTAATATCACTATTTACAAGTGTATTAATATCATCATTCGCATGCATATTAATATGCGTTGCGAACGAGAAATCTCTTTTGTTAAAAACAGTGAAACATTACTGAAAATATTCTTCACTTTTAAGTGAAATTCGGCGATTCTTCGCCAAGAGATCTTCATTCAACGGCTATGCTTCAAGCAATGATTGTATCGAAACAGAAACACAAAAGACCAATAATGCCGTTATTTCTGCAGTTCCCAATAATACGCCTATTGACTCCGAATTAGAAAAAACCGAAATTGGTTTAAAAAAGAATAAGGACAACATTCAAAATTTGCTGTATAAGGCCTCCGAAATTTATGTACATTTTTCGAAGCCCACTATAATGATAATTGCAGCCAAATTGCAATGGAAATTTAGATGCAATGGAAACAGGGTTATGCAAAAGGGTTGTAAATTCAAAAGTTAAAAATAAAGTACATACTTGTTTTTTCATTGTAAATGTGAAATCAATACATTTCAATCTTAATGATTTTTTGATTTACAATATCATAATATGCCGACAGATAAATTATTTTTATTGTTAATCTCATATTTAAACGTGTTATCAGTTGTTATGAATATCGATTGTACCGAATTTTTTCCTGTTCCTTGCGACCTATTGCGACCGTTTCCTACTCCTTCCTTATATGCAGGCTCCCCTGTATTTAAAATCAACCAAATAGATAGGAAGAAGAGCAAAAGCATCATCCATAAAATGGCTTCTATCAGAATTTTACTCAAAACATACCACTCTGCCTCTGAGAAATATGAATTTTCTCACAGAATATTTTTTTTCATTACACATTCACAATATACGGCAAAAAAAAAAAAAAAAGAAGAAGAAACACCGCCATAAGCGTCATTTCGAGGTTTCTGTTTAGCTCAATGTAGTCGACGTCTCATAAATGAAAATTTTAATATTTTATTAGTAGAAAATGCATTTCTTGAAAAACGTTTGTACACGACTTCCGAGAGAAGCAGGATCAGCTACGAAACTGATAAAATTGCGTTTCTTCATGCCCCTGATTTTAGGGGGAGGCCCCATTTCTTATCTAACTAAGTACATTTTTTTAGCACCGTAGGTAGAATTACGAATACCTAACAGATAACCAGTGTTATAATTTGAAAGTCCGAATCGCTTGATTATGGCGACACATTCTATGATCTTGTAGAAGAATTTGAGGAAATATCGCCAACTGCGACTTTTGGCGAGTTCTGGAAACTTGAGTTTTGTAGATTAGCGGGTTACATTATTTTTCCAGAACTAGGCAGAGAGTACATAAATTCGTCATTAAGTACAATACTCTTTTTGCGATGGATAAGAAAAACTTGAGCAACGTATAGAAACACAAATAATACAATAATGCATCATACAGCTGTTTCGAGGACACGCTGGATCCCCTTCATCAGTGAAGGTGAACCAACAAACCTGAAGTCCAAAAAAGGAATGGGCGCAAAAGAAAGAAGCAGGGGTGATTATGTACCCAAAACCTCTATTAAGAGAAAGCTAATCAGAAAGCTGCATGAAGAACCGCCCAGCCAATCCGGAACTTGTCGTTCCGGATTGGTTCCGGGTTTGTTGGTTCTCTTGCACTGACGAAGGAAATCCAGCGTATCCTCCAAACAGCTGTATGCTGCATTATTGTATCATGTGTGCTTTTATACTTTGCTCAAGTTTTTCTTATAAATGCGTCATTGTTTAGTTGAGTTGCTGGCGTTATACGAGTCAAAGTGAATTGTGAATACGTGAGTGTTTTGATTTCAGTACCTACAATAATTTTAACAATTGTCTTGATGCAACACTTAAAATGAACTTAAAAATAGTAAATTGCATTTTAATAATCACTAGCCTGCGAAAAACTTTTTTTTTCAGTGGTCTCCAATTTGAAAGTTGATTTTGACTGAATTCAAAACGTCAAATTTAAATAAAATTTTTAGTCAGATTTTGCGTAGAACGCCAGGATGTTAAAATAAGTTTTCCTTTAACTGCGAAAATTTATTTGAATTGGTCCTATGGTCCAGATTAGGGGTTCTCAACCTTTACATTAATGCGTACCACTGAAACTAAAAAATATCAATACCACTGACAAAAATGTATGTTCTTTATAAGAATAGGAAATCAAGACAACGCACTTAATTAAGTCATTGCCATATTTTTAATTCGTTTCCAATGAAAAAATTCAACAAAAATAATAAGTTATTATTGCAAAATTGCTTCAACAATTTCATCTGCCAGCATTCTCATTTTCTTCCAACAATTTTGCATAATATCCATTGCTTATAATGATAAAATGTATTGTATGTAGTGTTGTTTTAAATAGAATCCACCTACACCCTCAATTGGGTTCAAATTGGTGTGTGCTTCAAATGTATTTTATACTTTCCCCACAATATATGGTAGTGTATAGGGAAAATATTGGAATCATGTCGAAAATCGAATTTTCGACTTATCTACCCGTTTCGGGACCTCTAGAACACGAAAACACTATTTTTAGAGTGACGTCTATGTGTGTGTGTGTCTGTCTGTGCAATGTATGTATCCACTCTAACTCTAAAACTAATGAACCAAATTCTATAAAATTGGACAAGTCACTTGGGTGTGTGTGACCCTGGTGCTGATTAGTTTTTGGTGCGATTCAGGAAAAAACAACCTTCCTTTTTATGCGAAATGATCAGCAGAAATCGTCAAAATCTAAAATTAAAAAAATGCATATGCTGAAATATATTAATTAAATGCTTGTATTATACATAATTTTTAACAATGAAAAGAATAAGACCAACCCCATTACACTAGGGCTAGCCGTTCTCGAGATATTTTAGTTTTTTCGCATTTACACTGAGCCACCATTTAATAAAAATCCAGTTACCAACTGAGAATGAAAATTAAATTAAATGTGCCAATTCAGTGTCATTTTAAATAATTGTGACGTTATTTTGTGCAATGAAGCTCAATATAATGAATTATTGAAGAAATAGAGAACGTGAATATGAGTCTGCAGGGAAAGTCATGTTCTGTCCACATCTGATTTTTTACTTTTGCAATGTTGCGTAAGGGTAGAAAATATTAAAAAACTGGTTTATTTTCTCATAATTTATTTCAAAGTCAATGTTAATCCATTTTTTCTAACAGAAAACAGCATTTTTAACAACTTTTCTGCAATAAAGAAAAACTTTACAATAAAAGAAATATATTTTCAAATTCACCAGAGACAGTACGAATAGAACAACGTACCCTAAGCGCCGTTCCTCTTGGCGCAAGTAAGACATTTACATAAATAGAAGTTTTAATAATTCATTCGCAGAAAATGCATTCCTTGAAAGCGTGTGAATGCGAGAGTGGAGAATAGTAAATTAATTCCAAGATAATATATCGGAAATATCTTGCAAAATTCATTTCAGCCCGTTGGATATTCTCTTTCAGATATGCCGTGGGCGTGTCACATTCAGTATTGAACACCGATCACAAAATGCCATCAGGCGTGCTAAATCTCTCTTATGACGTCTTTAGCTGAGGAAAGCCACCAATTCTTCACACCAACCGATGATTCCGCACACATATCGATGAAAATATTTACGTTTTCATATAACTAGAGAAAGTCTGTTTTCAGAAGGTAATCAAGGCTTTGATGAAAGTAGATATTTTGATACCTCCTGAACTCATTAATAAAATTAACTGGAGTACTCGACTTTCTCAAACCAGAATCTATCTTTAGTAGTTTATTTTTTATTTTCACAAAAAAATTTGAAAATTGGTTTCATGGGTCCAAATGATTACAATTATAACGTGAAACCCTTCATTTAAATGGCATGAAAACAATCTTTTGATTCATGCCATACTTGACAACATACCCCCCCCCCCGGAGGGCGGGTAACTTGCCTCTCGAGGGGGGCTAATGACGTCATCAACAAAAAATTATATCGCGGCTATATTTCACAGCAATGATTGAAACTGTTAAGTTTCCTGATCATTGAGCCATAAATAAACCCTTTTGTGCATGATTATATCAAATTTTGTCCTATGCTGCCATGTTGTTAAAAAATAAAAAAATTTAAATAAATGTCGAAGTTTTCTCTCGAATTTCAAATATTCCATCTGGTTCTAGAGTTCTTGATAACAAAGCCGGTTATAAAGTTTCGTGAAAATCCCTTAATATTTGTGGCCGCTATCGTGTACACAAGAAATCGACCACAGACATACAGACAGACGGACAAATGGTCAGAAAGTGTCCATAACAGTCAGAATGCGTTCAGGTACCATATATTGGTTCCATATAGTGGTATCAAAATCTCAAAATAAAAATAGACAGAAGTAGTGACGAGTAAAGTAAAAGTAGTTGAGGAGTAAAGTAACAGTAGGTGGCGAGTAAAGTAAAAATAGGTGACGAGTAAAGTAACAGTAGTGACGAGAATGTAATGCCAGAAATCTAAGATATTAAATAATTGATACAAATGAGAAATGGTGAAAGCAGGGTGAATGCGGGAGGTAGTGAATATTCCCACGTTAAGCCCATTGTCGGTAACCGAGATGGCGACGATGTGCCTGCATACCAAAGAAATAGCACGTAGACCATCCAGCAGAAGAAAAGGTATAAATATAAGGTGAATCAGGGGTCAAGTCAGTTGCATTTTTGAAGAGAAAGCTGCAGTAGCAGTTAGATTTGGTGTGAGTGCCTCTGATATATGGATGAGTTCAGAGGAGAGCTCGCATGTACATCTGGTGTTAAAAAAAGTGTAAAGTGTGGAGAAGCCTTAGTGCTCTTCTTCAAAGGTGTTGTTGTTGAGACCCAGACCATCCGACCTACCAGAAAGGTGTAAGGTAACTGTTTGGACGGCCGGGAAGTGCCACCCAATTTAGACCGGAACCCAGTGGTGGAGGCATCCTCAGGGACCGTACCCTCCTTCCCCTACCACCAACCTCTCGGAAGGACTTACGGACCCACATGTTTAACGTGATCGTACTCCGCATGAACACGGCGGCAGTTGTGGCAGCGTGCAAATCCAGCGCGCAAACCAACGGGCTACCGCGCCCGAAATGTGCCAACAGCACGCGGTGTTCCCAGGTGGTCACCCACCCAAGTACTAACCGCGCCCGATGCTGCCTGACTTCGGTGATCTAACGAGAACCGGTGTTTTCAGCACGGTACGGCCGTTGGCCCTTCTTCAAAGGTGTGAAGGACCTTCTCAGGTACCGTACAATTAGAATTATATGAGGATGTCTTCAAAAATTGTGATCCAACCAAAATATTAATTATCTGGCATTACAACCACCAACCACTTTTATATGTATTCGAATAGAATGATACTTCTGTAATTTGTCAATTTTTTAATAGTGTAAGATAATTATGTAATGAAATAAATGTTGTTCCTTTCCTGTTAACCTTTTAGTTCTAACTTAGTTATCCCGTTATGCTAAATTTAGATGGGTTTTGCAGCCACCAAAGCAATGTATGCAACAGTGAGTTTTAGTGCATTTTTTACATGTATGGTTAATCTACTGATTAATAATTAATTATTTAACTGCATTTTACGATAGAGTAAATATATATAAAAATAAGAATAATCGGCACCGAGTAAAGTAAAAGTAGGTGACGAGTAAAGAATGTAGAATAAAGTCTCATCCAAAGCTATTGGATGCAATGTGTCGTATCTCGATGTGTCGTAGATACAACCCCCGTTAATTTATTCCTAGAAGAAATTAAGCGTGCAATCCAAAGGAGCATCTCTCTCTCCCTTCTGACCCACGATTGCATAAAGTACTCAATATTTCAGGAGCTGAGGGCGGTCTTTCCTCTCCTTCAGTTCTTTTTCCCATTTCTCGGGGAAAATTAAATTAACTCTAATGAACGTTGTTTTTCTACTTACCATTTATGTTTTGTTGAGATATTCAATATTTGATTTTGAATGAGTATCGCTAAAACAAATTTTTGAAAAACTAATTTTTGGATTTAAAACGAATTCTAATGTTTTGAAATATATCTTAAATAAATAGTTTTGAATTTTAACCAATCATGTTTCTCTTTAGAATCTTTAATTGATATATTTTTTTTTCTTTTTAGCTGTTTTTTAATACTTTCCAATATAGTTTAAAAGTATTTACAACTTTAGTCATTCTGTCTGTCTGTCTGTCCGTCCGCGCGATAAATTCCGTAAATTTGACGAAATAGCATTTTAGAGATATTGTTGAGATGATCTGTGTGATGTTTGGGAATGAAAATGAATAAAATCACCCAATTAGTTTCGGATTTAATCCGGGTTGAAAAAATACAATGCATTGAACCCTATGGGACTTAATTTTTCAAACATTTTTTAAGCGGAGTTAAAATTCGCAAATTGCTTCAAAAATTTTATGAAATATTCAAATTATCACATAAAATGCGTAAAAACATTTCAGCAAAATATGTTGTGTAATTTAAATAAAAATTGAAATAATTATACCCATATTATATGAACCGATATATGACAAGATCACGTGACGTGGCTCATTGCAAAATTAAATAAGGCCTCCACTTTTTCCCCTGTGTATACCGTAGATATTTAAAGACCGTTTAAATTTCTATATAGTGTTGCATCCGTCATAAAAACACTTTAATTTGGAGTATTATCTATGCATCTACATTTAGTGCCAACGCAATTACAATATTTTTTATTTTAAATGATCGCTAAACTTTCTTTAATCCTACAACGAAGCCTAATTTTAACCCCAAACTATAACAGAATGCAAACAAATTTAGCGATTGTAAGGTGAGTTGTATAAGAAACGTTGATTTTTTTTCACGCAAAATTATTTAACTCAGGAGTCTGAAATATAAGTAATATGAATGAAATATTCATTGATTTTACATAGAGAAGCAGACGATTTATAAAATGAAATGCTTTGTCATAGTTAACACAATTTCAAAGAACTAATTTAATATGAAATAAGTAAACGATATAGTTTCCATAATAATGCAATTTTATAAGGGAGACGTAATATTAATTGCAAAAGCATCTCAAATCATACTTTCGATGACATCATTAAAATAAAGTCAATTTTGTAATAGTTAGCATTGTCTTTTTCGATGAAGATTAATTTTGTCAATAGTGATTTTTGAAACAGTTTAAAATGTAAATAAAATTACGTGTCAGTTGGAATGTGTTTTATAATAGCTTTATGCATGATTGATCTTCCTTTCTTTTTTAACACTTTACAACAAAGTTGAAAAGTGTTTATGACTTTGTTCATTCTGTCTGTCTGTCTGTCTGTCTGTCCGTTAGCACGATAACTGCCGTAAAAATGACTTAATCAAAATGAAATTTTAGTATGTTGTTCAGACGGTCTGTAGGACCTATGGGAATATAAATAAATAATATCACACAATTAGTTTTGGATTGAACCCGGGTTGAAAAAATGAAATACATTGAGCCCTATGGGACCTAATTTTTCTAACATTTTTTAAGCGGATTTAAAATTCACAATTTGCTTCGAAAATTTTAGGTAATAGTCAAATTGTTCCATAAAATATATAAAAAAAAATTCAGCTAAATATATTCAGTAGTTTTTTAAATAAAAATTAAAATAATAATTACACATCTTATATGAAACGATCACGTGACCATGATATGAAACGATCACATGACCTACTTCAAAATGATATATGGCATCCATCTTGTTTCAAATTCGTGATTTTTTAAAGTTCTTTTTAATTCATATTGAGTATTGTATCCATCCTAAAACTACTTTATTTCTGCTTAAATTCTGTGCATCTACATACTAAAACAACACAATGACAATATATTTGAGTTTAAATTCTCATTCAAATTTGATTATTTCTACAACTAAGCCTATTTTTCACCTATGTAAAATGTAAACAGCAAAATATGAAGAATGAGTTGTATTAGAATTACTGTATTTCTTTAACACAAAATAATTCAGTCCATGGAGTCTGCATGGCTGATATGAATGAAATATTAATTGATTTTATAAACAGAAGGACGATTTTTTTCGATGAAGTTTTAAGCATAAAGTTTATGAATTGTAGCTCCATGGTCTTAATTTTTAAATAAAATAAATTATTATAGTATTGTGATGAATGAAATGGAGAAAGTTATGAATGAAATCCTGCTTTTATAGAGAGATCCAGGCGTGTTATTTTTTCTATGACGTCATTTGAATGAATTTCAGTTGTTTTCGATGAAGTTTTCAAATATAATAAATTATCGTAGTATTATGATAGATTTAAAAATATTACCGTGGAATGTATTGCATTTTAGAGATATTTAAACCACGCAATTTATATTTCAATGCCGTCATTTGAATGAAGTTCATTTTTTTCAATGAAGGTTTAAGTTTTCAAATATAATAAATCAATGTAGTATTGTGATAAGTTTTAAAATATTACCGAGGAATGTATTGCATTTTCGACTTTTTTAAATAAAATTGCATTGAAGTTGGAAAGTGTTTCATAATCAATGCTTTAAGCATGATTGATCTTTCTTGTTTTCTTAGATGCAGCAGAGGAATATAAGTCATTCTGAGGAAATTATTGAGAGTAACAAACACAACACTAATAATTATCGTTACCTTTATGGTTATGGTACCTTTAAAGCTTATTTTCAAATTTTGTTTATATTTTTGCATCGTATAAACATACACAAACACACACACCACGCTCAAAATATTGAAGGCCGGTTCTAAAAGGCCGGAAACGTGTAGCTTCGTCTAAAACCAGTATCCCAATTTTCGACCCTAATCCAACACGTCCCCTATACAGTACCATGTATTCTTTATACAATACCATACACCATATAGGGAAAGTAAATTGAATGTATAAATAAAATTTACCTTCCTGAAACAATTCCTTCCCGACTCACGCAAAGGAAACAGTGGTCATCGTCGTTGACGCGATGCATTTTACAGGGGCGCTACCCACCATCTCCTTTTATGTCTTTCTGAACGGAGTAAAGCAGACGAGCATCAAGTGTCTCGGTCACCGCTCCTACCCAAATGTTTTTATGACCACTCAATGTTGCATGAGATGAGAAAAGCCCTTTTTCTCGAGACTTCCTCTATTTGCAGTTTTTCTGGAAACAGATAAGGAGCGAGCACGGTCTAAAATTAACTTTGTAGAAAGGGTTGTAGGTTATTTTTTTGGCTTTCTCATTAGTAAATAGAGACTCCCGTTTCTTATTTTGAAACGCTTTCAAGCGCCGGTCTTACCCCCACCCCACTTAATAGTAATATACACAAGTGTTTCTAAAAATGCTGCCCTGTTCCCACTGTTGGGCTGCGAATGCATTCTACATGGGATACGCTACCTCTAAGCGGGCCAAGCAAAGAAATGTAAAATTTTAATGTTTGTCAAAGCTGACTAAATATTATTAGAGTTTCAACACCTATCATCATACTTCGACATCCGAAAACAAAAAAATTTGATGTTGGCAACACATGACTTTCCTTATATAATGCAATGAATTTACTATTTTTACAATAAAAAAATAGGTTTTTCTTATAGAAGCTATTTATATTCTTTCCAAGAATTTTCGTCAATTAGTCGTCATTTTTACTGATTTAGTGTAATTTTTATCCATTTGGCGAGATTTCCGTTAATTTGGCAACATTTAAAAAGTCGCCAAGTTGGCGACATTCCGCCAAATCCGGCGCCAAAATCTCGCCAAGCGCTATGGACAGAGAAATAGGTTATTCTTATAACAGATAAATAACTATTGGCGTTCAAATACAAAAGTATTGCACAAAGTATCTTTTCTCATGAATGGAACGAGCTAGATCCACGAGAATGATGTCACCCAATTTATCGCATGATATTACATATGAAAAGTGAATATGTTTCTCAATAGTTAATATATTTTTTTTAATTTTTGGCATTTTTCGATAAATTTATTTTAAAAATGTGCAATATCTCGAGAACGGTTCATGCTAGCGTTCTAAAGTTTGTGTCAATCGGTTTCTAAGGAAAAATTACATTAGAAATGTCTATTTGTGTAACTTTATTAAAGGTTTTGATTTTTTGGTGATTTTTTCAAAATTTCACTCGACAATTTAGGAGGATTCTGAACATTCGATTACGTTTAAAAACAATAGGTTTCTAGTATTCACGAATTGTGATTTTTGTACCAAATTTCGTTCGAATTGGTCCATTTGTTCGTCAGTTATCGTTTCTCCACACACACACATATCACTTCAAAAACGTTTGATTCATGATCAGGGATGCTTGGAACGTACTCTCCCGCTGAAGTCGAAAACTCGAATTCGACCCCGTCACAATACTTTCCTTATACATTATGTATATAAGGAAAGTAATATGATATAAAATTACACCTAAACTTTTAAAACAATCCATTTTGTAACTGTATATTTGGAGAGACTATTTACTACAGATCGTACTGAAAATGTATTTATTAACAATGGAAGACTGTCTTTGAAAACACGACTTTGGTACCAAATACTTCCTGCAAAATCAAAGTGGGTCAGGGACAGAAAGTTTGAGGACCTTAATTTGTAATCAGTGTACAAAAATATCCATCAATTTTGGTTCTGGATTACATTGAGTCTTCTCACATCAATAAAAATTCCAATAATCTGGCTAATGATTTGTTTATGACACCATATTTCACGCTTTTATGGCTTGACCAAGTTACGGATTATTTATTTTTATCCCTTATCTTCGCAATTTTACTTCTTTCGCGTCCATTTTTTTTTAATTTTATCACTCTATATTTTGCGTATATTTTCTGGATTTGTTAAACTCTTTCTCCCTGTCACCAGATGACACAACAGTTTCATTTCTTTAGAGTCTCTTTGTAAGGATATATCTATAAAGGTTAGAAATTAGGTAGAAATTTCATATCCTGCTCGCACGGAAGATGAAAACACATCAGGTGTTTTCAAAACAACTTATGTGGAACGGAATATTTAAAACTGTGTTCCACGAGGGTGTTTCAATAAATAAGGTAACAAGGTCTTCAGTGTGAATACATTTATTCTTGTATTAATGTAAAGATAACCAGTAACTTATAAGGGCACGCATTACTTTTCCACTTAATCTTCATACTTCTCCAGGCATTTGTTCCGCTGGTATATCCAAATATGGATCCCAGAGCTTAAGAAATCAGCGTCAAGGTCCTGTAGCTATAGACAACTTGTTGAAATTGACTATCAGTTTCACGTCGTTTTCTAGCCAAGTACTTCTTCAAAGGACCGAAACGATGAAAATCGCTAGATGCCAGGTCATTGCTGCACGGTTGGGGTTTAAGCACTTTTCCATAGAAGCGCTACAACAGTTCCAGCCCACTGTATTATTGGCAGTGTGGGGCCTGGCCTTACCATGAAGCATATAACGTTAACAAGTTGGCGATGAATTTCAGTTGGTGTTATACCCTGAATTCGCAGAAATCTTATCACACAACTAATCTGGACGCTTAACCACGTTTCCACAAGTATCGCCATTTTTAAATATCTGTTAAACAATGTGCTGCCCTCTAGTGGCAGAGAAAAAAAACGAGATCCGAGTACTTTATAAATATAGAACGTATCCATCCAATGATGAATTTCACACGTATGACAGGCCCATTCCTCGATTACTTATACTATTTTAAACACAAAACAACTTCATGCTGTACTTGTGGATCCTATGGTGACGCAGACCACTATGTTTTCACTTGTCCCCTTACAAAATCTTTCCACCTTTCTAAACCTTCTGCTGGAAACTCCGCGGCCTGGTTCTCGAGTGTCTGCTCCAACAAAACTTCTATTAACAAGATCAAAAACTGTGTTCTCATAGCGAGAGAAATTTCTAATAAAATTACATAATCAGCCTGGGAGCCTCTTCTGCTTTTAACATTTTCTCTGATCTCTGGACCCCCCTAAGGTGTCGCTTTTTTGGTGGAGGTTTTTGCTTTGTTTTTGTAGTTGGTTTTGTTTATGTGGTTTGTTTTGTTGTGCTGTTTATATAGCTCCTTGATGGTTATACTACATTAGTGCTTGGGTTTTTTTCCCTTCGGGGTTTTTTCGTCTTTCCTTTTTTTTCTTTCTTATGTCTCTCTTGTATTGTATTGTATAGTTTTTATGTTTTGTTTTGTCGTTGCCATTCTTTTATTTGTCTTGTTGTAACTGTGTTGTGATTCAATTTTAACCTGTTTTGTAATGTTTTGAATCTAAAATAAAGTTCTCGGCCACACACTTAGCTACAGTAAACCTTCGGGTCTGTCGTGTGGTCTGGGTTTTCAACACTTCAACACGTATGACAGGCATTGTTATAGTTTTTAATGAAATGCTCTTATATTTACTTACTAGCGCAAATGTTATTTTTACGGAGAGGAAATTTTATAATGCCTTAGAAAACTAAGGGTATCTACGCCTGCTCGTTTATGCTGTACAACCCCCGGAGCTCTCGCTGTCACTCACTAACCACTAGAGGTCCAGGTTATTCAAATATTGAACACTGCAAATAAGACGCTAATTGATCATGACGCTAACAGAAGCTACTATTAGAACACGAGTTTCATATCGATAAGGAGGAGAAAAAGGCAGAAGCCATCTGGCAGATTTAGATAAACTTTTAATGTGGCATATTATATAAGGGGTGATTCGAAACTCTGTACAAACATTAATGGGAGATAAGGAACACTAAAACAAACAATTTTCGTTAGTAAATGTATGTTCGTATATGTCATCCTTTGGCGCTAGAGGGCGCCGTTGGGCTGCATGGTAATTTTCCCCATCATTCATATTGCGAACTTCGTACGTGTAGCAAGGTATAATTCTACGAATGCTAATGTGCGTCTAACGTATGAAGCTGCCAATGGAAACAAAAGAGCTGCTACAATATTATCGGCACAATCTTACAGCAGTTAATCCATTTCTATTGACATCCCCATACGCTAGATATATGTCAGCGGTACTGCCAAGATCGAAGGTTGTTGTTGCTTATCCTCTTTAACAGATCTGACATAAGTCAGATCAACTCCAGAAGCTTGTTGACCGCCAGAAAATCAATAACTAAAAGGGGGGCAGATGTCAAGTCCTCCTTGGAAAGTCCGACGCAACTCAGAATGTGCTCCGGGGAGGCCGGATGGTCACAGCATTTATTGCAAGTGGGATGGATTTTTCCACCGCGTTCAAAAGAAAGACACTTAAGGTGGCCACTTTTAAGTCTAGCTAGTGCAGTCTGGGAGCCACGATCACATTTAATTTCCAGAAGAGCGCCAGGGGAAGTTCCGGTCCACGAACGTGTCCCTGTTTGTTCTGCGCGAAGGACGATGCAGCATCAATTTCATTAGTCAACAAACTCATAGGGAGGAGGGAATGAGCAGCTTCAGTTGGATCGAAGGTATAAAGTTAAATGGCCGGGAGCGAGCCACCCAATTGGGACCGGAAGCCACTGAGGGAGGAATTCACAGGAACGGTATCAGCCTTTTCCTAACCCATCATACTTTGTATGGACTTTCGAATCTATGGATTTATCGTACCCATTCCCCGCTTTGACACGGGGTACGTTTGAGTGGCGACGAGGGTCGGACACTTTACTACTGCGTGCGACCCTCTCGTCATAAACATTGCACTATCCCAGCTCTGTCAGTCATCTCAATATTCTTCTTCCTTGTTTTCGACCCAACCAGTCCGACCTGCCCGAAGGTGTTATTGTTAAGATCCAGACCATCCGACCTACCAAAAAGGTGTAAGGTAACTGTTTAGACGGCCGGGAAGAGCCACCCAATTTAGACCTGAACCCAGTGGGGGAGGCATCCACAGTGACCTTACCCTCCTTCCCCTACCACTAATCTCTCGGAAGTACTTACGAACCCACCTTTTTAACGTGATTGTACTCCTAGTGAACACGGCGACAGTTTTGGCAGCGGTGGGAATCGAACCCGGGTCTACCGAGTGCAATTCCCGCGCTTTAACCACTGGGCTACCGCGCCCATTCCCGAAGGTGTATCTGTTTGGACAGCCTGGAAGTGTGACCCAATTTAGGCTACAACCCATTGGGGTGGTATCCACAGGGACCGTACCCTCCTTCCCCTACCACCATCCTCTACGAGGAACTTACGGACCCACATATTTAACGTGGCCGTACTCCGCGTGAATACGGCGACAGTTTGGGAAAACGCGGGAATCGAAATCGGAATCCGAGTGCAATTACCTCACGTTAACCACTGGGCTGTCGCGCCCCTCATCTCAACATTCGTGAAATACTCAGTATTGTACGTACGAAGTCCTCTTTACAAATGTCGACGGCAATAAGAAAGGCAATTTTAGCTGCGCCCGACAGCGCCCTCTATCACCAAAGGGTGACAACATCGAATATACATACATTCATTAACGAAAAATGTTTGTTTTAGTGTTCCCAGTCTCCAATTAAAGTTTGTATAAAAAGTTTCGAAGCACTGATAATATTAACCACGTTATCTACTCAAAATGAATAGCAGTTAGAAATAAGTTGCTTGAAGATGTTAACACCAAATATAGAAAATGATTAACATCTACACATCCCAACGACCGTCCCCCACTGGGTTCCGGTCTAAATTGGGTGGCACTTCCCGGCCGTCCATACAGTTACCTTACACCTTTCTGGTAGGTCGGACGGTCTGGGTCTCAACAACATCCCAACGACCGTACCGTGCTGAAAACACCGGGTATCGTTAGATCACCGAAGTCAGGCAGCATCGGGCGCGGTTAGTACTTGGGTGGGTGACCACCTGGGAACACCGCGTGCTGTTGGCACATTTCGGTAGCTGGGTTCCGGTCTAAATTGGGTGGCACTTCCCGGCCGTCCAAACAGTTACCTTACACCTTTCTGGTACCCTCAGGCTGATTAATAACATTTCTACTCACAAATCAAAAAATTTCGTTTCCCTGACCACCGTGGACATCTGCGGGGCCTTCGATAATCTCAACTGGAATATATTACCTCAAACACTTTCTAATATCAATCTTCCACCAATTTACCAAAACTTTATATTCTCTTATTTAAATAATAGACAAATTTCTCTGGCTAACGGCACTTCCTCTATCACTAAATGTATCTCCTCTGGGGCTCCGCAGGGTTCGGTTCTTTCTCCTACCCTGTGGAGTATTTATTTTAATGATATACTTAATCTTAATGATGATCTTTTTTACCTGCAGGCCTTCGCGGATGATCTTGCGGTGGTCACTTTTTCCACAAACTTGAAAACATTACGTATTAATACTAATAATCTCCTTGATCTTATCTCGTCCTCCCTTTCGGCCCTTAAACTCTCCGTCACCCCCGAAAAATGTAAAGCTATCGTATTTAAAAAAAATAGATCTAAAATTAAACAGAGACCCTCATTTAAAATCCAAAACGTTAAAATTCAAACTACTAGACAATTAAATTACTTAGGCATCACGATCGACGATAACCTTAAATGGAGTTCCCATATTTTTAATCTGAGAGAGAAGTGCTTCAAGTTCGCTAGCACTTTTGGGAGAGTGACTGGCAGTAACTGGGGTGTTGATAAATCCTTTCTTAAAGTTTGGTATCTTTCGGTTATCGAAAAGATAATTACTTTCGGCTCAGGAGTTTGGGGAAAAGCATTGACTGGGGCACAGGTCAAAAAACTTATCTCTCTTCAAAGGATTTTTCTTTTAAAAATCTCATCTGGTTTTTGGACTACTTCTAACATTTCTCTCTTTTCTTTAACTGGAATCCCCCCCATTCACTTTGTAATAAATTCTTTGTACAAAAAATATACCTTTTGGAAACTTCGCAATAACCTTTTTACAAATCCTGCCCTTCCCCCCCCTGAAAAATTTGATCATAACTGCCCTTCTTCCAGTATCCCTCCTTCTCAACGTACAGTGACCTTTTCCCCCATTAATCCACTTAACTTTTCCAAAATAAATATTTACACTGATGGTTCCTCTATTGAAAACAATACAGGATACGCCATTTGCATCTTTAACGAAAACACACTGGAAGAAACTTTCACCTTTAAACTTGAGCATGGGAACACAGTTTTCCAAGCAGAAATTGCTGCGATCCATTTCTCTATAAATTGGGCATCTAATAGAAACATTAAAATTAATATCTTTACAGACAGTTAATCGTCAATCTCGGCCTTTAACTCCATAAAAAACAAATCTTTTTACTTATCCAAAATTAAAACTAATGCTAATCTTAATAAACATTTAATTAATTTATGTTGGGTTAAAGCCCACTCCGACATCTCGGGTAACGAGGTCGCAGACAACAATGCAAAACTAGCTACTACCTCTGGCTCTCCAACTTCTTTACCTTTCCCTTATTCACTTCTCAAAAAACATTACAAACTTGATATCCTTAGTAATTGGCAATCCTTTTTAAATGACTATGTCTCCCCCCGAACTCACGATCCCGCCAGAATTTTAAATTTCCTTCCAAAAGTTAACTTTAATACACATATTACTAATAAATATTTAATCTACTTTATTACGGGCCACGGCCCATTCCCCGATTATTTGTTCTCTTTCAAATGTAAATCTACTTCCTGCTGCTCCTGCGGCGCTTTCGGCGACGCCGATCACTACGTTTTTTCTTGCCCCCTTACCAAAGCTTTTCACCTTTATAAACCTTCACCCCATAATACGGCGACCTGGTTCTCGAGTGTCTGCTCTAACCCTTCTTCAATCAATAAAATAAAAAACTGTGTTCTCATAGCGAGAGAAATCTCTAATAAAATTTCATAATCAGCCTGGGGATCTCTGCTTTTAATTTTTTCGGTCGGTGACTCCTCTTCTTGTTGTTTTTTTGTTTGTTTTTTATGTTGTTTTTTATGTTGTTTTTTTATATGTTGTTTTTCTCGGTGGTGTCGTCTGCTTTTGTTGTGTTGTCTTTAGTTGTTGCACCCCATTTTATAATATATAGTCAACTTCAAAATGTTTTCAACTACTATCATAATACTTATATTATCTCAGATCATTATGTCATTTGTAAATATACTATCAAGTCTTCAATAATGTAAATAAGTCAACAAAATGTATTCAAGTCTACAAGAGTATAAATGTAATCAAGTCTTCAGATATATTTTCATATTAGCAAAATTATGTTATTAGCTTATATCCTTGTAACCACTCCTGTAAAAATTTTTTAAAGATTCAATAAATTTGGTGTTGGTTGTTGTGGACACCCGGACATCGGCCGGACGCCTGCCAACTCCTCTCCCGGCCGTCCAAATAGATGCTCAAGTCCTCAGGACGAGTCGGACGGTCTGGGTCTTCAACACCTTTCTGGTAAGTCGGACGGTCTGGGTCTCAACAACAACATCCAAGTAAATAGTAAAACCACGAAAATAATCTTCTAAACATCAAATACACTGTTAAATGGCGGCATACAGGATGATCATAATTAAAGTACATATTTTAAACCCCTCCAAAATGAAAACTACTGAACTTAGAGCTTCCAAACTGGGTAATAACATAAAAGAAACCATGGTAGTTTAAACCCTGTAATAAAAATTTTTAGTTTTAAAGTCGCCACTAGGTGACAAAAAGTCATTTAACGCAGAGTTCATAAGGGCCATAGTCTTATTTAGCTTTATATTAGCTACCTATGAATTGGACTAATCAGTCATATAGGTCTTATGAACAGTTCTCCACCACATATTGGAATATCGCAGGCGCTTATTGCGACAACATTTTACGGTAAACAGGATTATAATCAACAGTTTTCTGTAGAACGACTACCTCAATCACCAGACCTAAATCCCTGCAATTTTTACTTTGAGGATGCATTTTACAGTGATAGCATCACAAATTTGCCGGAGCTTAAACATGTCATAGCCGAGATGTTCGTAACATTCCGCTTGACATGCTACGAATAATTGTAAAAAAAGAAATGCCCCGCTTTCAACTTTCCGAAGAAAATGATGGAGCGCACATTGTTCAAATTGCCGCTAGTGTAATAAAACTGAAAACTACACTAAAAGTAAGTGTTTTCTTCTTTAAGACAGACAAGAAGCGCAACTTTCTCTCATCAGAGCAGGATCAGAGAAAGTGGTTAGAACAACAAACATTTTTGAAGCTGTGAAAGAGGATTACTAACGATGAGAGGAGAAAAAAGAGGTAAAAAATGACATTTCTACCTCTTTCCTATCCTGTCACTATTGACAACTATTTTCCCTTCTCCAGAAATATTTGCTGTTCTAACATCAGTTGCCGATCCTACTCTGATGCGTGAGGCTTGCACGTTTTATTTATCCTGACACAGAAGAACTTTTCTTGTCTTCAAAACCGGTTGATACTATTTATTTTTTGTTGTATGTTGCTCCTAATGAAGTTTTTATAGTCCTAAAATCGTGAAGACCACTTCAAACATTCGTTGACCTACTGTAAAATTATTTTTAAAGTCAGTGCTGATAACAAAATGGCATTTTTCACCTGGTGCTGACTTTATGAACTTCTAATTTTTGCTGCAAAAATTAACATTTTATGGCATTCTTTATTAAGTTTGGTAGTTCTATATCCCGTAGTTTTCCGTGTAGAAGGGTTCAAAATAGGAACTTTAATCATGATCACCCTGTATATTTTTATAGGGATTACACAAATTTTTATTCGTGGTCATTATCAAGTTCCCTTGATAGCTTTTCTCACGAAAATTATATACAGGGTTGTTATAATTAAAGTTCGCCTATTCAGAAGGCTCTAGAGCCCGTTCTATGGCTCCAAACGAAACAACATTTAACTAGCATGTTGTACAAGTGATGCGCTCTGCGAAAATCGAAAAAAAAATTAGTTACAATTGTCGTCAGTAGGTGGCGCTGCTGCAACATCTAGGGTGATTTCCGCAAGTTTCGTTGTAAAAAAAATGATGGAAAATTTATGTCACAGTTGGTAAAAGTAAAATTGTGCAGATTCATTCTAACAATTTCGGTCAATCCAGACGAAACACACAAAAGTGTACAAAATTTCAACAAACGCTTGAAGAAGATCACTTGTTTATTCAAATCTTCGACGATACGGCAGTGATGTCACAACTTCGAAACACTGAAATACGCTTCAAATCAACTTACGATTTAAAACAAGCTAACAAAGCGTGTCTGTGATTCCTTTGATACTGGACAAGTTTATTGTTTCTGAAAAGCTTTAGAATCTGACGCTTTGTGGAAAATGATTACGTTGAAAGAAAAAGCTCTTCTCGTAAAGTTATTTTATCAACAGAACAGCAACGCAACTGCAGCTCTTCGAGAATTTCGGAAACAGAAACATGTTAGACGTGGGCCAATGTCTGATCGTGGCATTCACAAAATGATTTACAAATTTGAGGCAACAGGAAGACTCGACATTCTTCCTGGCAGAGGACGAAAACAAGTGGACAGTTCTAGCGTTGAAGATATTGCTACTGCAGCCGTAGATTTATCAAACCATTCACCATATGGTAATGCAAGTTTGCCAGCTATTGCAAAAGAAGTCGACATGTCGATTTCCACGGTGAGAAAAGTGATGCGTAAAATTTTGCGCTACTATCCATACAAGATTCAGAGGGTGCAACAGCTAATACAGGGTGATATAGGAACTCGGCTAACATTTGCACTACAATTTCTTGCACGAATGAATGTGGATGACTCTTGGCCCTGGAATATTCTGTGGGGCGATGAAACGCATTTTTATGTAAACGGACAAGTGAACACACACAACTGTCGGATTTGGGCGAAAGAGAATCCTAACGTTGTTCAAGAAGTTCCATTGCATGCACCTAAAGTGGCAGTGTGGTGTGGTTTTACAGCTACGTTTATGATAGGGCCATATTTTTATGAGGAATCAATACCCACAGGACCCATTACATGTTCCGTAAATGGGACAGGATATCTCAATATGTTGTCACGTTTTGTGATTCCCGAGTTGCAACAGCGAGGCTGCCTTCAAAACCGTATTTATGCAAAACGGTGCACCACCTCACATTACTTGAACAGTTCAGACTTTCTTACAACGCCATTTCACACAAGACCGTGTGATAAGTCGTTATTTTACAACAATCTGGCCACCACGATCGCCTAATCTCACACCATGCGATTTTTGGCTGTGGGGATGTTTGAAAGACTCTGTGTCTAAAGACAAATGTCGGACGATCTCTGATCTGAAGAACAGTACTAGGCGTCACATCGGGTCAATCCCACAGGATACTTTACGCTCTGCAGTAGAAAACACAGTTCTGAGAATGCAATGCGTGATTGAAAATAATGTAGGGTTCATTGAGCATGCGTAATGATGTTATTCGTCGCTGGCGAGCGACATGTTTTATTTTTCTGGACGCAGATTGCATCACATAAAATTATCTCCTTTTTTCTGTATTGTTTGTAGCCATAGATCTGGTTCAAGATCTTACTGCATTAGCCAATTGTCATTGCACCAACTATGCAATACATTTGTCTTTATTTATTTTACAAACAAATTGCAGCAATCGCCTTAGCTATTGGCACAGCGCCACCTACTGACGATAATTGTAACTATTTTTTTTTTTCGATTTTCGCAGAGCGCATCACTTGTACAACCTACTAGTTAAATGTTGTTCCGATTGGAGCCATAGAACCGGCTCTAGAGCCGTCTGAATAGGCGAACTTTAATTATAACAACCCTGTACATATCGATCTTTTTTACAATATTTAACTGATATTTCTGTAGTTCTGCGATCTTTAGTTGCTTTACAATTCAATAACTGTAAAATATGAGCCTAATAAAAACAAAATGAGCAAAAAGTTTATAATAATTTTACTCGAGTTATAGAATCGGGCAAATTTAGGACCAAAATGAATATTTAACCAAAATTTAGCCAAATTAGCCATAACATGAATCTATAGTTTAAGATTGAATAAACCAATAACTTAGTCATAACAAAAACCCTTTTAATCTCCTTTTGGTTAATGAATTGGTCCTAAATGTGGGTACGTTAAATCAGGTTGGGTTGGTTTTGTCTTCGTTCTTTTCCTACGGTCTTTTTTTCTATTTGCATTTGCACAGAATTTAAGCAGATCCTAGTTTAAAATAAATTCCAAAACTACAAAAATCCATGTATGCTCAGGGCTTCCCAGGGCTTTGTGCGAGTTAGATCTATAGATCTAAAGGCCAACTAAACTAAGATCATGGACTACTAAGACCATAGTCTGGGATCATGCGGCCACGGAGTTGACGCGAGTTGATTCATACCATTCGAGTGAAATTTGTCACAGACGGAATCACATGGTGCCTAAAATGTTTCCTTTTTGGCAGATTTCAGTCTCATTTATATTCTATTATATTGTATTATAAAAGAAAAAGTAATTTATTTTCAAAAAAGGAAATTAAAAATGTGTTTCATTTATTATAAACTGATATTGTGTAGATATTTAAAAAACAATTCTTACACGAAATTAAAAACAAATTTCTGAAACCAATATTATATTTATATTTCAGAATTTCTGTTTAAATTGCGTCATCATTTTATTACATAATTTGTAATGTTTGCCGCCTGTATTTAGAATGAGTTCTTAAATTATTTAATAAGTCTCGAAATAAAAATACAAAATCAGATATTTTTTCACAATGACAAATTGTTAACGTGAGAAAAGTACTCTTTCTAAATGTGCAGTAATTATGTAATTACATTGCAGTTTAAAGCCTATAAACTGAAAGTAAAACTCTTCATTATAATTGTATACGATTATTTAACCATGTCCTTTACTGACATTCATTTTCTAAAGTACCATTTGCACTTCTTTTAAAGGAAAACTATTCCTCCAGTGACTAATTGAAGGCCATTTATTGAATTGAAAGCCAACACAACTCATTGATGTTTTTCTGTGTGAAAAATTACTGTGAATTTTGAAATTAATAAAAGCATCTAACTTTATTTTCCTTTTTTTTGGCTAAAATATCTGTTTCTGTTTCACGTAAGGGCCATCATCCTAACAAATCGATTTTAAAATTTTAAGAAAAGACCAGAGTTAATTATCCAAATTTTCTTTTTAAATAAAATTTGTTTTATTGCTATCTAATTGAGTTTCTCTTTGCACTCAAAAATGGGACTTACACATCAATACTGGAGTATATATTCTGGAGTTGTAGCAGTTTTCACGGGTCTTACACACAGCAGCAATCAAAATGATTCACATAAATAAGTGTTTACAGTAAAATAAGTGTGGAAAAGTATATAGTTTATATGCAGCATGAAATAAAATAATATCGAGTGCGAGTCTCCACTCTCTTTTCTCAAACCTTCATATTCTAAAGTTTAGCACCGCAAACATTCACAAGTTTTATCACAATTTTAATCAGAAATGGAAAAATGAGATGAGTCTTTTCCAAATTTCGTATCCAAGTTATTTTAAAATATTTCGCAAAAAATGTTACATATAAAAATTCTTTAAAAGTTTTATTTTCCAAGAAGGCAACAGCTTATTAGCTCCGATAATTTTGATCTATGCGTTTATCTGTGCTATTGTAAAGTATTTCAATAGCATTAACATCCATAACGTAGTTGGGGTTACGAATTTCCTTATATGCAATATACCATATATAAATTTCTTTATATATAATTGTTCTAGTTCACTCATTACTTGTTTCACATTCATCGTCTTCCATAGAAATAATATCATGAATATCTGAAATCTCGAATCAAGTTCTAATGAGAATTACGAAATATTATATTTAGCCCTAATTTTCCACTTAATGTATCTATACATATGAAATTGGATAATTTAATAGGTTTAATTAGATGGATAATATCTAACTAAACGTGTCCACACGTTACAAATATGCACACACAGTAACGTCGCTAGGGGAGGGTTTTAGAGAACATAACCCCACCTGGGAACCCATTGAAATTTGGAGAAAATATATTTGACGAATCGGAAACGAAATATTTGATTACCAAACCACCATCTAAATTTTTTTTGGCAACGCTACTATACGCTCGCACGCTAACATTTTTTCAAAACTGTTCGAAATGGATTCAGGAAGTCTTAAATCGTACTTGGGTCAAAATCTCGATTTTGAAAACTTTCGATACAGAAAAATGCTCTCTCTATACAATAACATGACACAATAAATGTAGATGGCTCTAAAGCAAAATCTCCGTAAGAACAACGCCAACGAAGTTTATCAGGCATCTATTTAAAATTAATGAAATACGATTAAGAAAATAACAGATGCCTGCTTGACCTGGTTAGCGCCATCCCTCTGTATTTGCATCTTGAAGAAGGAGACTGTTTTTTTGTTCTCTGAAACCAATTGTTATCGTTACTAATTTTTATGATGCATTTTACGGAGATTTTACTTGTTAGCTATTTTTGCAGCAGTTTCAGGGACTTTTAATTTCATATAAATAATTTAAAACACTTTCAGCACCAGAAAGAGCTTCCTTCTTCAATGTCAGGAAACGACACTGCGGAATGACAGTAGTAAAAGTTAAAACTTTCTTAATCAGACATAAATACCATGCAATTTTTCTTAGACTTATATATTTTTCTTTTTCTTTATTTATATAAATAATTTGTGTTTTATTGCACAAAATAAACAAAGCATGGATATGCATTTGCATTGCATTGGCATTCATTAGATTAGCTTTTATAAACTTGCCACATTTTAAAATAACACCTATATCTCCAAAGTTACGTAAAAAACTATATTTTAGATCGGTTTGTTTCAGTATTGCTGTATTTCTTACATCCATTTTGTCATTAAACCATTTGCTTAAGGAAGTTAAGAATATTTCGTCTTCAGATTTCTGTTCTAGTTCGATTTTCTTTTAATTTTGTACCCAGTCAGTACCGGAGTTCTGCGTTAATTCGTTTTTTTTTTAATTTTGTACTCATTCAGTACCAGGGTTCTGAGCTAGTGTTTTTTTTTAATTTTGCACCCAATCAGTACCAGGATTCTGCGCTAGTTCGATTGTTTTTACATTTGTACCCAATCAGTGCTAGGGTATCGCATGATATAACTAACTGCAATTTTTCTTTAAAATCGTATGGATAGACTGGGATAAATCCATTGCCTAGATAGACAGCCACTAAAAATATTTTATTCGTGTTCAGAACTTAAAACGAATAATGATATCGAATATTCAAATTTTTGAACCAGTTCCAATATTTTCCCCAAATGCAAATAAAATATAAAAATAAAAGCAAATGAAACGGCGTGGAAGATAATTTTCTGTGCTTCTCCATAGGAATAGATGTTAAATAAAATCTTATATAGCCCATAATACATGCTATAATGCATGTACAAGAAAAATGTCATATCAACATGTGCATTCGTTCTTGAGTTATGTCCATCCCCTCAAAGAAACACTCATCCAACATTTTTAAAAATACAATTTTCTAAAGATCTCAAAACTTACACTTCGGACAAAATCTCGAATTCGGAAATTTCAGAAAAACAATACTCTCTCCATATGCAAAAGTGAAAATCAGAAACACTCAGAGCGAGAATGAGAACAGCTGAGTTCTCCGAAAAAAAAACCAGAACTTTTCAAATTCTGGGATAAAACATACTATATATTTATTCTTTCAATTTTTGGTCAGAAAATAAATTAATGAATGTTTACAGAAATCTTGCATGCATTCATATTCAAATCGAAAGATACCGTGACGAAGTTTGAAAAGTTCTGAGGTCTTCAGTGAGCTACCCTTATTGGTTAGAAACCTTTCAAAAGTTTTGTTAACTACAAGATACCTATGAATGTTTTAGTAACTACAAGAAGTTTTAGTAACTACAAGAAGTTTTAGTAACTACAAGAAGTTTAGTAACTACAAGAAGTTTTATTAAATACAAGAAGTTTTATTAACTACAAGTTTCATTAACAGCAAAATTTTTTTTTGGTCTGTTTGGTAAATAATATCACACCCATGATATCCGAATGAGATAAATTAGATTTGTGATTCGAGGAACTATCAAGACCTGGTAACTTTTTAACTGAAATTTCCCAATCTTTTCCCTGGTTTTGTTAACGCTCGAGATTTATTATTATAACATTAACCAATAGATCGCGGGTGTGTTGTTATTAATGATCTATTTCATCGTTGCCGCTAATATATGTACATAGTGTAGTCTAAAACCACGTTGGGCTTATCAACATGTTGAGTATCACCACCGAGAAATTTTTCTGCTGACATTTTTCATCCCTACTTTGTTTTTAGTGCTGACTAATGTTACAATTCGCTTGTCTTTTAAGACAGATAGCAAAATGCTATTTTTACGGCAATTTTTTTTTTGTTTAGTTGCGGTAAATGTTGGTTTTTTTATTTGTACAAGCAAACCTTTTCTATTTGTCATTGGCGTTTTATCTCTGGGGCCGTAAGCTTACGTACTTACCAATTTTACATTATAAAAATGATTCATTTATCTATATATATAAGAGATATACAAGATAACAGAAATGTCTCCATAACGGAGCCTTCCGATTTCTATAACATTAATACATGTCTCCCCAGCTGAGCCTTTCGAACGTTATAAAGTTCAATATATTTCATGTTTTGCATTAATTCTGGTTGACAGAAAAATCGACCAGAGTAAAGGAAGTTATTTCTAACTAGACATATTAGAAATATCTCAGAAAATATTGAAGTTAAAATAAATCAGACTCGGCTTTAATGGGTTAATGTACTGAAAATGAGATTTCGTATTTTAAGAAATTTATGGAAATAGGTTCTTGCTTTAGAATAACTGTATTTTGTACAACTTGCAATGTTTTCGATGCCTTAAGAGACTTAGGTTGTACGCTGGGTTCAATTAAATATTTCGCTAGCATACTACTCCTGCTTCAGAATAAATGAACCGGATTCGCACTTGTTAGAACTTAGCACTGAAAATCTTCAATGCGATCATAATTCAGAGTTATTAGAAACTATTTCTATCAGCGGATTTTATGACACTAAACCTTGTCTGCCGATGCAGTGGTCGAGCGGTCAGGGCATACGTTTCCGTCTCATCGGTCGATTGCCGGGTTGTGGGTTCGTATCCCGCCAACGGGCATGGATGTTGTGATGTCGAGGTTTAGTCAGTCTTCTGCCCTTGGGGAGCCTCAAAGTGAAGCTGTATATTACTCTTCGCCATGGGACCAGGGGTCTGTGGACGTGGTGTAAGGCTTTCCTTCACCATGGGGATAAGAAACAACAACAAAGCTTGTCTTGCGGTCTCGAACTAATTTTGAGCCGACTGTTTTGAGAATTAGATTCAGCTGTGTGGTACGATTATCTCAGAGTTAGTACAATTATTTCAGAGTCAGTATGATTATTTCAGAGTCAGTGCGATTATCTCTATTAAGCTATATTGTATAGATGCCGTTATTGATAACGCCGGTTCCGCTATAAAAAATTTCCTCTCATTTTCTCCCTTCTTGGATATGTGGCAGAAATATATCTACGCTGCATTGAATAACAGGGAGTTGAGATATATTTGTCGTACATTATGTTGCACACAGTCATACATACATACATACATAGAAGTATTTTCCCAAAAACCATTCTATATTTAAATACTGTATTAACTTCAATATTCTTTCCAATGCAGGTGTTTTTAAATCAATACAGATTTCGATAATTACATCTATACTAGACGATACGAGTAATTTGATAATGACCATTAAAGTAATGAATTTAATTAGTTTTTTAATATATTCATTTTATGCATCGTAAAAGTAAAACAGTATATCTATCTATGAATTAATTTAACAAAATAGTGAAACCTATAAAATAGGAATTAATTATATAATATCTCGATGCAATATTTTATGCTCACATTTTAGTTAATAAGAAAACTACTTAATATTAAAGTTCAGTTTAAGCCCATGTTATCCCAGTTTATCAATTCAATCGGACTGGAAAAACAGAACAACGAATATATGAATAACAAAATAAACGAATCTATAAAAAATATAACAGAATTATAATTCCGGCAAGAACTGTTGGTTTTTCGTTGGTTGTTAGCAACAAACGAAAGAATTAGCATATTCATCGAAAGAAACAATGTATATCCACAAAATTTACATACTTGACAGGCGCACGCACGCAGAAACTAGCCCGCAGAAAACATTTTGCATACCAACATTTTTTAACAAGGAAACGTATTGGGTTAAGAAACGACCTGTTTGGTGCAGATCCGGTATCTCCGCGTCACGGATTAGAGAAGAAAAACGAAATAGCCAATTTTGAATAATGAATAATAACATCATCTGAGTGACGCCAGGTGATGAGAGATATGAGGGAGTCTCGAAGTGAGCCAGTGGCAGTCTGAAGTAGCCCAAGCCCTCAATCGTATCTGCCATTTTCCGCCTGTAAAAGAGATATCA
Organism: Amaurobius ferox; assembly: GCA_951213105.1. Lineage (NCBI taxonomy): Eukaryota > Metazoa > Arthropoda > Arachnida > Araneae > Amaurobiidae > Amaurobius > Amaurobius ferox. The sequence continues at coordinate 161,195,826 of OX578136.1, read as the reverse complement.
AAGTGAAGGAACAATGTCGCAAGTAAATGGACGTCCAAGGGTCAAGAGCGCTCAGGATGACCATTTTCTGTGTCTGCAAGCACGACGCTATAGGTCAATCACTACACATCAGCTTTACTTCTGACCTTGCAGCGTCGGCAAGCTGTTTTCAGATGGCTACATGCAGGTCAGCTATATGCAAAACAACCAGTGGTTTGCTTCCCATTGACGCCCTTGCACTTAAAGGGCCCCCTTAAACTGGGCTCAAGATTACCTCAACTGAACTCCACAGCACTAGGGTATTCTGCTCTTCACAGATGAGTCACGGTTTAGTGTATAGAGTGATTTCCAAAGGTTATTATTCTGGAGAACTCCTGGAACTCACTATCACGCCAATAACATTCGCGAAATGCACGTGTACGAAGGCGATGATTTGATAGCTTGGGCAGGGATTGCTGTCGACGCCTTCACTGATCTCCATATCTTCTCTTGCGGTACTATGACTGCAGTGCGATATAGAGATGATCACCCTTGCTCCATATGTTCGCCCATATTTTGCCATGAGTCCTGATGCCACTTTTATAGACGTTAATGCACGAGTTCACAGGTTTCGCATTGCCGGCCACTACATGGACTCGTACTGGCATTACTGACGTACTGAACATTCTATACTACTTCGTATGGAATGACCATCGAGATCACCTGACTTGAATCCAATCGAGCATGTATGGGACATGCTTGGGAGAATTCTAGGTTTTCTCCATGACCCTCTCAGGAACCTTTACGTGATCAGAACATGTCTGCTCCGTGAATAGACACAGATATCCCAAACTGTCATGGATGATCTTATCTTGGCATAAATCGACGATGTCGACCACGTGTTTCCAGCAGAAATCATCCCATTCCGTATTGACGGATCTCCACCAATGAGCTGTTTTTGCCGCCCAAAATCCTATGTTTTGTTTATCTCTATTTAATTATTTATTGGTCATTTTCTTTGCATTGCCCCACGCTAGTGTCTTTTGTCATGCCCCATGATCTGTGTAAATCTCAATTCGAATAAATACTTTCTTTTTAACCGCTGTTTCTACTTTTTTGAACTTCTTTTGGACATGAGTGTATCTAAAATCGCAAATCAAAACAATCAAGTGCTCAGAATTATGTGAAAAACATTTCTCTCCTCATTTCTGAAATTAACAATAATTAGTTTCTCATACTATTGTATAGATAGCATAAGTATTATCTTTCCGAGCACTTTCAAATTTAAGTTCTTGACGGATAAGCACATTTCAAGACCTACGGAATCCATTTTGAACATTTTCAAATTTAAGTTCTTGACGGATAAGCACATTTCAAGACCTACGGAATCCATTTTGAACATTTTCAAATTTAAGTTCTTGACGGATAAGCACATTTCAAGACCTACGGAATCCATTTTGAGCATTTTCGAAAAGTTGAGTGCAGGTATGTGAGATGTGCAGACGATCATTCAAAATCGAATGCACGTATGCCCATGAAATAATAGGTGCAGATACATTATAGGAAAAATTAGAACACGATAGGTTTCATCTATTCTCATGATTAGAACTGGGATGAATCTAATTTTAAACTTTTCATAGCATTATTTCCTATGGTAAACAATCGTCATTCCGGAAATGATGATAGTATACGAAGCGATTGATAATTTAAATTACGCTGTTGATGTTAATGATATCAAAACAGTTTTATTAACACAGATAGGCCAAATGCATTTACAAGTGTCACTACGACGTTGAGAACTTGGATAAAAGAAATATTTAATTGATGATTCCTACGAAATTGCGTATTAAGACAAATAATACCTTGGTTTCTCAATCTGAAATGATATGTTGCTCGAATCCTTAGGATGAGTCGGACGGCCTGGGTCTTCAATCTGAAATGATATGTTTTGGAAACAATATCTGATACCGATTATAACTGATATATTCCGAAACCTAATGTGATTTAAATGAAAGAAAACACTGTGGAATATGATTGTATGAGAAAGTCGATGGGTGACTTTCACTCCAGATATTTGTTTTCTATATTTCAGGTAAATGTTTATTTATAATTTGACAAAACATGAACCTCTTCCGTCACTGCAGTCGTTTTCTAAAGAAAAATTACATAAGAAATGTCTATTTGCGTAACTTTATTAAAGGTTTTGATTTTTTGATGATTTTTTCAAAATTTCAAAATTTAGGGGAGTTCTGAACATTCGATTGTGTTTTAAAACAATAAGCTTCTAGTATTCACGGATTGTAATTTTTGTACCAAATTTCATTCGAATCGCTCCATTCGTTCGTGAGATATCGTCTCCACAGACTCACTGACACACACATACATACATACATATACACACACACACACACACACACACACACACATCAAAAATGTTCGATTCGTGATCAGGGATGCTTGAAACGTTCTCTCCCGTCGAAAATTCGAATTCGAATTTTCAACTCCGTCACAATACTTGCCTTATACCTTATGTATATAAGGAAAGTAATAATTATACATACTAATAATAAACATTTTTCAAATAACAATTTATTTGCGGAATATTGCCAGAAAAAAATTACATGATTTACCTCAGTTCTTAGACGACCTTCATAAGAGGCATATGACGAGTAAAACATGCATTAGATTTTTTTAAATGCAGCCGACCAATAAGTCAGATTTACATAATACAAAAGGCCAACCGGCAAATAAACATTTCATACACCAAAAAAAAAAGTACAAGACAAACATAAATTCATAATCTCAAATATGAAATACCAAAAGCCATGCAGGAAAAAGAGATTTACCAAAACATTAAAATATTTGCGTACGCAGATAGTGGTTTAGCATTCGTGGAATAGGCGATAAGACGTCAGGCAAATCTAAGTGTTTGAAAGGGTCAAAATTGGAAATGAAATTCCGATAAAGATAACTAAGTAAGGATTTATGAAGCAAAATATTCCGAAAGTTACTACGACACGTTAAAATAAAAATCTTATCAAACAAAGGAACAAAATGATCATCGAGAGCAAACAGTTCGGGAAAAAGCAGTGGATATTTTTTCGTTTTTAATATCGCAGGCATGTTCAGTTATTCTAATATCAACAGTTCGCTTAGTACTACCAATTTATAATTTATAATCATTGTCAGGTGAAATAGGGGAGGCCCACGTACACTCCAGTTTGACTTAAAAGATTAAGTTCAAATTTGTCTGTCCGAATTATTGCTTCCGAGATACGTCGTCTATCGGTGGCAACATGCGAATACTGCTAAACATAGAAACAGCGGCGGAGTGAGCAGGTTTAAAAACTAATCCGCTGCAGAACTGAAAAAAAGGGTGCGAGATATTAGAATTAAATAGAAGACTAGTTTTGTACTGTAAATTAGTAGTGGCGGAGGTAATAGTTGAATTGGGATATATAAATTTAAAACGAACATCAAAATATAGATATTTTATAAATAAAATTGTATATATAAGCGGCATCGTATCCAAGACAAACTCCCCGCATATTTATAAATTTAAATTTTAAAAGTTTACATTTAGCAGATATTTAGTTTTCAAATTGTTCCTAAAATTTTAAAAATTTTATAACTTATTAATATAAAACACTTCCATTGCAGATAACATCAGCCATGGCCCAGTTCCCGCTTATTATGCAATCATCAGAATGGAATAGCCATTATCTATAATGACATAAAGAAAACTTGCTATATGCCACAAATTTGAGAACTTCTATGGGACTTGTGCAATTTTAGTCTTGTTATATAGCCTGTATCAAATTTGCAATTTGGCTGGGTCTACACGAAGCTACAAAGTCCAAGTTTAAAATCACAGAACCAACCCCAAACGTAATTTCATTACCACAGGATTACATTTTCAAGGAGACAAAAAATATATGTAATGTAAACTATATTAAAGAAAAAATGCGACGTGGACAGCACATGACTTTCCTTATATAATGCAATGAATTTACTTCTTTTACAGTAAAAAAAATAGGTTATTCTTATATTAGATGCTTATATTCCTTCCATGATATTGAATTTTCGTCAATTAGTCGTCATTTCATTGATTTAGCGTCACTTTTATCCATTTAGCGAGATTTTCGTTAATTTGGCAACATTTAGAAAAGTTCCCAAGTTGGCGACATTCCGCCAAATTCATCGCCAAAATCTCGCCAAGTGTTATGGATGGAGAAATAAATTATTCTTATACCAGATAAATGACTATTGGCGTTCAAATGCAATAGTATTACTTAAAATATATTTTCACATGAATGGAACGAGTTAGATCCACAAGAATGATGTTACCAAATTTATGACATGATATTATATATGAAAAGTCAACATATTTTTCAAGAGTTAATACTTTTTTTAATTTATGTGATTTTTTGATAAATTAATTTGAAAAATGTGCAATATCTCGAGAACGGTTCATGCTAGCACTCTAAAGTTTGTCAATCGTTTTTAAAGAAAAATTGCATATGAAATGTCTATTTGCGTAAATTTATTAAAGGTTTTGATTTTTTGATGATTTTTTTTAATTTCACTCGGAAATTTAGGGGGGTTCTGAACATTCGATTCAGTTTAAAAACAATGGGCTTCCAGTATTCATGGATTGCAATTTTTGTATCAAATTTCATCTGAATCACTCCATTCGTTCGTGAGACATCGTTTCCAGACTCACTGACACACACACACTGACACACACACACACACATCACTTCAAAAATGTTTGATTCGTGATCAGGGATGCTTGAAACGTGCTCTCCCGTCGAAAACTCGTATTCAAATTTTCGACCTCGTCACAATACTTTCCTTATACATTATTGTATGTAAGGAAAGTAATAATGTATAAAATCCACGGCGCGGTGTTTTTATAGTTGAATTGTACATTTGGCGATTTTCTGGATGACAACATGTAAAGCTATTTCAAAATACTAAATTAACTTATACTTCGCGCTACTCTAAATAAACAATCCTCAATATTGACAGCATCCTCAATAAGCGCTACAGTCCATATATTAAAATACCTTAATAATTACGTCATCAATTAGGTGTAATTTTCATTAACTTAACGTCATTTTTGCAATTTTGACGATACTTTTGTCAATTTGGGGCGAAATATCGCCAAGCTGGAAATACTTTGCTAAATTATTCTCTAAGTTTACCATATGCATCACCAAGTGTTACAGACAAACAGGAAAGAGTATTTCTTATATACTAGAAGGTATGCCCGTCATATGACAGAAATCAGAATTGTTGTGAGATATTACTTCCCATTTGGCGTCATTTTTATCAATTTGGTGACATTTTTGTCATTTTAGCTACATTTAAAATAGTCGCCAAGTTCGCAACGTCCCGCTAAATTTCTAGCCAAACGTCACAGTCGGTGAAACGGAAAAATGTGTTATTCTTATAATCTACGCTAATGTTCTTTCTAAGATATTAAACTTTCATCATCTAGTTGTCATTTTTATTGATTTAGGGTCATTTTTATTAATTTGGCAACATTTGCAAAAGTCGCTTAGTTGGTGACATTCCGCCAAAATCTCGCCAAGCGTTATGGATGGAGAAATAAATTCTTGTAGCGGATAAAAAGACTACTAGCGTCCAAATAAAAAATATTACCTAAAGTATATTTTCACATGAATGGAACTAGCTATATCCACGAGAATGATGTCATCAAATTTATCGCATGATATTACTTGAACAATTGTAAATTGAACATATTTTACAATAGGCACTATTTGTTTTATTATTGTATATTATTTTTTAATAATTTTTCTGAAAGATATGCAATATCTCAAGAACGGTTCCTGCTAGCGTTCTAAAATTTATGTCAATCACTTTCTAATGAAAAATTACATAAGAAATGACTATTTGCGTAACTTTATTAAGTACTTTAATTTTTTGATGATTTTTTCTACATTTCACTTGAAAATATAAGGGGGTTGGGGGTCTGCACATTCGATTGCGTATAAAAACAATAGACTTCCAGTATTCATGGATGGTAATTTTTGTACCAGATTTCGTTCGAATCGGTTTATTTGTTCGTCAGTTATCGTCTCCACAGACTCACTGAAATACACACTTTCACATACACACACAGACATCATCCCAAAAACGTCTGATTCGTGTTCAGGGATGCGTGAAACGTGCTCTCCCCTCAAAAACTCAAATTCGAATTTTCGACCCCGTCGCAATGCTTTCCTTATACATAATATGTATATAAGGAAAGCAATAATAAATCCGCAGTGCACACATTCTTCCTTAAATGTAATGTTAGGGACACGACAACAACAACAATAATAAATCCATTTAAAAAAATTTGATGTGGGCAGCACATGACTTTCCTTATATAATAAATGAATTTACTACTTTTACAGTTAAAAAAAATGTTATTCTTATAGTAGATACTTATATTCTTTCCAAGATATTAAATTTTTTTCAATTAGTCGTCATTTCCATTGATGTAGAGTCATTTTTATCCATTTGGCAAGATTTTCGTTAATTTGCCAAGTTTGCGGCATTCCGCTAAATTCGTCGCCAAATTCTCGCCAAACGTTACAGCCGGAGAAATAAGTTATTCTTACAGCAGATAAATAACTATTAGCGTTCAAATACAAAAGTATTACTCAAAGTATATTTTCTCGTGAATGGAACGAGTTAGATCCACGAGAATGATGTCACCAAATTCATCGCATGATATGAAGAGTGAACATGCTTCTTAACAGTTAATATGTTTTTTTCATTTATGAGATTTTTTTTATAAATTTATTTAAAAGAAGTTCAATATCTCGAGAATGGTTGATGCTAGCTTTCTAAAGTTTATGTCAAACGTTTTCTAAGGAAAAATTGCATAAGAAATGTCTATTTGTATAACTTTACTAAGGGTTTTGATTTTTTTGATGACTTTTCCAAAATTTCACTCGAAAATTTAGGGGGGTTCGAAACATTCGATTATGTTATAAAACAATAGGCTTTCAGTATTCACGGATTGTGTTTTTTGTACCAAATTTCATTCGAATCGCTCCATTCGTTCGTGAGATATCCTCTCCATAGTCTCACTGACATACATACACACACACACATGGACATCACCTCAAAAACATCTGATTCGTGTTCAGGGATGCTTGAAACGTACTCTCCCGTTGAATACTCGAATTCGAATTTTCGATCCCGTCACAATACTTTCCTTATACATTATGTATATAAGGAAAGTAAAAGACTGCAATGGTATGTTCAATTACGCTATTTAACAGCCTTAGAAAAATGTTCAATAATATCCCAAACCATAAATGATTATTTTTATTTAATATTCCATTATAAAAAGGTTTATTATAACTGAACGTAGAAAATGGTGTAATCTTTCGTTTTTAATATTTCCCGTTAGCCAGTGCTTCCAAAAAGTGCATAATTAATACCCCAAGTATGCATTTCTCCTTCATATTTTTGCATTAGCTGTTTTAATTTAAAAACAAACTCGTTTGAGATTATCAGTCATTTATCTTTGTTTAAGAAGCTTTTAATTCCATTAACTCTGGCTGATTAAAATCAAAAAAGCATTTTCTTTGCTATTTTTACTTTTGCCGTCTGTTAGTTAATAAAAGAACATACTTTTTATTTACGTTGGTAGATTTTTCTAGTAAATGGCTTTAGTGGAAAAAGGTTAAGAACTTAATTATTATTATTTAATTATTATATTTAATCAATTGTTCAGTCTTTGAGAAATTTGATTCCGGCCAGGACTGAATTTGACGATCTCCATATAATTTCTCAAAATTATGGCACGCAGAAACTTTCAGTGCTGCTATTGCAAGTATAAGCAATTTCATGCTGTCGAACACATGAAAAGACCGAAACACGACTATTGATGCTGTTATCTTGCAATGGGAACATACCCCTAACCTTAGAAACGGCTCTTATATATCTGTAAATAACATTGATTGTCTGTATGTGTGTTTGTCTCATCATCACGAGAGACGGCTGTACCGAATTTCATGATATTTCTTGGGTAGCCGTGAAATAGCCCCACTTAAAATTGAGTCCATGTTTCAAGTTTTTAGGACTAGGTATTGTCGAGATATTAATAAAAATCCCACAATTAAACCTTCCATAGAGATAGCATTATGCAGACGATATTTTTTCCGCCAATTTATTTGAAGAAAATTATATCATGTCGCTTAGCAACGGATTTAAATCCAATGTGTGTATGCAACAGACGATTTTTATTAAATATTTTCCGATTTAAGTAATAAAAAAATGTATATAAATTAAATTTGATCGAAATTGCATTTTTGATTAAGTTGTGTCCATCATGGCCTTGATGTTTAATATTACGGGGGTTATTGATATTTTCAATTTGTTTCGTCATCTGTTTTATTTTGACAAAGATTTTTGAAACTCGTATTGTAGTAAGGGGAATCTCCTAAAACACGGGTATATTTTCTAATCTGCGAGAATATAAGAAGTACGGGAATATCTTCCAATACAATTTTAACGCTTTCCCTTTGGTATATATTGACTCAATTTCATATTGCCCGTAATTTTGTTTACAAACTGGATCAAGATGTTTTATTTTTCAGATGTTCCTGTGAAGATAGTTTTGTATAGATAAAACAAAGATTCTTAAACTGCATTTTTAGGAGCCTTAATTTAGGTATTTTAATAAAATGTTTTGAATAACAATGCCAGTTAGAATACTATAGGAATTTGCACATGATTGTGAATATTAAGTTCCTTTATAATGTATATTCCGTACGAAGTGTAGGCATACTATACTGCCATATACGAAGAACTGGTATACTATATTCATAAAATTCAGAAACCTACTTTCCTTACGTTATACTGCTAGACTATAAATTTAGTGTATAGCGAGATTTAGTGTATAGCGAGATAACTTCGTGGAAATTTGATATTACCCTCGTATGTGGTAGAACTGAATTTGCCAGTAACTATAGAGATTAACAAAATTCAAAGACACCAAATGGTCTTGCTGCTATTGCAAGTGTCAGCTATTTTTGACGGAGGAAAACCTATTTAGGGATGCTTATAGAGTGTTTCACTTCATAATCACCTCAAAGAGCTGTTCAACTCCAAACTTACCAAGAAATCGTGTTGTCTTAATTTTAAAGACTTTGAAAACCAATTACTTTTCCCAAAAAGCCATCACTTCGCAACTGTGTACCCAGCCTTGTATGTGGTAGAACTAAAAGTGCCAGTATTTATAGAGATTCACAAAATTCCAAGACATGCTAAATGCTCTTGCTGCTATCGCAAGTGTCGGCTATTTTTGACGGAGAAAAACCTATTTAGAGATGCCTATAGACTGCTTCACTGCATAATCACCCCAGAGAGCTTTTCATCTCCAAACGTAACCAGGAATTAATGCTGTCTTAATTTTAAAGATTTTGAAAACTAATTACTTTTCCCAATAAGCAATCACTTCGCTACTATGTACCCAGCCTTGTATGTGTAGAACTGAAAGTGCCAGTATTTATAGAGATTCACAAAATTCCAAGACATGCCAAATGCTCTTGGTGCTATTGCAAGTTTCGGCTATTTTTGACGGAGAAAACCTATTTAGAGACGCCTATAGAGTGTTTCACTGCATAATCACCCCAAAGAGCTTTTCGTCTCCAAACTTAACCAGGAATTCGCACCGTCTTAACTTTAAAGACTTTGTAAACCAATTACTTTTACCAATAAACAATCACTTCTCAACTGTATACCCAGGCATCCTGAACGTCGTTCAAAAGCACGACGAAATGTATCGACACCGGAGAGAAATAGTGCACTCCTCCGGCTTGATGATATCCCAATGAGTCATTGCGTTGCCACGAAAATCACTATCTCGTATTTATCTAGGGAAATGGTTCACTTATAACCCAAAAGTCATGTTTCTATATAAAGTAGAAAATAATATATTTAGTTCTTTGGAGGGACTATCTGTTAAAACATCCAGCATTTGTAATGGGAACATCCCCTACAGACCGGATTCTTTGAGTATCTATTAAATCTGTATCCATATACAATTTCAGTTCGATTTTTAAATCCTTAGCACCAGTTTTCGTAGATACGTAGCTTTGTGACATCGTTGAAATGTTAACTGAATTTTATATAGCTGAAAATTTAAAGAAAATTTGTGAGGCATACATTTTATGGATGCATGAGGCGCACAAAATACGCATATGAAGTACTAGAATTCATATTATTAAAAATTAATGTGTTAGGGCGCTTAAAATTCCTAGTGGACTTCCAAAGATTTAGATAAGTAATAGTTGTCTAAATTTCCTCCTTTAAAATTCAAATTTTTAACATACATAGAAATATCTGAAATGTGAGACTCCTCTCGACTTTCTCATACATTGATATTTTTACTTTTCTTACATACATAGTATAATGAAAATATCATGACGGAGTCGAAAATTCGAATTAGAGTTTTCAACGGACGATGAGGTTTTAAATATTCCTGAACTCGAATTCAACGTTTTTGAGGTGATGTCTGTGTGTGTATAGGCATTTTTTGTGTATGTTTGTATGTTAGTGTGTGTTAAACGTGTGTCTGTGGATGCGATTTCTCACGAACAAATGAAGAGTTTTGGAAATAATTTGGTACGATTACTGCAAACCGAACCCATTTGATTTTAAACGCGATCGAATATTCAAATAGCCTCCCCCCACCCCTCCATTCAATTTTCGAAGTAATTATTGTTTAAATCTTATAAAAAATAAAGATCTTCAATGATGACAAATATGTAATCATTTCAGACATAATATTTTACTGGAAAGCGATAGACACACGTTTTAGAACTCTAGCATAAACCGTTCTCGAGATATCGCCCCGTTTTTCACGTAAATTGATAAAAAGTGAATATTATACATATTAAGTTTCAATAAGTAATATTATGCAACAAATATATCAGCATCATTCTCGTGTATCTAGTTCTTTTCATTCACTAGGGAAGGTAGAAGGTAGATACCCTTTGTAATACTTTTGTATTTTGTTGTCAATTCTCCACAAAGTGATTTATTCCTCCACAAAGTTATTTATTCAAGTTGGTAACAAATTTAATAGACACATACTTAGTTCAAATGCCTTTCAGATGCATAATGCCGTCCAATCCAAACTGCCGATTTCCTGAAATAACTGTACTATTAACAATATCAAGGGTTCCCAGCGACACCGAATCTCACTAGTTTGTTTTATTTCATGATGTCATTGGACGATAATGCCCATGCATTTTCGGGGAAATATCTATTGGAGGAAATGATTATCGGTGTTGCCACTTCCATACAGATAAATATTATAAAAACGTGAATGGAATGAAGCATTAGTTTCAGCATTAGTAGCATTATTTCAGCATTTTTAGCATTGGTTTCTAACAAAAATAATATAACGAGAATTAATCAATCCGAAATATTTATCTTCCATACTAATACGTAATTTAGATCTGCTAATTTGAAGTCAAATTTAACCGCATTAATGCGAGTTTGGGTAATGAAATGTATATTTTCTCGTTATTAGTTGAATAAAACACAAAATAATGAAAAGTTTTTTTCTTGTGTACTCATCCGTTTGTTACCTCTTATAATTCAAAACCGAATAAATATATTTACATATTTTCCATTAGTTTATTAAGATTAATAGAATCAGTTATTTGTTGAAAAGGCTTACGTTAAAAACGTTTATCTTCCAAAGACGAAGCAGCAATTGACTGGTTTTCTTTTGATCGTCATAAGTTTGTGTGATACGAAATCTCTTGACTATAAGGTTTTTTAACAAACGATTCAAATGGAAGAAGTCGATATATTTACATACTTTCTATTAGTTTGTTAAGATTAATAGAATCAGTTATTTTCTCAAAAGGTTTACTTCAAAAGCGCTGATCTACCAAAAAAAGAAAATCTGATGTGGGCAGTACATGACTTTCCTTATATAATGCAATGAATTTACTACTTTTACAGTAAAAGATGGTTGATTATGGTTTAACGGCACAAGATCCAAAGATGATATGCTGTGCCAGACATATGGTACCAAGATACATAAATTAGTATGGATTAAAACACGTGTATAATTTAAAAGAGTGATAATGTGTGAAAAAACCATGACTATGGAACATGTACAACAATGCAAACGAGATGAAAAATGGTTAAAAGGTAATAAAAGGTGAAGTTAAAAATGATGGAAAAAACCAATGTCCAATAGGAATGGGAGAAATTCTAAATGAGGATTTTCTTCAATCAATTCTGCCAAATGTATAGTATAAGTCTTGAAATGCTTAAAACGAAACTGTTTATATTTCGAACATTCAATTAAAATATGTTTGATACTTGCTGAGGTCTGACAACTATTACAAAAGGGTTCAATTTCTCCTAAAAGTAAGTGTCTTTGGGTAAAACGAGTATGACCAATGAGCAAACGAGTTAATATATTATCAAGTTTCCTACACTGAAAACTAGTCCACTTTTGTATTAAAGGCTTTATCTCATACAATATATTTTTACAGCAAAAGAAAAAATAGGTTATTCTTATCGTAGATACTTATATTCTTTCCAAGATATTGAATTTTCGTCCATTAGTCGTCATTTTCATTGATTTAGCATCATTTTTATCCATTTGGCAATATTTTCGTTAATTTGGCAGCATTTAAAAAGTCGCTTAGTTGGCGACATTCCGTCAACTTCTTCACCAAAATCTCGCCAAGCGTTATGGGCGGAGAAATAAGTTATTCTAGCAGTTATTATAGCAGATAAATGACTATTGGCTTTCAAATACAAAAGTATTATTCAAAGTATCTTTTCTCATGAATGGAACGAGCTAGATCCACGAGAATGGTGTCACCCAATTTATCGTATGATATTGCATATGAAAAGTGAACATGTTTCTCAACAGTTAATATATTTTTTTAATTTATTGGATTTTTGATAAATGTATTTGAAAAATGTACAATATCTCGAGAACGGTTCATGCTAGCGTTTTTTGATTTTTTGATGACTTTTTCAGAATTTCACTTGAAAATTTAGGGGGGTTCTGAACATTTGATTGCGTTTAACAATATGCTTCTAGTATTCACGGATTGTGATTTTTGTACCAAATTTCATTCGAATGGCTCCATTTGTTCGTGAGATATCGTATCCATAGACACACACGCACACAGACAGCACCTCAAAAATGTTTGATTCGTGATCAGGGATGCTTGAAACGTGCTCTCCCGTCGAAAACTCACATTTTCTACCCCGTCACAATACTTTCCCTTATACATTATGTATATAAGGAAAGTAAAAAGGCAATTGACCGGGTTTTTTCCTGATCGTGGCAAGTTTATGTAATACAAGATCTCTTGATTGTAAAGTTTTTAACAAACGATTCAAATGGAGCAGGTCGAACAGCTGATTTTTTTTTTTCAGATTTTGTAGCTCGTTAAAAGAGTATACACTTTTATGTTAAAATATCATTCATTCTCTGCATAAAAATCTAAGTTATAAATATCTGCATTATTTCAACTCTCAAACTCCAGTTATTAAGCGTTTTCAGTACTTTTTACAAAATAAGTAAAATAAGAAATTCAACTCGACGCATAGCGAACTAGAATCGAAATCCAATCACATTGTGAAACGGTAACTGTACTTTATAACTATACATTCTTTAGTTAACGAATTTTAAAGATAGTTCCTAAGTTACAATTTCACATTTTTAAACGATTAATGACACATTACATACGCAAGCTCTTTGCGACATAGCGGAAAATATTAATTATAAGTATTTGCGTAAACTTATCTCTAAAATAATCTCAAACAAAATGCTTTGTTAACAATAGAATAAACAGTTGACAAAAGTATAAACCATTTTTGCAGGCGTCAATCTCTGTCAAGACAATGACATAAGTAAGAAAGCGTATGCTTATTCATCAGGATAGAAACAAACGCAATCTTGCCTATTCTGGTGTGGTTACCATCTTTTTATACGGAAGAGAGAACCGGTTGATTGTGGTAATTAACTGTTTAAGTCGTTAATGACGAATTATTTTAATTTTAAACCTTTATGTTTGAAATTTATAAACCCAAAAGTTGTAGAGAAATAAATACCCTCCCCCCCCCCCCTCATAAAGAAAACATGGGACTCATCGGATTTCTTACTTTCCTTATATACATAATCTATAAGGAAAGTATTGTGACGGGGTCGAAATTTCAAAATTGAGTTTTCGACGGGAGAGCACGTTTCAAGCATCCCTGATCACGAATCGAACATTTTTGAAGTGATGTCTGTGTGTGTGTGTGTGTGTGTGTGTGTGTGTGTGTGTGTGAGTGTGAGTGAGTGAGTCTGTGGAGACGATAACTGACGAACGAATAGACCGATTCGAACCAAATTTGGTACAAAAATCACATTCCGTAAACACTGGAAGCCTATTGTTTTTATACGTAATCGAATGTTTAGAACCCCCCTAAATTTTCGAATAAAATTTTGAAAAAATCGTCAAAAAATCAAAACCACTAATAAAGTTACGCAAATAGACATTTCTTATGTAATTTTTCATTAGAAAACGATTGATATAAATTTTAGAACGCTAACATGAACCGTTCTCGAGATATTGCACATATTTCAAAAAAATTATTAAAAAGTCATATAAAATGAAAAAAAAATATTTCCTACTGAGAAACATGCTCACTTTTCATATGTAATACCATGCGATAAATTGGGTGACATTATTCTCGTGGATCTAGCTCGTTCCATTCATGAAAAAAGATTCTTTGAGTAATACTTTTGTATTTGAACGCCAATAGTCATTTATCTGCTGTAAGAACAACTTAGGCCTTCGTCCATAACGCTTGGCGAGATTTTGGCGACGAATTTGGCGGAATGTCGCCAACTTAGCGACTTTTTGAAATGTTGCCAAATTAGCGGAAATCTCGCCAAATGGATAAAAATTGCGCTAAATCAATGAAAATGACGACTCATTGTCGAAAATTCAATATCTTGGAAAGAATATGAGTATCTACTATAAGAAAAACCTATTTTTTTACTGTAAAAGTAGTAAATTCATTTCAGTATATAAGGAAAGTCATGTGTTGCCCACATCAGATTTTTTTTAAATGAATTAGTAGGAAATGATAGTGTGTTGTTCAGGAAAGAAAGCAAATCGTTTTTATTATTTACGATCTGAAACACTTTTCTGAATATAATTTCTTTCAATACAGATCTTCGATACAAGTATTTCTTTTAATACTTTGACATTTACATTATACTTGTCATTGACTACTGCAAGGTGTATTGCAGATATTAATTTTATTAAATCGCGTACTGCATGATTACCTCCTCATACTGTGTAATATACTGTTGAAAAAGTATTGTTTTCAGGAAATTTTTCGAATTCGAGATTTTGACGCCAATATATGTTTTAGGATTTCCTTAACACTTTTTGACTATTTTTGGAGCGATGTCCATCCGTCTGTATGTATTATGTGGTCAATTTCTTATGTACACGATAGCTCCCACAAATATTCATGGGATTCCACAAAATTTTATATCAGACTTTGTTATTTAAAAATTGTAGAACTAGACGAAAATACGACGACACCTTCCTGGTATTCAAATGTACATAGTTCCTGACGAAGGGCATTTTGAACAGGCTACACATGAAGCTCATATACATGTGTTTTTTTAGCATTCCCAACAGTCATTCGCCGATCACTCTATTGTAGAAATAAATTTCTTCTGTAACATTTTTAATGTCCATTCCGACTCATTTAACAATGTTCTACAACTATGTAAATGAAGAGGGGGGTCGTCTATCCCACTTTGTTGTCGATTATGATATCCTAACTTTTGAATTATCTACTAGTTGCGCTGCAATCCCTTTTATTTGATCAAGTATGGTTAATTTAATATTTATAAAACTAACGTGTGGCCACACGTAACATGGACCATTTCTTGCAAACTTATGGCAGTAATTGAGGTTTCTCCAAGGAACCTTGTATATATACGAAAACATACTGTATGATCATTCTTTGTTATTGAGGGAACCTACAATATATCTGTCGATTGTGGCGTAAATGAAAAACCATCTTTATCACCAAATCCATGAGCTTGTTGGTTAGTTCGTTACTTACGTATTATCCCTTCGACAGTTGGCGAACTTTCAGTTGGCGACAAAAATTTCACAAAACGTAGTCAGTCAAACGTTGTAACAAAAATATTATCGCCAACTAAGAAGTTTTGTTTACATTTATAATAAACTTTGCTTACATTTGCATGCGATGAAGATACAAACAAAAACACTTTCATCAATTTCTACAATTTTGTTCGGTCCTCCTATTTTTTGTAAAATCTTGCTGTTGTAGGCTATACATACACACTTCCGTCATGTAATTATTCCAATCTATAACTGTCTTATCAGCTAAATCCATTTGCTTCTTTCCCCAACTAATTGATGTCAATTCTCCAGTCCGGCTGTAAATAAAGCGTAGTGTAGTTACAAATGAAAGTCTGGATCCCATAAACCACGTGTCTTTTCTAATGGCTACACGTTTTTGACAGTCTTTCACATTGCATCGCCACTGTTTGTCTATTTTCACATAAAGACACATATCGTGGCCATTAACGCACGTTTTTAGATGCTAGAATTCCGTATTGTTGAAAATAGGTCACTGCGTGCTCTTCTGTAGTAGGCAAGTCCCAAATTTTAATCATTTTGAAGACAGAGAAAAATAAAACTACACGCTTTAATATACGCATTTACCAAAGCAAAAATGGATGGCTTCCGCTTTAGTGACCAAGGTTTGCACATCGTGTTGTATTTATCACTGTTTTCAATTATTGGCGCGAAATCTACCTTTTGGCGACAGTTTCGATTTCGACTGAAATGGTCGACGGGATAATACGTAAGTACCGTTAGATCTTTATAACCATCATATTATCCCATTTACATCGGACTGTCTGATAATAGAACATGCGAAATCTCAAGCTAATCTCTGCTTGCAGCTTCAGTGACGCAGGCGACTTGACTGTAGGCCAATGCAACATAGACCCTACAACTTTAAATTCTCATAGATGTATAATGTTAACACTGACGAATAGTAAAAACAAATTCAACTGGATCAAAAATAGTTCCATTCTTCTAGAAATCGATATAAATCTATCCGTCGGTTAAATCCTGATCATTCATCTACTTTTTGCGGAAGCTTAGTATTCTAATCTTTCTTTTCTCATGTCCAATTTAGCATCAAAATTTGAACAAACATTTGAAAACTTCTACATTTTGAAAAAGTGCTCGGATCGATCAAATGTCTTCTATTTCTGAAACGTACACTTCACTCGCTGAAATTAACCAAATGTCGACATTGATAATAGTAACGTTGTTAATTAACTGACACATAATACAGATATGGACACTTATTTGATTTGTAGAAAAGACCTCTGTCACAACAGACAATCTCCAATCTTCAACCCAAGTGGGGCGGCTTCTGGATGCAATCGGTACACTTTCCGAAAGGCCAGCAATCTTTTGGCTAAGGCCTCATCAACAAATACTGTCCTACCGCCACGAGAAAGTCCCCAGACAGCAGACGGTTTAGTGGCGGTCGCTATGGAAACAGGTTATTCCATTGCATTTTAGGTGTGACGGAAAGCGCTTCTTTCGATTTGGCGCAGATAGAACCAACGAAAATCGCATTTCGCTTTGTACTGGGCTTAATGCTAAACGCTTGCATTCTGTGATTTTTAAAGCTGTGAAGTAACTTGTATTGTGTTGCACACTTTGTGGATTTTGTCTAGTTGAAAAATGACTACATTTAAAAGTGGAAAGATTTTGCATTCGCAAGCATGTGCAATAGTCCACAATGTTACGGCATTTTTTGAAGAGGAAAAACAGCAAATTTTCTAAAAATACCAATTTCAAATGCAATGAAGAGAACTGCGGAAGCGACAGAGATTTCAGCGTCATCAGTTAAAACGATAAAATGTGAGGGGGAAATCGCTTAATGAAACTGAAATAAGTATTTTATCTATTTGAACAATTTATAATTATTGCTTAAAGAAGCTATTTTAAAAGTAACACCAAATGAATGGAAAAAACACTGTGAACACATTGCAAAAATAGAGAATATTTATTGGAAGAAAGATGGACTGATAGAAGATATTGTGAAGAAATTAATGCTAAATCTGTCGGATAGCGAGTCAGACTCTTCTTCAAGTAAAAACATTTCAAGTGATTCGGACATAGTAGATAATAGTTATTCCAATGAATGTGAATGAATATTTTATAATTGATTGAAAAATATGAAAAGAATGAATATTTTAAAGTCATAATTTTGCTTATTTATCATTTATTTTTTGCTGCCTAATAATTGTGTAACTTGCTGATTGAAAACTGTAATAATTTTCATTTAATTCGAAATTTAGTTTTAAAAAAAATGATATAAATTCTAGCTTTAAATTGTAAGCTTTTCTCTCCCAAAATCGCCCGAACCTAAAAGAAAATATCTAAAACTACTTTCTAATAGATTGACGGCTTCCCGTAACCGCTGTCGCCTATAATAACAAATTATTTTCCGAGTTTAAATGACGAGAAATTTTTAAGTTAATTTATAATGTAATGTCATTTAATACGAAAATTTTGTTTAACTGTCGGATAAAAAACATCTACTATTTTCTTTTAGTACATCATAATAAATGAAACGGATTCTTCGCTTAACGAAGTGCGCTTGATTTGCCAAATGTTGCAGTCGATTTTAAACCTTTCTCCCTCCTTTCTTCGACTCGTCTACTTGCGGCAACCCTGTTCAGAGACTTTCTCGTGGCGGTAGGACAGTACATATACAGGGTGTCCCAAAAAGATTGAAACGCGCTTTAATTCTTTGCCTGTTGGAGATAAGTGGACAATGTAAATTGCAAAAATGTTGAAATTAAGGTATGAAATAAAACTACGTTAATGAAATAGTCCTCTCATTCATTTTCAAAAAGTTTCAATTTTAAAATTTTTATACAACCCCCTTAGAAAAATTGGGTCAATCAGAAAATTTGCATTTTTAATGCAGCAAGATCATTAAAAAACCTCATATATGTATCTTTAAAATCAACTGAATTATGATAAAGGAAAAAATCTGACTTATGCCACTTTTCCGTACCAAGTGAAAGGCTGTATCAGTGAAAATAGGTATCATAAGCAAATTGACGATGGAAATTGCTTAAATCAAAAATACGTTAGTATGTGTCAATTTTTTTTATCACAAATGCATCTAAATAAAGTCATAGACAGGATCACAGACAGAGATCATATAAAGCAGTGGTACTCACTACGCGGTTGGGTATCCTATGTATTATCATCCAGTTTTATCTTTTTTGTGATATGTCACAAATTTGCATTTCTAATTTGATATATGGTCCGCATTCACAATGTTCAATTTTCAATTAAATATACCTCGCTCAATTTTAAAAATACAGATATGCGAGGTTTTTTAATGATCTTGTTGCATTAAAAATAAAAATTTTCCGATTGACCACATTTATCTAAGAGGTCTATAAAAATTTAAACAGTGTAACTTTTTGAAAATGAATGGGGGGGACTATTTCACTAACGTGGTCTTATTTCCTATCTTACTTTCAACATTTTTGCAATTTGCATTGCCCACTTATCTCCAACAGGTAAAGAATCAAAGCACGTTTAAATCTTTTTGAATCACCCTGTATATAGGTCACACATCAACGTTATAATTGACAAAGTATGTAAGTGAGAAAATAACTTTTATGTATCTCCTTGTGGCTAAACTATTCACGCTCTAACCTTTGATCCATAGGTGCCGAGTTCAAATCCCGAATACAAATAAGGATCCCAAGCATTCATACATGATTATAGAAATTCATAATTCACTTTGAACTGTAGATCCTAATATAAACAACACTTGTGTGCATAAAGAGAAATACAGAGGAATAAAAGCATATAATCTAGTCCAATACACGGACTACAAATCATCGGCCAGAGCAAAAATTTTATTTAACTAAACTTAATTCACCCTATAAGACGGCTGGAATTATTCACGCTATCATACAGCATATTGCTTATATTGTACAAAAATAACCGAGAACATGTCTGCAGGGGAAAACTCATAGAACCTAAAATGTTTCTCAAGAGATAGTTACAATATAGTGCTTGTATTTCGGAAATTGACAATATATATTACGCATGAAAATTTTAATTGATCTCCCTCTGTTGAATTTGTAGAAGATAATGCAAAAATAATCCAGATAACTAAATTTTCAAAATACAATATATCACGTAGATAGACTTTATAAGCACTAGATATGTTGAAATAATAATATTTTGGCCAGGCAATTTAAGACAAATTTCAAACTAACATTTTTCTTACACTATATATGTTAAATACATCTGCAATAATAAAAATCTGATATGGGCAGCACATGATTTTCCCTAAGGGCTTATATCCACGTTCTTTTTATTTTAAATAAATTTAATTCAATTTTTATTCTCATTTGGTAACTGGACTTATTTTCAAAGGTGGCATTGAGAAAATACGAAAAAACTAAAATATCTCGAGAACGGCAAGTCCTAATGTAATGGGGTTATCCCTTTTTTCGTTAAACATTACGTATAAAACAAGCATTTATTAAATATATTTGAGCATAAGTAGTTTTTTATTTTAGATTTTGACGATTTTTGCTGACCATTTTGCAAAAAAAGGCAGATTATTTTTTTCCGAATCGTACCAAAATCTAATCAGTACCAGGGTAACCCACAAGAGATTTATCTATCGAATTTTGTGAAATTCGGTCCATTAGTTTTTCAGCTAAAGTAAATACAGGCAATTTTTGCGGACCATTTCGCAAAAAGAAGCGGGTTCTTTTATTTCGAATCAAACTAAAAACTAATCAGCACCTGGGTCACACCCAAGTGACTTACCTATCAAATTTTATGAAATTCGGTCCATTAGTTTTTTTGAGTTAGAGTGGATACATACATTGCAGAGACAGGCAGACACACAAACGTCAAGCTAAAAATAGTTTTTCGTATTCTAGAGGTCCCAAAACATGTAGATACGTCGAAAACTCGAGTTGCGATTTTCAGCATGATTCCAATACTTTCCCTATACATTAACATGTATTGCAGGGAAAGTAAAAAATCTGATGTGGAAAGCACATGACTTTCCCTGCAGACTGAAATTCGTATTTTCTTTATTTCTTTAATAATTCATTAGATTGAGTTTAATTGCACCAAATCATTCTCAATTTGCATTTTTAAATTAATTTTTGTTTTTATTTGGTAATTGGCCATTTTTCCGAAATCGGCGTAACAAAAACGCAAGAAATCCCAATTATCTTGAAAACGGTTAGCCCTAAAATATAATGAAGCGTGTTATATTCTTTCGTCGTCAAAAATTGCGTATGAATCAAGAATCCATTTGAGCATACGTAGTCTTTTTTTTTTCAGGTTTTGGCGATTTTTCTTGCCATTTCGAAAATAAAGGCAGGTTGTTCATTTCCGAATCGTACCAAAATCTAATCAGCACCAGAGTATCCCACAAGTAACTTATCAACCAAATTTTTTGAAATTTGGTTAATTAGTATTTTAGCTAGGGTGGATACATGAAATTTTTGCGGGACATTTCGTAAAAAAAGGCAGGTTGTTCTTTTTTTAATCGTGCCAAATTCTAATCAACACCAGAGTATATTACAAATAACTTATCAACCAAATTTTGTGAAATTTGGTCAATTAGTATTTTAGCTAGAGTGGATACATGAAATTTTTACGGGCCATTTCACAGAAAAGGACTGGTTCTGTTTTTATGAATCCTACCAAAAACTAATCAGCACCAGGGTTTCATCCAATTGACTTACCTACCAAATTTTATGAAATTCGGTCCATTAGTTTTTTAGTTAGCATAGATACATACATTGCACAGCCACACACACACATAGAGAAACACACACATAGAGAAACACACACATAGAGACACACACATAGAGAAACACACACATAGAGACACACACACATAGAGACACACACACATAGAGACACACACATAGAGAAACACACACATAGAGACACACACATAGAGAAACACAAACATGCAGACGTCACGCTAAAAATAGTGTTTTCGTATTCTAGAGGTCTCGAAACGTGTAGATCATTCAAAAACTAGAGTTGTGATTTTCGGTATGATTCCAATACTTTCCCTATACATTACCATGTATTTCAGGAAAAGTAAAACTAGATTCGTTTCCGGTTTATGGTAATTGAACAGTTCAAACTCTGAAGAAACTTCTTAGAGATCTGTATGAGCTGGTCCACTACTGTTGGGTCGAGTCGAAGTTAAAAATTTCAAACTCTTAACTAATTATTCCAGTGAGTTTTAGACTGCGCATTGTGAAAGTAGTTTCCTGAACTTTTCTATTGCGGATATTTATATGCCTGTAATTTACAGATATTTATATTACTGGAATCATGAAACAAAGGATCTTTTAGTAATTTTACCTTCAATAGATTATTCAATTTCATCAAACCTTAATTTATCTGTCTCGATTTCCCCTTTGCTTTCATAAATCAGAAATATTATGAAGTCCATGCCCCTTATTCTTCATTTATATGTATAAAACATTATGCTTAATGCATCTTGAAGTAACAGACATTTGTGTATTCGATTTTTAAAGAAACGCAAAAAAAATTTTATGTTTTGCATAATCCAACTGCATATTTTAAGAATCAAAAACTAACCAGGTAATTTTAGAAATAAAATTATATCTTTCAAATTGAGTACTAGGATTTAAATATTAATTTGCAACAGCTTATAATAAAAATATGATATCATAAACCTATTTCAGAAGCAAAATGGGCGTCCATCTTCGGAGCATAAAACTCGTATATCAGTAAAAGTTATTTGACTGTCACTCCCGATTTTACTAGTGTAAGGCATCAATCACTCTTGTTCCGAAGAAAACCCGTTTCCCTTCCGGAATCAATTGATGCCATTATATGTTGTATGCTTCTTAATATTAGCCTTCTATTCGCATCTAGAAAGGTATCCAGATTTTAAATG
This sequence comes from Amaurobius ferox, assembly GCA_951213105.1. Lineage (NCBI taxonomy): Eukaryota > Metazoa > Arthropoda > Arachnida > Araneae > Amaurobiidae > Amaurobius > Amaurobius ferox. The sequence goes on along the minus strand of OX578136.1, from coordinate 161,172,780 downwards.
CACTGACTCACAACTTAATATTTGTGAAGGGACAGAAACGGTATTAGAATTGTCTACGTATGAAATTCTGAATATTCTACACTGATATCCAAAATTATCTTTACGTGCACTAAAACACTGATTTTTTCTTTCTTTTTCTTTGTGGGAGGGGAAGATAGGTAGCATCATAACACATATATACAAATTGAAAAATCAAATATGAGTGCATGCGATACAAAACTAATTATGAAACAATTTGCCACTCACATCTTTGTTTGCCGAGCTTCTAAATGACCGACAGTTTGCCACTTCACAGATATTTCCCAAATGATACTTTGAAACTATAAAAGACTAATTTTAGTCGATAAACACCGAAATTGAATCCTGAATTGCAGAACTTCAAGGAAACATACTTCGTACACAGCGCTTGCGCTGCTTATTTTTATGTATGCAAAGATAATTTTGGACATTAGTACATTTCAGTTGGTACTAAAAATCAAAAGTGTTTCTTATAAATCCAAAATATCAATCAGACAAAGTAGTTTTATTTTTATGTAAATGAGCACTTTATGCGAAATATATGGTTATAAATGCAACATAAATAAGTATAAATAAAATTGTAACGCATCACAGCTGTTTTATCAATGTGTTGAATCTCCTTCGTCAGTGCTAAAAAGACCAGTAAATCTAAAATAATAAAGATGAAATAAGCACAAATTTTTGAGCTATATATATATATATATATATGTATATATATATATAACTAATACATGGCGTAAAGCATGCTGAACCGGGGTGAGGGGGTCACAACTCCCCCTCTGCCAAATTTTGGTACTTATCTTTTTCTTATTTATTTCATGTATCATATTTGATTTTCAGATTTGGAAATTTCCTTTTGGATATATATAATGTTCCTTGTTGCGAAGCAGCGTGGCGCTTTACTTCATTGTAACTTTGTGTATATGTTTTATGGATTTTGGTTAAGGTTTAAAATAAAAACGAAAATTTTTTTTCCCGCTTTAAAATTAAATAGATGGTTTTTGGATTCGTTATTTAATAATCTGTATTAAAATTTGCAAAAAAATTTGATGCATATATATATATATACCCAAGACTGCACACAGGAACGGATTTAATGGCACAGTTTTTTGCACTTGTGCCAATTTTGTCCATTTACACTTAATTTTGTTTGTCCGTAGCATTGACGATGAAAAACTAACACTCTTCGAAGCAGCTGTTTGATACGTTATACTAAAATTAATGCTTAATTACGTTGCATATATTTTCCTTTACGAATTAATACAATTTTCAAGATTTCCTTTCAGCGTGTCATTTTGCCTTACAATTCTCAAATATTAATTTTGAAAAACTACTGATAGGTTTATTATTAGAATCCGATCAAAAATCTCCATAAATATATACTGTAAAAAAAGCATTCCAATAATGTCTGTGCAATTTCATCGGACTACGTTTTTCACGCATCGGTAAGAAAAAAAATTTTGCAGACCGATTTGGTAAAGGAACGCTAGTCTATATTAAACATGAAATCCTAGCCTGCCCCGGAAACTCAAACCAAAATGACTGTACATATAAAATTTGTATTTATTTATAAATTTCTGCTCATTTTCATGTCGGTACTTTTGTAATAAGGTGTTTTAAAATGTATTTTGCAAGTAGGTCTGGCAGATATGATTTTTAATTGTTCATTATTCAAATATCTTATTAAACATAATTTTATATCCTGTTCCATTCGATCATGATCAGAGTTTAGTTTTCTTCCTGGAAAACGGACCGGCTGTCATTTGTCTATAAAACCTCAAACATCGAATTTGAAAGACAGATATTTGTTTCTTTACCTTTTCTACCAATAATCTTAATTTTACATATTTTTAAGCCAGTTCCATGTTTCAAGAACATAGAAAATACGAATATATCTACGCATGTACCACGATAAATATTTATATTTGACGGAAAGTGCAACATCGTAATTTTTTCTTACCTGAGAAAAGCTAGTAATCCAATGATAAATTGCGATTTTCCCCCACTTATAAAGTTTACATCCTTTCTGTCGGCACAACACTTAAAACAAGGCACCCACCATACACGCACGATGGCGTTAGCGCCCGACAGGGATCAGCCTGAACTAAACCAAACGGAAAAACAACACTACTCGCGCAACCGGCGCTTCCGTCAGAGACATCTGTCGGAAAGATGGAGTACTTTTTCACTTAGGGTGCCCCAGTGATCCGAACTGTTAAATGAAAAAAGACAAAAACTCAGCGCGCCTTCAGTTTGTATTTATCAGTCCGCCACGTTAAAAAAATATATAAGAACTGGAATAAGAAAATATACTAAGAATAGGATAAACATTTCATCACGTTACTTTAAACTGTTTCCTGATGTAACGACTAAAATATATATATATATATATATATATATATATATATATATATATATATATATATATATATATATATATATATATATATATATGTATATACATATACATATATATATACATATATATATATATATATATACATATATATATATATATATATATATATATATATATATATATATATATATATATATATATATATATATATATATATATATATATATATATATCATTTAGTACAAAGTTCAGGTTACCATCCTGTTATAACTCATAGTTATAACTCATAGTTTTAAAGTCAATCAATATTGACCTTGATAAATATATTTATAAATCAGCTTCTAAATACGCTCTGCCTTTAGAGGCATTTAATATGTGGAAATTCACTTTATTAAAATTTATTAAAAATACTATTTGTAGTATTAAATTGACTAGATCCTTATATAATATTGATAATTTAAAACATTCCATTAATGATTTATAAAGATCTTTTGTTGTTACTTATGTTGATAAAGTCTTTAATAATTGTGCTGTTATCTGTAAAAAATTCGATATATAATTTCTGTTAGATTATTTAAATAATAGTCTATTTAAACTTAATTCACACTCCATTAATAATATTAAACTGAAAATTAACAATATGCATAGTGATTTAAATATTAATTATAAATTTCTTAAATTTCCATATATAGTGCTAATACATAAATTTCATAAAAATCCTATTAAATTTAGAACAATAACTAGTGTTCATAATACTTACTCTACTACTGCGAGTACTTCTAAATTATTTAAATGTAATAAATGATAGTTTACGTTTTTCTAGCAATAACTACCTTATTCTAAATAATAGTAAAGAATTAAAGAATAAATTAACATCACTTGATAAACTAATTGGATTTCAAACTTTTGATTTTAAAATGTTTTTAATAATATTAAGATCTCTGATCTTTATGTAGTAATTTTAGCTCTATATAATGCTTATACTACTTATCATACTACTCATACTAAATTTACCTAATTTCCTAAACATCTTCACTTTGTTCTTTTCTATAATTATATATTTCAAGGTAATAAATTATACTTGCAAGTCTCAAGGGTTCCACAAGGTGGCTGTAGTAGCAGTATATTAGCTAATTTATATTTTTATCACTATGAAAAATCTTTTACTTCCACAGATTATAAAATTTACAGATATGTTGAGATGATCTGATTTGTTTGGTCTTTACAGACAACTGTGTCATAGATATAGATTTCTATCCAGATAATTTGGAACTAATTCCTAATGAAGCCAGTATTAGTAGTAACATTAATTTTTTGGACTTAAATCTTATTATTGAACCTACTAATAGGATAGTTGCTAATCTATATGATAAAAAATACTATTTGAACTTTAACATTAATAAATTATTACCTTTTAATTCCTGTAACTCGATTCAATTGTTTAGAAATATTATACTTAATCACCTCTTTAGAATTTATAGATTATCTGATGAAAAATGTCATGCTATGCACATTAATAAACTTAAAATTACTAGCAAATTATATAAATATCCAGCTTATTTAGTACATAGTATAGTTAAAAAGTTTGGAAAGGTAGATTATACTTAAATTCTCTCCTTAGTATCTTACTTTAGCCTGACATCCACTTTCTCTTGAATAAGCATTACCATGTATTTACATTTTCTTACTGTTGAATATCACCATTTATCGTCTTTTCGCAATACTGTTATTTCTTTCTCACGATTGACAACAGCAGTTCTCAACTTTTTATTTCTTGAGATTGGCAACATTGATCCCTTTGTTCACGGCACCAATGGATCAGACGTATGCAGTGCTATTTCAGGTATTCTTGTTTCTTCAATCTTTATGCATGTTGTCCAGCTTATCTAAGTTTATAGATATATTCTATCACTGATTCACACAGAAACATGCATTTTGTGTTCATTTCTATGAAATACCTGGACTTAATAAAGAGTTTTATCGATATGAACAATTCCTTATTAGGTCTGGGCCTTGTCCACGTGTAAAGCTTTCATGCTTGGATTTTATTTGATATTATTTTATCTATTCCTTTCCATTGATGTTTTTTGATTGTCTTCAGATTGATGACTAATGGTTTGCATTTATATTTTCCACTTGATTGATGATTATCTGATTGATACTTTTATTTATAAGGCATTTTGTAATATTGGGGTTTTTGAGTTGAAAATTCTCTCTATTCTTTCTTTGAGTTTTAAACTTTTATTTTATATATATATATATATATATATATTCCGAAACATTTAAATATTACACTCCTTTAGTTCGATAAATTTTCAATTAGATGACATTTCCAAATTTCTCTTTATCCTACATGATTCAACTGCCTCCATTTCCATCTATCCTTGTGCGTTCCACCATCCACATTATTACTTTCCTTACATGCATACTGTATTACTTTCCTTATATACATAATGTATAAGGAAAGTATTGTGACGGGGTCGAAAATTTGAATTCGAGTTTTCGACGGGAGAGCACGTTTCAAGCATCCCTGATCACGAATCAAACATTTTTGAAGTGATGTCTGTGTGTGTGTGCGTGTGTGTGTGCGTGTGTGTGTGTGTGTGTGTGTGTGTGTGTGTGTGTGTGTGTGTGTGTGTGTGTGTGTGTGTGTGTGTGTGTGTGTGTGTGTGTGTGTGTGTGTGTGTGTGTGTCAGTGAGTCTGTGGAGACGATATCTCACGAAAGAATAGAGAGATTCGAGTGAAATTTGATACAAAAATCACAATCCCTGAATACTGGAAGCCCACTGTTTTTAAATGTCATCGAATGTACAGAACCCTCCTAAATTTTCGAGTGAAATTTTGAAAAAATCATCAAAAAATCAAAACCTTTAATAAAGTTGCGCAAATAGACACTTCTTATGTAATTTTTCCTTAGAAAACGATTGACATAAACTTTAGAACGCTAGCATGAACCGTTCTTGAAATATTGCACATTTTTAAAATAAATTTATCAAAAAATCCCATAAATTAAAAAAGATATATTAACTGTTTAGAAACATGTTCACTTCTCATATGTAATATCATGCGATAAATTTCGTGACATCATTCTCGTGGATCCAGCTCGTTCCAGAGATCGTGGATCTAGCTCGTTCGTGAGAAAAGATACTTTGAGTAATACTTTTGTATTTGAACGCCAATAGTTATTTATCTGCAATGCGAATAACTTATTTCTATGTCCATAACGCTTGGCGAGATTTTGGCGACGAATTTGGTGGAATGTCGCCAACTTGGCGAGTTTTTGAAATGTTGCCAAATTAACGAAAATCTCGCCAAATGGATAAAAATGACACTAAATCAATGAAAATAACGACAAATTGACGAAAATTCAATATCTTGGAAAAAATATAAATATCTACTATAAGAAAAATCTATTTTTTTATTGTAAAAGTAGTAAATTCATTGCATTATATAAGGAAAGTCATGTGTTGCCCACATCAGATTTTTTTTTAATTTATTGATAGCAATCACCAACATGTAATTATTGGTGATGAAAATGTATTTCAAAATTCAGTACTCAAAAATCTTATGCTTTGTGACACTAATTTTCGGATTCAAAATACCTTTAAACATAACCTTTTCGTTAAACAAATATATCTTGAGTTAGAAAACGTCATATACAAAATTGTTTGTATTAAAAACTATGCTGTTGAAGCTTTTGATATGTGGAAGGTGAACATTATCTCTGAGGTTAAACTTCTCATTGGTAATATACCTTCAATTAAATCTACTTTTAATTACTCAAAATTGAAACTGGCAATTAATGAAATGAAATCAAGGGTTGTTATCCCGTATGTGGATAAAGCTGCAAATAATTATGCTATCATTTGCAGCAATTTCCTTGCAACAATGTAATATTCCCTTATGTAGTTTTGATACCAAAATTTCATAACAATCTAATCTCATTCAGGTCAGTAACGATTGGACATAAATCTTATGCAACTGTTGATAGCAAATCCCTTTTGGCAATTCTTAATAACAATTACTTCAGGTATAATAGGTTCTTCATTCTCATATTATTAAAAACACCTATCATTTAATTAAAAAAATGAACACTTTAAATATAATAGGATTTCAAACTTTTGATTTTAAGGACTTATTTAATAACATTGATATTAAATATCTATTCAATATAATTTGTAATTTGATTAAATCCTATTATGATAGTCAAAATTTGGTTTTTAATCATTCCTATGTGCACCACCTTCTGTGTGTGTGTGTGTGTGAAATGTGTTATATTTAATAATTACTTATTGCAAGGTAATAAATTATATCTGAAAATTAAAGGTGTTCCTCAGGGTGGAACTGCTAGTTCTGCTCTTGCTAATCTTTATCTAAATCACTATGAGTCCATATTTAAAATTTCTGAATATGCTTTGTTACAGATATATTGATGACATCCTTCTGATTAAGACAGATCACTCAACTAATGTAATTGATTTTAACTTCTATCCCTTAAATTTATATTTTCTTCCTAATGAAGGCGATATCTCATCTAGTGTTAACATTTTGGACTTAACTTTCACTCTTGATAATGAATTTCCATTTTTGTCAAATATTTATGATAAAAGGATAAGTTTCCTTATCAAAATACATAAACTTATCTACTTTAACGCTTTCATGAAAAATCAAGTGTATAAAAACATCTTAATTAATCAATTACATAGAATTTTAAGACTCTGTAGCAAATCACACATTGACAGCCGATTTATTACAAAATTGTAAGACTGAATCTTTTCCTTCAACATGTGTTAATTATCACATTAGAAACTTCAATTTTTGCTTTAGAGCAGTATATTTGCATAGATATCATTCTTTCTGTATTTGAATAGTGGTCGTGTTAAGGTATAAATAATATCATACATAAATAATTATTTTTCAACTCCCATTAATTTATGTATTTATATTTATATTTTAATTTATAGTTTATATGGATCAATGATTCACACCAGGATCTATCTTGTTATCTTATATTACTCTCAACAGATGGTGCTTTTTCCCTTATCTATCGGATCTATTTTTCAAAAGGCAGCGTTTTCAATTCTTTACATAATCAACGTAAAAAGGTACGTTTGTATTAATATGACTTCTCACTTTTTATTCTATGCTTGTGTTTAGTTTGGTAATGAATTTGATATGGACTTTTATTATTTCCTTCCTGACATTTCTATTTATCCTTTTATTATTTGGTTTTATAATGTGTTGGATCTTTATATAATGTTTCAACCCCTTGTGTTACTCTATACTGCGAAATACATTATGAGAGTTTATCCATAGTGTAAAGATCCCTAATGAGCAACATTTATGGAAATTCTATCCAATTCGATCTATTGTTTACTTCTTTTAATCATTTTGTTATTTAATTTCTTAATGTTCTCTTTGGGCTTCTTAAAATTCCATTATCTATTTAATGTGTGTGTTTAGGTCTAGCTATGTAATAACCGTTCTATTGTTCGTGTAAACTATTATTTAATTCCCTTCATACAGTTCCTGGTTTTAATTTTCTACTTACTTTTAAGCTATTTAGAAATCGGTATTTATTATTATCTTCTATCGTAGTTTATCTATTATAGTTTTATATGGTAATAAACTTAGGGAGCAAGTTAATGTATAGATCTATTAGCTTCCATTTATACAATTTTTCATTGTATATATATATATATATATATATATATATATATATATATATATATATATATATATATATATATGTATATATATATATATATATATATATATATATATATATATATTTGAAATGTAATAATAAGAATTATGTAAAAATAAAAATACAATTCAAGTAATATCAACACCACCATAGAAGCAAATTCACGGCCACAATGCCGACAAGAGAACAGAACAGAACCTTCCCAAATTCGATGATTAATCAGAATTAAATTCATCTTCAGGTCTGAGTATATATATATATATATATATATATATATATATATATATATATATATACTCAGATATATATACTCAGATATATACTCAGATATATATACCGGGTGATTCAAAAGTTCGGAGCAAAAGTAAAACACTATAAAAAAAATATCTATGCGTCGGAGAGACATGCGGTTTGCAGATTAATATTCACCGTAGTGGGGTTTTTGTGTGGCATGAAAAAATATTAGTTCAAACTCTCGACACTCGAGGGGCTACGGCAGATAAAGCCATGGAGATGACTCATGCATGGAGGTGATTGCACACATGACTGCCCTGCGAGATCCCCAGATTTCACACCCGTGATTTTAGGTATCCCCCACAACGAGAAATCACAGGGTGTGAGATCTGGGGATTTCGCAGGCCAGTCATGTGTGTAATTACCTCCATGCATAAGTCATCTCCATGGCTTTATCTGTCACAGCCCCCCGAGTGTCGAGAGTTTGAACAATTTTTTTTCATGCCAAACAAAATCCCCCACCACGGTGAATATTAATCTGCAAACCGCATGTCTCTCCGACCCATAGATATTTCTTATAACGTTTTATTTTTGCTCCGAACTTTTGAATCACCCGGTATATATATCGGATATATATATATATATATATATATATATATATATGCCCTCAAGGGTTATCAGTGCCCTCGAGGTTAGATGCCTTCAAGGGTTATCGAATTTATCGCCAAGGTTAAGCGACCCATACCTGCAAATAATAATAAAAACACTGCTTGCCTGTAAATGTAGTTTTTCCTCGACGACTAGCAGTATGTCATGAATCACACAATATGCATCAAATTTGATACGCAATATGTATCAAACGGGATACGCAATATGCATCAAACCTGATACAGCCTTCGTTATCATACATGCAACGTGTTTTATACTTTAAGACATATCTACATCATTTCATAAGACACTCTGTTTAATAATTCTTTTGAAATCAAATTTGTTCACACGTCATTCTTCGTACATTTACAAAATGATGTTATCTAGTTTAATTAAATCTAAAAATTGGGATTGTGACTTTTAGTTTGCCTATTGCATAGAAGATAATAAAGCATATAACACAATCCGTTCCTGTCGCGAATAGATTTCCTCTAATTACTCAAATATCTCTATAATTTTTTGCTACGGACTACAAATTATAGGAAAAATAAAAACATATGCAATGTACCAATGACATATTTAAACTCGAGTATTATATATAGCATAGTGATTTTTACTGTCCCCCGGATATAGGGGCGGCAAATAGAGGGCGCGACGGGGCGCAGTCGCGCCCCCAAATTTTTCTTATTCTGGACCAAAAAATTCTTATTCTGATCAAAACTGAAAAGGCTTAAAAATATTCCAAGCAAATTCAGTAAAAAAAATCCCCAAGGTGAAAAAAGTCCCCATGATGATGTTAAATCATATTACTGATTCAATATGAAATTATAGATTCAATATCTAACGAAATTGAGACAAGATTTAATGAGAACAATATATCCGTTTTATTTGCCCTTAGTTCAGTATTATCCGGATAAGATATCGGAAAAGAAAACGAAAGGTTTCAACCATATGCAAAGTAAATAACTTCCAGAAAGAGGAATTGCTATGTGAATTGCGACTATTTTATTCGATGGTGAAAAATGTGAACATAGACCATACCAATTTTAAAAGTCGCCTGAATTATTTTAAAGAGCGGAATTTAAAAAATGTGTTTCCTATCATAACATTATAAGTTAAATTATTTTTGACTGTGCCAATCAGCTCAGCCGGTTGTGAAAGGTATTTTTCGTGTCTCAGGAGGTTGAAAAATTATTTTTGCAATACAATGCTACAAGAAAGACTTTCATCTTTAGCTACTTCAGCTATAGAATAGGATATACCCCTGGATTATGATGATATTGTAACAAAATTTTCTCTTCATCCAGACTCTAAGAACCGGCGTTTAAAACTTCAATAACAAGTAAATAAATATAGATAATTGTATTTAGAAAAATTATGTTAACAACAATTATGTTACCACAATTATGTACAAAAATTATGTTAGCAACAATTATTTTTCTAAACATTAATTTACTTTTGTGATCCCTCTCCCCTCTCCTCCCCCTGTTAACAAACATTTTATTTATTTCATATTGGGGATTTTCATACAAATTTCGCACTCCCAAATGAAATGCTGAAATGCCGCCACTGCCCGGATACATATTGATGTTTAAAGTATTATAATCGTGTAAAAAAAACTCGAGTTCTATACGTGGCAGACACTCTAGAACATGATAAACCAATTTTTAACTTAAAGTATTTGTGTGTGGTGCATGTCTGTCTGTCTGTACAGTTTATGTATCTACGCTTGCTCAGAAACTGTAAATTTTACAAAATTTGGTAGATAAATTACTTGTGGGTTATTCTCGCGCTAGATTTTGGTACGATTTTACGCAAAATGACCGACAAAAATAGTCAAAATCTGATATATGAAATTAATGTGCTAAAATATAGTATTTAAGTGCCTGTTTTATAAGTAATATCTAGCGATAAAATATGAATAATCATTGCTCTATGGTGGACCATTCCCGAGATATTGAGGTTTTTTACAATTTTCAGGAGATGGCGATGTTTATCATTGTACTTAAAACTATTCTACAAAATGTATTTTAAATTGTAGGTAAGTCTCTTATGGATTACCCTGGCGCAGATTAGATTTTGGTATGATTCGGATAAATAGACATAGCCCTTTCATCAATTTGGTGACAATTTTATCTATCAATTTGGCGATATGTTCGTCAATTTCGCAAAATGTAAAAACTCACCATGTGTACGATATTCAGCCAAATTAATCACCAAAATTTTGCTTAGCGTTACGGACGGTGAAATAGGTTATTCTTACAGTAAATAAATGAGTATCGGCGAATTGATAAGCGTCAAGATACAAAACTATTACCCAAAAGCATCTTCACTCTTGAATGAAACGAACTAGATCCACGAGAATAGTAATATTAACCCATAGTATTACATATGAAAACATATATCACAGAAATTAATACTTTTTCAATTTTATGTGAGGTTTTGATAAATTTATCTGAAAAATGTAGAAATGTACAATAACTCGAGAATGGTTCATGCTAACTTTCTAAATTTGTGTCAATCGTTTTCTAATAAAAAATTACATAATGATTACTTACGTAACTTTATTGAAGGTTTTGATTTTTGATGGCTTTTTCAAAATTTCATTTGTAAATTTAAGGATCTTCCGAATCTTCGATTGCTTTGAAAGCAACAAGCTTGTAGTATTCACTATTTGTAATTTTGTACCAGATTTCGTTTGAATGACTTTATTCATTCGTGAGATATCGTCTCCATAGACTCCCTGACACACACGTACACACACACACACGCAAGCACCCGCACAAGCACACAAACGCACACACGCACAAGCACACACACATACACAGACGGGCATTACCTACAAAACGTTAGATTCGTGTTCAGGGATGCTTGAAACGTGCTCTCCCGCGAAAAGCCTCGAATTCGAATTTTCAACACCGTCACAATACTTTACCTATACATTATACTATGTGCATAAGGAAAGTATTATACATAATACTATGTATATAAGGAAAATAATACAACATTGTAACATATTTTTCTTCCATAGAGATGATAATATAATTAACTCGTATTCCTGCCTGTATTATTTTTTAAATATTGCTCTTAGATGAGTACTATGTAGTGATATATTACCTGGAAATGAAGTAATATCCAACATCTCTAACGTTTTTTCAAAGTCTTTATGACCATTTTCTGGCTTCTAAAAAGTCATATGTTCCGACGGCTCAACTTCTAATTTTAATTATTTTACAGTTATATAAAAATATATATAATATGTATTAAAACATGATTACTTTCATATTTATAACTTTCTGCAAAGTTGTAATAATAAGAAGATTTATAATGATAAAAAAATTTTTAAATATTAATCTAGATTTGCTTTAGAATTTTAGAATTATTTTTAAATTATTTTCTATTCGTAAGTTTATGTTAATTATTTATGATTATATTTATAATTAATGATTTAAAAATAACTCAGAGTTAATAGATTAATAGATATAAAAAAAACGATTATATTTTTTTTATCCTTAAAGTTATATAAAATCGATATTAAGAGTTTCAGATTTTATTAAAATCGCATGACAGTTAAAATGATTGATGTACACCTATTTATTAAATTAATGCATAACTTTTCTTAAATTAATATCTGATATGCAAATATTTTCAAAATAAATGTGATGTTTACAGCTTAATGATCAAATTCCGCAATTAAAAACAACACTTTATAGAATAAATCATGAATACGTAGCACACTAAAATAGAATACTTAAAGAAAAACAAGACACAAAAGTCGAAACATAAAATTTTTCATGAAACAAAAACATCGTTTGGCTATAAGCTTTTTATTTTTAAAATAAAAATGAGCATCTAAAATAACGTTCTAAATTATCTAAAACATCTAATGTTAGATGTTTAAAAGAATATTCACAAATAAATTGAATGTGATACAATTTTATTTTGGGGCTGTTTGCACTTTTGTTCGGTAGGTTTTTAACACAACAGTACATCACAGGTGAATTTCTATGGTCGGATAAGAAAAATTTTAACATAGTAGCAATTAAAAAATTTTTAATTTTGAATAATGTTAATTTCAAAGGGAAATTTAGGCAGGAATTTGCATCTCTATAACTAATTTCGAAGAAATACAAGATTAGACGATTTCGCAACGGCTTTCGAATGGCAGAATTGAGTATTCAAAGTTCGAAACCGTATATTAAAAAATAACATTTCTCGTTTCGTAGAGAAGGAATTGCATACACCTTTTAAATATTTATTTCTTGATGCTATAATTATTTTCGCTGCTAAACAAAATTGCATGATAGCCATACGTCTTGAATAGTGCTGACAACTATTTCAAATCGAATAATGGCAATTGTTTTGTTGGTATTCATTGATCTTTTTGATGAAAAAATGATACTGAGGAAGTGTTATATACGAATCATAACTTTATATATGATTGCACTGTTAGCGTCCCATTGCAATCATTATGTAATTTGTTGTTAAACTTAAATATTACGCTTAATGCCATGTTTCAAAACATCATGACATAATACGGTTTTAAGAATGATTTTAATTTTAAGAATGATTTTAATTCCCATATGAGAAAATGAAAGAAAAAATCTGCAGGTGACATACAGACTCGGTTGCGTTCGTGTTTTATCAAAGGCGGGGGGGGGGGGGTCTGACCGCATGTGCAATTGAGACATCGACATGGCGTCGCACCCTTCCTAGCTGCTCACTCGATTACTACTCTGTAGAAAGCCGAAGGGAAAGCTGTGCTATTGCACTTTATTAGTAATTTTTGTTTGCGTGTGAAAATCAAGAAATGTCACGCAAGTACCTTAACCACCCTGACACTTTTTGTTATGTGTGAAGTGAATTGACATTCAAACCTCAAAGGCGGAACTTTACCTCATTAATACGAAAGTGTTATCAGATTTTCTTTGGCTGCAAAGTAGGAGATCAGGACAAGAATTGGGCAGCACATATTTGTTGTGTTACATGTTCAAGACTGTTAACCGGGTGGGCAAATGGTTCTCGCCATATGCCATTTGCAGTTCCCATGGTATGGCGAGATCAGAAAGATCATTCTTTGGACTGTTATTTTTGTATGACAAATACAAAGAGAATGAATGGTAAGTCGAAACAATTTAAAATATCCCAACTTACTTTCAAAGATGCTACCTATTCCCCACAGTGCTGATCTGCCAATACCACCTCACCCGATATCAACCGACATAAATGAAAATTCAAGCTCTATAGAGAGTCCTAATGAAGATCACACTGATCGATATGATGCATGGTTCGACATTTCTATTAAGCCTCATTTATTAATACAAGGAGACCTAAATGATGTAGTGCGCGATTTAAATTTATATAAAAAATAAGCGCAGAACTTTTGGGATCATAAATTTCTTGATCGCGGAAATAGGGTATGCTACTTTCGAAATCGTCATGAAGATTTCAACGAGTTTTTCTGAGATATAATGTACTGTAATGATATTTCATCAGTGATGGACACTTTAGTATATGCTCATAATACACAGGAATGGCGTTTGTTTATAGATTCGTCAAAAGTTAGCCTAAAAGCTGCCTTTATGCCCCCGATACACGCACTGATCTGGAAGGCTAAATATTTGCACACTTATAGTATAATCTACGAAACATAAACTAACGGAGTCGAATTAGCAATTTCTTCCCCAGAGGAAGATTCTTCTCCAGAAGCTCCTGATGAACTAGAAGGCTGAAATTTTGTATACTTATAGTATCGCCCACGGAACAGAACCTAACAATGACAATTTTTGATTAAGATGACTATTTCCACTCTAAAATCCATATATTTTAAACCAAATTAAAATGCACTCAAAATGTTGCAACTTATATATTTAGTAATATTCGTTTCCCTGTCCTTGATAACCTTAAATAACTGGTAATGCTATAAAAATCTTGAATTTCAAATTATTAGTGTTCCAATCACTTGAATTACAAAGCCTGGAGAATTGTGATCTGTGCTGGTTTTTTACCTTTGCGTTTGCTCTTTTTTTATGTATTTGCATATAAAATTGAAAATGAATGCGAGCATTTGTTGTTGAGCATTTCTTCTTACACATGATATATTATTGCCATAAACTAATCGATTATGCTAAAAACACTCACACAAAGTTCTCCATATATATATATATTTATTCCGTTCAAACGTTGTTCAAATAAGTACGAGATAAAGAGTGATAAAAATGAAAATCTCACGTAGATTAATAAGACGGCTGTCACACAGAGAGGATTGTGACAAAAAAATTTTCGTTTCTACCTCATCATCCAGAATTTATTGACAATGAAAATATTTTCTTTTCATTCTAACTCTCGAAATTAAATATTTCAGTATGAAATTCACTGTGCTGAGAAATTGCAGAATCGTAAAAATAATTCACAGCATTGCAGTCGAAAGGTAAAAGTTAGATCATAAATTATGAGAAGAAACAAATTTCGAAGTTTGAATAATAATAAGATTTATATAGTATTGCTACGAACATGAAAAATGTCTCCACCGGAAGTTTTTTGAGAGTCAGAATGGAAAAACACCGTACAGGCAGCCATTCCTATGACGTGAATCTAGGGTTGCTATAACCGGATTGTCTCTTTCATGTCTCGGCATTGCTTTCGAAGCGACGACTGTTAATTCAAAGTAGATGTATTAATTTTTTTTCTGTTTATTGCCCGGTTATGGGAATGCGAAATCAGGAGTCTCTGAGACTCGTGACGTTGAAGTGTGGCTGATGGTGTAGATGTGTACGTGTCGTCAGCAGTTTCCTGATTGGTAAATTTGGAAGGTTTGATGTTTGATGACGTGACGATGGCGTAAGGACGCTATCTTTCGGGGGAGATGGAACAAAGGAGATGACTCGAACTGGACTGCGGGCTGTCCGCTCCAAAATTTTACTAAATATAATAAAGGTTAACTGAAATTTTCCCCAGTCTAAGGGCACCCCTTACTAAAGGTTGTGCATCCAGGACCATGTCTATTAAAAATTCGAAACATGACCAGGAATCGCTTTGTAAGTAAAATATTATTATTTTCGAGATAACTAGTAATAAT
Organism: Amaurobius ferox; assembly: GCA_951213105.1. NCBI lineage: Eukaryota > Metazoa > Arthropoda > Arachnida > Araneae > Amaurobiidae > Amaurobius > Amaurobius ferox. The sequence continues at coordinate 161,156,735 of OX578136.1, read as the reverse complement.
GGATCGTTGCTCTCAAGCCCGACAGCAGCCAGACTTAATGAAACCTATATATTAGAATAAGTCCAAGATGCTGTGTAATATATTTTCTCGATGAAGAATAGAAATCAGTTAGTTCCAAGTATAAATAACATGTGCTTAAGTTCTGATATGAGAATGAGTATGAATTGTGAAAAGTTGTGTTTCGGGTTTTTTAACATTATTGATATTTAGACATGAAATAAAAGAGTATGTTTTATTGTGAAATTACTTGGAAGAACAAAAAGATTAATGTTATGGCATAATTTGAATATATATGTATTGGTAATATCTTAATTAAATAATTTAATTCCACCATCTTTTTTTAGAAATCATTTAGTGTGCATGTCTCCCTTTCTTGCCATATTTTTACATTTCAGTCATGGGTGGACTTTTGCACCCATCATCAGGGAAAAGGAGCAACGGGGTTTGTACTGGTAGTATTCTGATTCTTTATGCATTGTATTTTACCACACGATCACGACGGCCTTTACGTTATAAAATTTTATGCATATAATGTCATGCACTCATCGAACTGTTCCTGTCTCCTCACAGTTCAGAATCAACTTTGTTCGAGATTTAATTATATTGGCAGTCTTTTATTTCGATATTACAATTGGTACTGTCAATCCCCGTTCCTCTTTCACAACTCTAACTAAAAAATTAACCAAATCTCCCAAAATTTGGTAGATAAGTCACTTGTGAGAAACCCCGGTGCTGATTAGATTTTGGTACGATTCAGAAAAGGTAGAACCTGCCTTTTTTTACGAAATGGTCCGCAAAATTCTAAAATAAAAGAATATGCGTTCTCAAATGTATCAATTAAATCCGTGTTCTATACATAATTTTTGGCGAAGAAAAGAATAAGACCAGCCGCATTACTCTAGGTGTAACCGTTCTTGAGATATTTGAGTTTTTTTTTTTTTTGCATGTTTGTTACGCCGCCTTTGAAAAAATTTCTATTTACCAAATAAAAACAAAAACAGAATTAAATTTCAATTCAGTGTTATTTTGTGCAATTAAACTCAATTTAATGAATTAAAGAAATAAAGAGAAAATGAATGTGAGTCTGCAGGGAAAGTCATGTGCTGCTCACATCAGATTTTTTTGTGAAATGTACAAAAATTATAATACAAACTTAAACATAATATTGTAAAACGAAACACTCAGATGTGAATTAGACGTGCTGCAGATTTGTATAGAATAATTTCGGTAAAAGTAATATAGTCATGTATAAGATTTTTCGTATACAAATCTGTAACATGAACTTTTTAATAGTTCACACGTATTATGCACATGTATGTATTCCATTCCCGACCACTCAAATAGCCGCTGTAAACGCTAGGGTCAGTCGACTGGTCTAGGTGTTCGACATGTATGTATTGAAATGGAAGGACAGTTTGCAAATTATGTATTGTATACTGTGCAGGCGCAGTAAAAATGTAATAATGTTAAAACTTTAGGGAAATGCCAAAAGTGAAGGGAAAAAATCAATAGGATCTCAGTAAAACTAAATCTACGACATTTTGAAAATATCCTGCATTTTAAGTGTAGTTTAAATTGTTACTTTCCTTATATACATAATGTATAAGGAAAGTATTGTGACGGGGTCGAAAATTCGAATTCGAGTTTTCGACGGGAGAGCACGTTTCAAGCATCCCTGATCACGAATCAAACATTTTTGAAGTGATTTCTGTGTGTGTGTGTGTGTGTATGTGTGTATGCGTGTGTGTGTGTGTGTGTGTGTGTGTGTGTGTGTGTGTGTGTGTGTACGGGTGTGTGTCAGTGAGTCTGTGGAGACGTTAACTGACGAACGAATGGAACGATACGAATGAAATTTGGTACAAAAATCACAATCCATAAACACTGGAAACCGAATGTTCAGAACCACCCTAAATTTTCGGGTGAATTTTTGAAAAAATCGTCAAAAAATCAAAACCGCTAATAAAGTTACGCAAATAGACATGTCTTATGTAATTTTTCATTAGAAAATGATTAACATAAATTTTAGAACGTTAATATAAACCGTTCTTGAAATATTTCACATTTTTCAAAAAAATTATCAAAAAGTCATATAAAATAAAAAAAATATGTTTCCTATTAAGAAACATGTTCACTTTTCGTATGTAATACCATGCGATAAATTGGGTGACATCATTCTCGTGGAACTAGCTCGTTCCATTCAGGAAAAAAGATATTTTGAGTAATACTTTTGTATTTTAACACTAATAGCCATTTATCTGATATAAGAATAAGTTATTTCTCCGTCCATAACGCTTGGCGAGATTTTGACGGAATGTCGTCAACTTGACGACTTTTAATGGTTGCTAAATTAACGAAAATCTCGCCAAATAGATAAAAATGACGCTAAATCAATGAAAATGGCGACTAATTGACGAAAATTCAATATCTTGGAAAGAATATAAGTACGTACTATAAGAATAACCTATATTTTCTTTGCTGTAAAAGTAGTAAATTCATTGCATTATATAAGGAAAGTCATGTGCTGCCCACATCAGATTTTTTTCTAATGTGAAATCTTATCAATATATAGTATTCCACTCTTTAAGTAACTCAATAGATTTCAGGGAAAGATCTATCTACAGTGAAGGGACCGTGCCGGATGGAATAAAAGTGATTACAGCGCCTATACTGCAGAATTTAAAAAGTTAGTTTAATGAATTCAACAAAGTGAGATATAAAAAGAGACAATCACAAAGTTGTAGAGTATTGCTACTTTCCTTATATACATAATGTACAAGGAAAGTATTGTGACGGGGTCGAAAATTCGAATTCGAGTTTTCGACGGGAGAGCACGTTTCAAGCATCCCTGATCATGAATCAAACATTTTTGAAGTGATGTCTGTGTGTGTGTGTATGTGTGTGTGTAAGTGTGTGTGTGTGTACGTGTGTGTGTCAGTAAGTCTGTAGAGACGATAACTGATGAACGAATGGACCGGTTCGAACGAAATTTGGTACAAAAATCGCAATCCATAAGCACTGGAAGTTTTTATTCGCAATCGAATGTTCAGAAGCCCCCTAAATTTTCGGGTGAATTTTTGAAAAAATCGTCAAAAAATAAAAACCGCTAATAAAGTTACGAAAGTAGACATGTCTTATGTCATTTTTCATTAGAAAACGATTGACATAAATTATAGAACGTTAATATGAACCGTTCTTGAAATATTTCACATTTTTTAAAAAATTATCAAAAAGTCATATAAAATAAAAAATATATATTTCCTATTAAGAAACATGTTCACTTTTCATATATAATACCATGCGATAAATTTGGTGACATCATTCTCGTGGAACTAGCTCGTTCATTCAAGAAAAAAGATACTTTGAGTAATACTTTTGTATTTTAACGCCAAACGCCAATAGCCATTTATATGCTGTAAGAATATCTTATTTCTCCGTCCATAACGCTTGGCGAAATTTTGGTGACGCATTTTTGGCGACGAATTTGTCGCCAACTTGGCGACATTTTTAATTGCTGCCAAATTAACAAAAATCTCGCCATATTGATAAAATAGGCGCTAAATCAATGAAAGTGACGACTAATTGAAGAAAATTCAATATCTTGGAAAGAATATAAGTATCTACTATAAGAATAACATTTTTTAACTGTAAAAGTAGTAAATTCATTGCATTATATAAGGAAAGTCATGTGTTGCCCACATCAGACTTTTTAATATGTAGTAATAGATACCAGGAACAATGGAAATACGTATATGGAAAGTCATAAATATCAGTCATACTTTATTATTTGTATGGTACTTGCACATATATAAAAGTTCCTAGACTGTCTTGTATATTAATATAGTATTTATTATTCTGGATTTAATATTTTGACCTTTTTACTACTTTTATGAACTTTTAGTTTTTAAACATGTAGACAAATTCGCTTCAGTTTCGAGTCGCTAGAGACAGCCTAGTTGATAATATTAAACGTATTAAATTACATTAGAGTAATTTAATTTGTTCCAAATATAGTCAATCCGACAGTCCAGCAATTAAACCCAGACATCACCTTAAAAACGTTCAATTTCTGTTCTGGAATATTTCAAAAACAATAATTCTGACGTATACCCGCTTTGAAAATTTTTATTGAGTCACACTACGTTCTTAATAATATAAGGTAAAACTTAAGAAAAATGAGAGACATTGAATATCTTGCGTTCTAATGATCTGATCAACACCGTTCAACTTGCATTATTTTCAAGTACAAGGTAACCTGTATTTTACTTATACCACTCTATCCTTACATCATTATTGAAACAAAAATTGTCACAAGTTTTGATTAAACAAAGTGTTCAAGTACATTAATCGATTTGTCTCATCGAATTAAAGCTTTAGAATTTTTGAAAATGGAACAATCTGTCTTTATATAACGTACGATCCAAATTAAATAGATATTTATATTTCGAGTTTCAGAAATGCCTAGATTATAATTAAAAATAAAGTAAAATAAAATAAAATGACATGTTTCAGTTGACATTTATACGACTCATTTTCTAAATGGTTTCAAAATAAAACATATGTTAGGAAAATGTATTTTTCCTCCATTGTTTAGTCTTCAATCTATACATTTGAATCTAAAATATATTTCAATGGAAAAATTTTCGTTGAAATGGGACTGAAAACGTCTTGTAACAAATTAACACTGAAGGATCTGATCTTCAGTTTCTATCTGCAAATTTTGTCTCGATAACATGAAACATTTTTTCTAAAGTTTTCCCGAGAAATCGATTAGTGTAGAAAAACTTCAAGTTTAATCATATTTGTCCCATTTTTATGCCCCAGTAATGTTGTTGGGATAAAGTGACACAAGCAACTACATCCTACCAAGTAGATAGATGTCTTCGAACTAAAAAGAATGCAATTTGAACGGCGTTTCAATCTGGCAAGTAGATCGCAAGACATTCAATATGTCATTTTTAATATTTCCCCTAAAATGTAATGCTTAGGAAAATTTGTGGAATGGGGTAGAAATTGGAATTCTAATTTTCAAAGGACTTGCACGTTTTGTGCACGCGTAGAATATGAAAAAAATTTGGCATAACATCTATATGTCTGCTTACGCATCTGTATGTGTGTGTCTGTGTATTTGGGCAATATATGTTTCCTCCCTCGCTAACTCTTCAACAAAATTTCATGGAATTTGCTAGTTCAGTTACTTGTGTATTACCCTCATATTGGTTAGACTTTGGTACTATTAATAGAAATTGAACTGACCTTTTTGTATGAAATGGTCCTCAAAAGTCCATTAAATATTCAATAAAAGGCTAAATATGCTTAAATGCATTAACTCAATACTCGTTCTACTCGTAATTCAGAATTACAAATTGAATTGTCCAAACCCATTTCCAAGCTTCTTCAGCTTTCCGGATTTTTAGTGGCTTTTACAATGCTACAATTTATCAAATTAATAATACAAACACCTTGATTTACGTGTCTGTATATCTATCTCTAGGTAACGCTGCTACAAAATGTTGCCAAACGTGTTTCAATCACGGAAAAATATTTCAATTTAGATACTAACCCAGACCATCAGCATTTTCATAACCCTCCACGTGAACACTATATTTTTCAGATCAACCATTGAATTTCCATGTTCACTGCTGCTTGAATTCAGTGTTCATATTAAAAAACCGGAGCGTTCTTCTTAGCTAATTAAATTCTTGCTTGAACGCTGTTCGTTTATTTTTCTTTTCTTCAAAGAAATATTTCAAATGTAAATTATTTTTCTGTTAAACCTTTTCACATTACAGTGGCCGCATTATCGAAAACAATAAATGCAAATATTTTCTCCTTTCAAATTATTTTCAATTTTTCTTTATTAGAAATCTTAAGTTCATAGTTATTTTTTCTTCCAAAGGTTTAGATAAAATTAAAAATAATGTATTTCTTTTAAAACGAAAGCCAAGGGCGTCAGGGTTATATTCTAGTAATATGATAATTACTTTAAATTTAATATGTGATGTAAGTTCAAATCCGTTTAGTAATCAAATGATAACTCAATTTAATACGCTATAGAAGATAAAGAGAAGAAAATGACTATAAGTAAAGTCATTTGCTGAACACATCAAATATTTTGTGATCAAATGCTATGTTGGTAAAATGAAAATTACATTTCTATTGAATTAAATGCATGAGGTAGAGTCTTTTATAAACACACCAAGCATGCAGATTCATAGATACTAAATATATTTCATTCAAATGCTATTCAAAGAACTAAAAGAAAATGGGGAGAATAAATGTATGACCAAGACTAATAACTGTCAGTGAAGATTGTCGAAATATATTTTCTCCTCCACCTCATCTTTCAGAATTTATTGAAATTGAAAATATTTGCTTCGCTCTGAATCTCGAAGTTGAATGTTTCAATAAGAGTTTTATTATGCTGAGTATTTATGGCACAGAAATTCTTTTCCAAAGGCATAGAAGTTACGTGGTAAATTCTATATTAGGATAGACTACAAAATAAATTTCTAAATTTTTTGAGCAGAGAAGTGCGAGTTGCGTTTTAAAATGAAAACTTAATGATATCATATGGTGATGTCGTAATGAGTGATAAGTACTTACAGTGATGTTGTGAGCATGTGAATCCAAATCTCCATGAGCAAATGTCCTTTTCACAGACAAATCAATATTTATCCTACAATTAGAGAATAGACGTGTGCTAGTCTGTAGATAGCAAGAATTATGCAACCAGTTCTGTAACATCGTTGAGCACCATGATTTTGGCAGTGAAATGGAAATTAATAGACTGTCTTTTCAATGGAAGGGCACACAAGCACTTTAAGAACTCTCAGATGAAACTGTAACGACGGAAAATGATCACCACAAAGTCCTTGATCCCTATGTAGGACTTTATGTAGCTGCAATCAATCCGGATTTTTGTGTAACGGACCACAACATTTATCCACGTAAAACGAACCTAGTTGAAGACTACCTTCAGAGCGAAGGTGTCGTACGTATGGAGTAGCCGGCGTATTCACCGGACATTAATCCTATCGAAAATGTTCGAAATTCCCTCAGAAAAGTTGTCCTGAGTATTATATATGCATGGCATAAATGCACTTTCTGTACTCCCCATGAGATAGCGCCACCACACTTACTCGATCTTCCGAGATTCTCTGACGTCCACTCACCATAAGTCATCGGGCCTTGTGACTAACTACGAGGTCGCTTGTAACAACTCCTTCTCTTCAATTTAGAAGCTCGCTTCTTCATCTGAAACCTAGTGATAATATCGTTCGGTTTCAACTAAACTCACTGGTAGTTGGAGTACTTTAGTGAACACTCATAAGACAATACTAAAAGCTTTGAGATGGAGACGTTTTTAACTTAATGCTATGATACTGGCTTACCACGCTTTAGCTCCGGGATTAAGGCTTCAGCAAGTTGGTGATTTCGCATTGTCGCTAGTAGGGTAAATAAGGGGGTTATGGCTAATCCGGAGTTATACTTTAACATGAGGCAAATTCAGGAGCTATAGATCCCATGTTAAAACATAGCTCCGGACGGAGAAGGGTTGAGCTTCTACATGTCGCATGATTTTTTTCTATGAATGGAGATTTTATCAGTCAGATAAGAGTAAGAAGAATGTTATTAATCAGTTGGTAGCCATGAAGAGTTTTTTTAGCAGTTATGAAATGCAAATTTCATTTCGTTTTGTATATCTTGAACATTTAATGTGTATACAATTTTTTTCAATAGTTCCAATTTTTGATCCATAGACATTTTAACCATGTTGGCGTCTCTTTAATTAAATTGAATTCTTTTAGTATACGTGAAAAAAGTAATATATCTTAATATAATTCATTATGATACTACCTGATCATAGTTTCTTGCAATGTTTTTAAATGAATTCACTTGCTCTAAAGAATAAATCTTCATTTTATTAATTAACTTACAGAATTATTTTTTTAATTGTAGTCCCACCTCCACCCGATGTATGCAAAATACAGCCCTACAATTTAATTTAGCATGGCTTATTCATTCAAATTTGATAATGACCATAAGCTAAGCTCTTGATTCCACCATTTAAAATATATTGTTTATCATCATAGGGTGATAACCCCATTTTAATTTGTTTCACAATATAAATCTTCTGATCTTTACTTGCAATTTTAATTTTCTCAATTCTATTATATCTATATCTTGTTAAACAGTTATAGTAATCTTGATGACACATGAATCTTTTCACGGTATTCTTATTAACACCTTTAGCACTTTTTTTTCCCATGAAGGGTGTTTTTAAACTATACATTTTTGATTTTAACCCTATAAACTTCAGGGCGGGAGTCCCATTCATATCATCTTTCATTTTTGAGTTTTAATTTTACAAGAAGCTATTTAATGTATTGATTACGACTATTAAAAAATATTATCCATTATGATTATGAACGGACCGTCTATTTTAATAGGATTAATGTGTGTAATTATGATAAATTGTACTCAGATTAACGGTAACCGTGATATAACCTTGCGGAGGGAAGAGCTATTTTTTTTCTTTAGAGATGGTTATGTTTAAGGGGATGGCCTTATCACAACCTTGGCGTATGGATATTCCAAGAACTATTTTTCTTTAGAGATGGGTACTGAGGGGATGTGGGTAGCCTTCAGACTGCAATTTTGTTATTCTACGGGAATACTTCATAGTGGTAGGTTGTGCTTATGATACCATCCCATATTCTTAAATCATGATATCTTGTTTAAGTAGTGATATTGGAGATGTTGTATCTAGCATTAGTGATCTTGATATGCTCGGTGTTATGCCTTTATGCATGAGTGGTCATCTAAGTACTTGTTTTAATGTGACTTTATTTTGTGATTTTATTAAACTTTCATTTTTATAATATGTGATAACTTAATTATTTTATTTAAATTAACTTATGAATTTAATCTAGCTGATTAGTGTTTTCACATCTATAAATATTCTTAAACTTAGTGGTTTTATCATTTTTGTTTTTTGGAATTGCTCTTATTGGGGTGGTATAAAGAATCTTTGATTATCTTACATAAGTTTTGAGAAATGTATTATAATGTTACAGAAAATTTATAACATGCTTATACTAAAATCCTGTATTTTTATCTTTCACAGGCTTACCATACCTGCATGAAAAGCTGTACGTAGAAGAGGAATTTAGTGCGCATTATTGAAACATATGAAAATTCATAATTCTACAAGTAAAGTTCCATGTCCACAATATCCGGCTACATCTACTCGAATGAGTGATATGTTGCATGCTGCATCATGAGCGTTCAGTTCATGGGGATAAGCCTATGTTGGATATGAATAGTAAATCTTTCAATGCTTGTCCTACGCAATGTGGTAAAAGAAAAGCTTCAGGTGCTTCTGGCATGAATAAAAAAGAGCAAAGTGACTACAAATCCCTATCAACAAGCTTTAAACAGTACTGTGACCGTTCATAAAATTGCCGGTGATGGCTAAAAAGATAACCCAACCTTTTTAGATTCTAACAAAATTGGTATAACACAGGTGTTGTTAGAGGAGATTGCCTTGAAGCGTAGTATTGTATGGTATATAAACCTATGTTGCCGTTTTACTCGCTTCCGATCTGAAAGAAAGCAGGACTATTGTACAACCTATTTCAGAAGTTTCTGTATGAGGAATATCACTGAAGAAGATTTGAATGCTACTTTGCTGCTTTTGGAAAAGTATTAACATTATTCGAAACTTATAAAGATCATGGTGGTGGTTGGGTTTTAGACAGGATTAATGAGCTAATGCTTGATGTTTGGGCATATGAGCCTCTAGCGGCTTCTAGCTATATCCCACTACACAAAGAACTAGCAACTAACAAAGCTGTTATTAATGTGCAAAGTAGTGATAAAAATGCTTTATGTGGTCCTTCTTAGCAGGTCTTTATCCAGTTCATAAGAATGCATCCCGTGTCGGTAAATATATTGAGTATGAATGTAAGCAAAATATGGATGGAATTGAGCTTCCTATCCCTTTACATCCTATACTTCTATACTCCTATACATCCTATACTCCTTTACTCCTATCCCTTTTTGAGCGAAATAACAATATGAGTCTGAATGTTTTGGGGTATGAAGATAAGAAGATATTTCCGCTCTATATATCTTACGATAGATGGGATCAACACTGTAATCTACTGCTTATTATTAATGCATTATCATCACTGCTGTATTAAAAGTATGAGTAAACTTCTATACAGTATAAGAAAGCATAAAGAGAAGCAACATTTTTGCTATCACTGTTTACAGCAGTTTTTATCTGAAACTCGTTTAAAGAGTGGTATTGAACTATGCAGGCAGTACGGTCCTCAGAAGTAACTAAGTAGTAATGATGATAAAATTTTGTAATTTAAAAGCATTTATATGCAAATGCATGTACCATTTGTGGTATGCGGACTTTGGGTATTTTCTAATACAAACGGTTATGTGTGAGAATTCTCCTTCCGTTTCACATGAGAGCATTTTATCTCATCATTTTCCTTGTGATTTTGCGTACATCATTATTGGTCCCGATGGGAAAACCTTTAAAGGTCCTGTTATCTGTAGGGGTGAAGATGTGATTACTCATTTTTTTAAGGCCTTTATACACGAAAAAGAGGAGATTCAAAGAATATTGAAAAAAAAATATGAAAAGGAGTTGCACTGCTGAAGATCGTGAAAACTTTGAAAATTCTGCTATCTATCATAGCTATAACACGGTTTTAGGGGAAGAGAATGTAAGAGATCATTGTCACTTAACTTCTAAGTTTAGAGGTGCAGATCATCTAATTGTAATCTGAATTGCAAGATAAGACGGCAGATACCTATTGCGTTCCACAATTTAAAAGGGTATGATTAACATTTAATTATGCAGGGAATCCGTCAATTTAAAGAAAAGAGAATTGAGTGGTCGCCGCGGTCGCTAAACCTGGACTTGATCACTCGGACCCAGTGAATTTTCGCCCTATCTCTCTGCTCTCATGCATTTCCAAACTTTTTGAGTATATTCTGGTCAAACGATTTGATGAGCACTGTAACTCGAGAAATATTCTTATTCCGGAACAGTTTGGCTTCAGAGCCAAACATTCTACTCAGCATCAGCTCCTCAGAGTTATAGAGCTCATACAGGACGCTAGAGCCAGAAGATATCACTCATCCATCGTTTTTATTGACGTCAGTAAGGCGTTTGATAAGGTATGGTTTTCGGGCTTACTCTATATGCTCATTAAATTGAAATTTCCACCTCAGCTTATTAAAATGCTAAATTCTTACCTCCACAACCGTAGTTTTGTTGTGCGGGTCTCCAATATTCTATCTTCTCCTAGGCAGATTTGTTCTGGTGTACCCCAGGGTTCCCTTCTAGGGCCCCGACTGTTCAACCTATATATTAATGACATTCCTAAGGTATCTAACGTAGCTATTGGCCTCTATGCCGATGATACTGCACTGATCGCCCGACATCCAAAAACACATATCGTGCTCGAAAGGCTCCAAAATCAACTAAATCTTCTTAATTCATGGTTTCTGAAGTGGAGAATTAAAATTAATACTTCCAAGTCGGCGGTACTCTCGATCCCAGCATTGCCCTCCCCCCCCCCCCCCAATTTGATTCTGAATAATAACCGATTCCCTGGACGAACTGCTATAAGTACCTTGGTGTTCTTATAGACTCTAAATTAACTTGGACCCCTCACATTCTTGACATTGTCAAGAAAGTTAAGGGGGCAAGAGCCCAGCTACAACCCTTTTTGGCTAGAAATAGCCGCCTGTCACTTGCAAATAAATTATTACTCTACAAAGCCTACATCAGGCCCATCATGACTTACGGTTCTGCTATTTGGGGAACCGCATCTGACTTCAACATTAAGAGACTTCAAACTCAGCAAAACATTACCCTCATAATGATTGTTAATGCTCCTCTTTATGTTAGGAATGACGTCATACATAGAGATCTCAAAATTAAAACCTTTTTGGCCCATGTTAAGAAATTAGCGCTACATTTTCATCTTGATCTCCCGAAGGTTGGAAACGCTATTCTACTCAATTTGTCAAATTACGATCCTCGGCTTCCTAAATGTAGGAAGCGACCTCGGGCCCTGCTCGGGCGCCGTGAATACGTCCCGCTGAATCCAAAGCGTCGGCGTATTGAATAGCTTTAATCAAAATCCAGTTTTCCATCCTTCGAACGTCTTTCCACTGAACATTTAACACCCTTGCATTTGGGATAATTTATCTGCATTCGTCCATCTTCTCCCCCCCCCCCCCCGCCCTTGCGGCATCTGGCATCCCTGCGTTTTTGTGCAAGGCCTGCGCCAATTTGAGCGCACCCAAACGTTCAAAATTACTCTCTTCTCTCATTTTTGGATTCTCCTTTAAAATTTAATTTTAAAATTTAAATTTTTTGTAAAATTACTTAAATTCTGTATTTCTTAAATTTTTTTCTTAAGACTCGGATGATCTTAAATTCTCCGAGCAACCTATTGACTTTTGTAAACTTCCTTTCGTAAAATTCCTTTTATTCGTTTTTCTTCTCTTTTTAGATAGGGGATTAAAGTCTGGTTATCAAACCCAGATTAGGCACCCCTTTTAAACACCCACCTTGCACGAGAATTGAGTGTATTCCCAGTAATATGCAGAATTATATAACATTCAGCCTTGGAAGTCGACAGTTTATAGACTCCCTCCAATTTTTATCTGCCTCTATTGAGAAACTAAGCTCTAGTTTGGAACCCGACCAGTTTCCTATCATAAAAGAACATTTTACAAAGGATCAAGTGAATTTGCTGAGTAGAAAGGGTGTTTAATCCTATTCTTATATAGATTATGCTAAGAAGTTTGAAGAAATGAGTCTATCGTCTAAAGAGGCCTTCTTCGATGATTTTAATCAAGAAGAGGTCACTGATGAGGCCTATGCCAACATTTTTGGTCATCCTTAAAGATAAAGAATATGGGTGAATATCATGACTTGTACACAAAAACTGCATTATTCATATTCTTCTGCTAGCGGACATTTTTGAGAATCTCCGTGATTTGCCATTGAATTATTATGGAATAGATGCTACCAACTGTTTAACATTACCATCTTTTTGCCTGGAATGCAGCCTTGAAGACTAGTAGAGTATCATTAGAACTGATTACAGACCCTGAAATGTACTTATTTTTAGAAGAAGGTATAAGAGGTGGTATAAGTGTTAATTAGTAAACGCTTAAGTCGGGACAATAATAAGTATTTGGAACATTATGATTCTTCAAAACCTAGTAAGTATATAATATACCTGGATGCTAATAATTTATATGGATGGGCTCTAAGCCAATCACTACCTATATCTGATTTTAGATGGTTTGATTCTAAAAAAATCTAAAATTTTGATCCACTTGTAGTAGAAGATGGTTCAGCTATGGGGTATATTATTGAGGTGAATATTGACTATCCTGAAGATTGCACATCACCAGAATAGATGCATATCACCCCATCTCTGATTTCAGAGTACAGCTGGAATTTATCTGAAGAAATGCATTAGAATATATACAAGAATCAGATAAAATTAACACCCAATGTGAATCATAAGTCTAAATATGTTCTACATTATAGATTTTGAAACAGTATGTGAAACTTGGGATGAAACTTGTGAATATCCATCGAGTATTAACTTTCCAGCAACAACCTTGGTTGAAACCTTATGTACAATTTAATACTAAGAAGAGAATGTGCTGGCGAAAAATTATTTCGAAAAAGATCCGTTTAAACTTATGAATAATGCAGCTTTTGGAAATTCTATGGAAAACTTGAGAAAAATAATGGATGTTAAACTAGTACAGACTGAGAAGAAATTAAAACAATGTCTTGCATCACCAGCATTTCACTCCTTCAGAGTATTTAATGAAGATGTGGTTGCAGTTCATATGCATATGATTAATTTGAAATTGAATATACCTATATATGCTGGTTTTTCAGTACTAAACTTGAGTAAAACATTCATATATGTGTTCCATTACAATTTTATTAAGGTGTATGGAAGTCGAGCTGAGTTACTTCTTACCGATACTGATTCATTATATTATGAAATTGAAACGGAAGATGTTTATAAAGATTTTGAAAGTTATCGTGATTTTTTCGACTTTTCGGATTATGTATGCAATCAACCACTTCATTCCAACGAAAATAAAAAAAAGATGGGTTGAATGGGACTTCCACCCTGGAGTTTGTAGGGTTAAGATAAAAAATATTTAGTTTGAAAACACCCTTCATGGAAAAGAAAACTGCTAAAGGTGTTAATAAGAATACCTTGAGAAGATTCATGTGTCATCAAGATTACTATAACTATCTAACAGGATGTAGATATAATAGAGTTAAGCAAATTAAAATTGCAAGTAAAGATCAGAAGATTTATACTGTGAAACAAATTAAAATGGGGTTATCACCTTATGATGATAAACGATATATTTTAAATGATGGAATCAAGAGCTTAGCATATGGTCATCCTCAAATTTAAATTACTAAGCCATGCTATATTAAATTGTAGCTGTGTGTTGTGTATACATCGTATGGAGCTGTGATTACAATTAAAAAAAAATAATAATTTTTTAAGTTAATTAAAAAAATGATGATTTATTCTTTAGAAACAGCGAATTCATCTACAAACATTACAAGAAGCTATGATCAGGTATAATCATTTTGAATTATATTAAGATACATTACTTTTTACACGTATACTGAAAAAATTCAATTTAATTAAGGAGACGCGCTAATACGGTAAAAATGTCTATGGATCAAAAACTGGAACTATTGAATAGAAAATTGTATACACATTAAATGTTCAAGATATACAAAACGAAATGAAATTTGCATTTCATCACTACTTAAAAATTCCCTTCATATCTACGTACTGATTAATAACATTCTTCTTACTCTTATCTGACTGATAAAATCTCCACCCATTGAAAAATCGTATGACATGTAGAAGCTGCACCCCTCTCCATCCGGAGCTATGTTTTAACATGGGAAGTGTAGCTCAGAAATTTGCACCATGTTAAAGTATAGCTCCGGATGATCCAGAACCCCCTTATTTACCCTACTCTCGCTCACCTGCATCACTGTCCATGGGGGATGTTCTATAGTAAATATCACTTGTCCTCTTTTGGTATCATTCAAAATGTTTATCCTCTCTGTGGATCAGTTTATCGTAGCAATTTAAAAGTAAATGAATCCCCTATATGTACATGTTTTGTCTCATTAAAATTTTTATGACTAAATAGGGCAGCATTTCATGAATTATACCCGATTTTCTGTCCTGTGCTTAACTTCTGAAGGGCAATGTATAATTAGTTTGACAATTTGATGTTATTGTAAACAATGTGGGAAAAAATTGAACAAGATTTCAGTAAAAATACAATCATGTAATTGACATGATTATTTTATTCACACTAATTCTGATGCAAAATATTACATTTCAACATTATTCGTATTTAGAAAAATATTCAGCGATGACATTGCTTCTGACGTTGGCGGTATCTTTAAACACTTGGTGTTCAGATTTGTATTCTGAGTTAATAAATAAAATGAACAAACATCGCTTCAATTTTCACTTCACTATTTTCAATTTTTAAAAGAAAGACACTTCGACAGCTGAAATAAATATTCCGTTGCACTCGTTGAATGCAATAATACTGAAAATATAAACTCCTGGACATCTTACAAACGAGATTCATTGAAATAAATAACACATATGAGAATTAGAATGCAAAATAATAAATTAAAGTTCATGGCTTTAATAGTCAAGTTGCTTAGCTCAATATTCTGTCTTCACTTTGTGATACTAACTGAAAATTTAGTATATTGATACAGTTTTTGTAGCAAATAAAAGGAGATATAGTACTATAGTATATGATATTTTTCAGAGGCCATATTGGAAAAATAGCAATTGAAAAAAAAATTTTCAATTACTTTGTAAACAATTTATTGTATTATGAACTTTGTCATATAAAGAACAGGAAGTTTAAAATAAAGAACATTAAAGTTCCTATATAAATGGTTTTACATTCATTTTTAGTTTAACCTTTCGATGTTTAAATAATTGATTAAATGTTCTGTTAAAAATAATCTGACAATATATGTATTTTTACCCTATACATAATGCCATCAGTTCAAAACTAAAAGAAGAAATCCCAACTTGTCTCCAGCATACACATTAAAGTGTTATTCAGAAGATACTAAAATAAATGCTCTATTAGACATTTATACCTTATACTAAAACGTGAAACAAAAGAAAAAAAGACGTACTACAAAGCTGTTTTAAAGAAACTGAAGTGAAAAGCTAAAGGGTAATTATTCCTACAAAATTTTCACTGCGCGATTGTAAATAAATGGTTAGAATTGCAAAAAAGCCATTTTTGTAAAAATATGTCTCACTATTATTTTATAAAGTAACAAATAGATTGATATAATGAACGGTAAATGAAATTTAAAAATAATCTCTTCTCGTGCACTATTTTTCCAAGGTGGCAGATGAAGCATAACGTGAGGTACTTGACCTTATTTTATCCACTGCAAGACTTAATACGCCAATATAACCTAATTTCATGTTAGTACCCCAAAATAAACGATTACTAACGCTTAGCAACTCCACTATAACATGCACTTAATAAATAAATAAATAAAAATGAGCTCAGTAAAAACTCTGAATTCAAAAGTTTTAAAACACTGATGCATAGGACGATATAAGAGATCTTCAGAACACTAAAAAGTACGAGAAACAGTTCTTGCGTTGTGCTTTCTTCGTGGCGCTTCCACCACCCCATGTTGATGTTCCGTCCCTTATGGGATTACATAGTGCAGAAGGAAGAGTCATGAGACCTTGCAGTACGCATCCGGCACAGGGTCTCGAGTTTGCATTCTCCGGTACAAGGTTCTCTTGGAAAATCACTCAGATGGTACAAATGCCTAGAAAAGTACCAATATATAAATGGTTTTATTATCACCTCAGATCTTGCGGAATCATTCAATAGATATAATAAAGGAAACCATGATCAAACAATTTGCCTATAGATATTTTTCATTTACGTCACAACAGCCAGACTAATTGCGAGGTCATCCAATTGATACAATCACAAAAAGCGCGGTCACTTCATTTCCCTTTATGAGAATATTTCTATTTACTAGTATAGGGACTATATACGACTTTACGTCACATGAAAACCATTCAATATCAGATATGACAATCACATCCTGCAAAATTATTGTCGCAATTACCTAGTATTTTTTCCTATGCTCCTAAACTAACTACGAGGAAAAACAATTTATACACTTTTAAATAAATTGTCATTACGGTGAAGGCAGTGTCACTTGACCTTGGCGATGAAATGACCGAAATATCGCTAATTTGGCGTTTTTCTTTTGGGTGAATTTTGAAATTTAAAATATTCAATTTCATTTCATTTCATTTGAATAGAATACAACAGGGCAGTTTCTAATTACAGTGTTAAATCGTATAAAGTAAACAAATACATAAAATAGAATATTAAAATCGGGAAAAAAAATCGAAAAAAAAATCATAAAGAAATAAACAATTCGCAAATGATACTATGCAACACAATTCACCAGGTCAACACCATTCGAAAACAAATAAAAAGATAATAGATCAAATTTAAATTAAAAACAACAAAATAAATGAAACATCAACTAATCATCTATAGTATTGTAAATATTTACTTTTAAAGAGAATAATTGGCGTAAAGCGAATATCTAAAACGCTACCTTATGTGGAAAATTCATTATACAATCTATAATTATGCTCACAAAGCGAAGCCTTAAAAAGCGGTACACCTCAAAAGTTATAAGAACTGCTATAATAATTAATAAATTGCAAAAGAACAGGGGAATAATCGATCAAGTTATTTAATAGCTAGTAAAATAAGAGTAAATGTAAAAGTCTTTGCTAATATATAAACTTGGAAAATAGAATATATTTCTCAAAAGTTCATTAGAAACACGAATAGCTCCATCGCCTCTATCTCTTTCTATATAATAAAAGGCAATGTCTGTCTGTCTATCTGTCTTATACACTATACGTTCAGCGACCGCGCGTCGGAGAGCTACGAAATTTGGCAATCGGAGACCCGGGGGGGGGGGGTACACGTAAAAACCTATTTTTAAAATTCGAATTATTTTGTTGTTGTTGTTGTTATTTAATGTTTTATGCGATTTCGACCGTTTTTTCCCCTTTTTTCTCCACCATCCAGACGTCGTAGAAAAAAACAAATCACACGACCGGAAAGAGCAGTCAATTGCAAGTAAAAATATATCAATTTCAAATCTCAGGAACAAATTCTAATATTTTTTAAAGATTTTAAAACAAAAGTCACTTTCGCCTCAAAAAAACGAACTTTCGTTTTTAAATCCTCGCATCGGGAAAAGTTCCGAGAATTTCAACTAATAATTTACATTTTTAGAAAGTTTAAACATCAGGTATTCTTACAAGCCCAATCTGGTCCAGAAATAATTATAAATAGCAACCCGATCTTGATTTTAAAGAAGTAATGATTTTTAATTTCTCAACGAATTCTCAGCGAAGTTCCGATTTCTCTCCCAGATGCGCGCAGCCGGGGACTTCATTCTGTTTCCATGGAGATTGTGCATAGAGTTAGAAAATTAAGTGATATTTTAAATGATGGAATTAGGAGCTTAGCATATGCTCATTATAAAATTTAAATGGTTGAATTATGGTGGATTGAATTGTGAAGATGTATTGTATACATTGGGTGAAATTATTATATTTATATTTTAAATGATGGAACGATATGGATTTTTTAAATGGATATTTTAATTTATGGATATTTTAAATGGATATTTTAATTTATGGATATTGTAAATGGATATTTTAAATGATGGAACGATGGAACAATGGAATGAGGATGACGGAATTAAGAGCTTAGCATATGGTCATTATAAAATTTAAATGATTGAATTATGGTTTGTACGGTTTTTGGCCTAGGGACAATTAAAAACCGAGTTAGTGTTTGCTTTTTATAAGGCTTTTGGCTCATTATGCTGGATTGAATTGTGCTGATGTATTGTTTACATCGGGTGGTGGTTGGGATCATAATGAAAAAACTTGAACACACTGAAGAAATAAAAAAATAATTAAAAAGAAAGTTATGGAGATTGTCGTGGTGATATTACATTATATTTTAAAAGCGGGAATTGCACTCGGTAGGCCCGGTTCGATTCCCTCCACTGCCAAAACTGCCGCCGTGTTCACGCGGAGTACGATCACGTTAAACATGTGGGTCCGTAAGTTCTTCCAAGAAGTTGGTGGTAGAGGAAGGAGGATACGGTCCCTGTGGATGCCTCCCCCACTGGGTTCTGGTCTAAATTAGGTGAATAAAAGGAAAGTTATGGAGATTGTCGCGGAGGGCGCGGTAGCCCAGTGGTTAGCGCACGGGAATTGCACTCGGTAGGCCCGGGTTCGATTCCCAGCACTGCCAAAACTGCCGTCGTGTTCACGCGGAGTACAATCAAGTTAAACATGTGGGTCCGTAAGTCCTTCCGAGAGGTTGGTGGAAGGGGAAAGAGGGTACGGTCCCCGTAGATGCCTCCCCCACTGAGTTCCGGTCTAAATTAGGTGGCACTTCCTGGCCGTCTAAATAGTTACCTTACACCTTTCTGGTAGGTCGGGTGGTCTGAGTCTCAACAATAACTCCACGGGATTATGACGTCAGCGAGTTTGCCACGGTCAAAATTTTCAAGGGTAGCGAACGGACTGGTCGTCGAAGGCGGCTAGTAGTGTAATAAATTAAAACATTTGTCTTGTATGAGTTCTAACTTATGAATCAAAACATGTCTAATGGAATTCCACACAATAGAACAACATTATTGTACATATTTACCATGTGCACAGTATATATGACGTTAATGGTTGTAATACTTTTGAAATCACACTTGTATTTAGTTCCTGTTATCTGTTACTGATACTTCTAAAAATGCTGAAGTTATTCAGATATTCGAGCTCGGTCATGTATCCTGAAACTAGACTTTTTGATCCAAAATATATGATATAACATTATGTATAAAAGAAAGTATTCAATAAATATTTATCCATTTACGAAACTAACTGTTTTAAGCTATGAAGTCGCAAGAACTGGATCGAACTAGGTGCAACACTTGCTTCATAATTATTCATTAAAACTATCAACAAAATAAAACTATAACATGAGCAACGTTAACAGAACAAAACAAACGAATGTAACTGGCAACGAACACTGAATACTCTCGTAAAATAAAAAGTCTACAATACACTACACTCTGATCTACATACATACAGCAAAAACTCAACATGGTCGCCTTCTTAAATAAATACTGTTCGCAATCTTCGAAAATACTAGGAAAATTTTGATTTCTCATCTTCGTTCATTCTGTTCTGAAAAAAAAATCCAGGATCGAAATTGTTACACTTACAAAAGGAAAATATTCTGCGATATTCCTTCGATTCAGTTCAAAAACAACCTTCAAAGACAATGTACCTTGAAGTTTTATGTAAATTAAATTAGTTGCATTTTTGAGACGTAATTAACAAATCAGAAAATTATTCTCACCCGAATAAGGAAGGAAGTCAAAACCCAAGAACTGAAATTCAAGACTAGGATTGTCTGAGCTATGTGAGTATGGGACAGATCCTTACCTTTCAGTAGGATCCCTAGTTGCCGACCTGACGTGAATGAGATCTAGCTTCTTATCGATCCTAAAGATGGAGACTATTTTTTTCCTTTGAAACGGGTTGGCCAGTTAATTTTTGTATTCATGCTGTATGTTACGAAGTTTTACTCAGGGTCGTAACCAGATAGGAGGCCATAGGAGGATAAGCCCCCCCCCCCCAAGAGATATACTCAGCCCCCTGATAAAAATATTACATTGTTAGTAGTGATATGAAATTTCATATAAAATGTCATTCAAATTTTGCATAAAAAATTTAAGATTTTTTTCTTTATAAATCACATCGTTTTAATTATTTTTTAATTTAACTGAATTTGTGATTATACTGACGATCCATTTATTTACATATGTAATTTAAAAGTATTTAAAAATTATGACAACTGTATTTATGATACGTTTGTATTATTGTGGGATTCATTGTTATACATTATAGAGTCAAAATCAACTGATAAGTAGGTAAGAGTTAATATTAAGCATTAACTTGTATTAACTTTCAGAATGTTTCTACAAATTACTAACAGCTTTATCACTAGTTAATGCTTATATTAAAAACAATTGTGATTATTATACATATATTAATATTAATGTGTATTAGCTGTATGGATATTAATAACCAGCTTTAGTTTGCAAATATAAATATGCGATTATTTGTTAATAATTTATATGAATTGAAATAAACTCTATAACAAAACAATCGACGCACCAAGAAGGAATTGTCCGATTGTAATGAAATTTCATATGCAAAGATATTTTGAGCAAACATGCAAATGAATAAAATTTGGTGTCCAATGAATAAATAGTTGGAGCTCCAGCGCATCGGAACTGCGCATTCAGCAGGTGTATATAAGGAGCGATTCTGAATCTGTAGTCAAAATTTCTGTTGCATTTCGCCAGCGGATATCTTACGTCTTTGGTAGTCATTTCTGGCGCACTGACAGGACAGCGGTGCGTACACAACATTCTACGACCGGTTGTGTTACCGTTCCTTTTGCGACCTTCCGGACTTACTTTTCAACAAGATAATGCCCGGCCGCACACGGCACGTGTTGCTTTGAATTGTCTTCAAGATTGCCTAACACTTTCTTGGCCAGCTAGGTCTTCTGATCTCTCTCCCATGGAGCACATTTGGGATGTTATGGGATGGCAATTGCAACCATCCAGGAATGTTGACGATTTAGCCCGACAGCTGGAGACAATTTGGCAAAACATTCCGCAAGACACCATCCGTGAACTTTATCAGTCTATGCCACGCAGGGTGACATCTTGCATCCAGGCTAGAGGTGGACCAACGCCTTATTGACTTCCTCCCTTTGTATGCGGTCAAACTCTAAATCATTAAATTGTTTTGAAATTTTAATCGTTTCTTTTTCTATGTATGTTCTTCACATCCACCAAATTTTATCACAATCGGACAACTCCTTCTTGGTGCGTCGATTTTTTTGTTATAGAGTATATATAATAGTAACTATTATGGTTTATAAATGCTAATGATTAATTGTGTTTTTGGTGAGCCCTTCCTTTAAAGCTGTTGAGCCCACTTTAATCTCCCTCCATCCTCTCTTCAATTTCGTCTCTCGCTATGGCCCTGGTTTTACTTAATCGTGTAATCGAAATAAAGTTTCCCTACTCTTCCCGATTCTCAACTTACCTGACAAATTTCTGGAAGAGGCTGTCGTCATCCTGCATCCTCTCAAGCAACCGGTGCCACTGTCCCGGTTCCAGCGTGTCCAGTCCGTACTCTTCTTTAGCAGAATAAGAGAGCCTCCATTTGGGATGATCGTAAATATTGGCCTCGGTCAGGTTCATAAAGTATGTTTCGTGGTCCAGCACAGCCTGAGAAGGAAAAAACAAAATTTGGAGAAAAATAAGTTTCCTCTCAACTTTCTCATACATCCATACTCCATATTATTTAGGTTCAGATGTATCGCAAGTAACATCATCAAAATTCAAAAATATTATCTTTTTTTCCAATCTTTTGAAGAAATTTTTTTAGAAAAGTTTCGTGAAAATAATTTTTTATATTTTTTTTTTCAAAATGGAGACAAATCTTAAAGATCTTTTAAATTTATATTTAGTTCTACATCCGCCACAAAAACGCTTTATTTTTTAATATTATCTGTGTATCTAAATTCTGTGCCAGAGCAATTACAATATTTTTTATTTTAAAGGATCACTGAACTTTGATTACTCCAAATCGAGCGATTGTAAGATGAGTTGTATAAGAATTGCTGAATTTTTTTTCACACAAAGATATTTAGTTCTGGAGTACGGTATATAAGTGATATAAATGAAATATTCATTAATTTTCCATAGACAAGGAGTCGATTTATAGCATTGCTTTTTCGATGAAGTTTTAAGTTTTCAAGTATAATAAATTATTATAGTACTGTGATAATTTAAAAAATATGATGTGGGCAGCACATGACTTTCCTTATATAATGCAATAAATTTACTACTTTTACAGTAAAAAATAGGTTTTTCTTATAGTAGATACTTATATTCGTTCCAAGATATTGAATTTTCGTCAATTAGTTGTCATTTTCATTGATTTAGCGTCATTTTTATCCATTTGGTGAGATTTTCGTTAATTTGGCAACGCGTTTAAAAAAGTCGCAAAGTTAGCAACATTCTGTCAAATTCGCCGCCAAAATCTCGCCAAGCGTTATGGACGGAGAGATAAATTATTCTTATAGCAGATAAATGACTATTGGCTTTCAAATACAAAAGTATTACCCAAAGTATCTTTGCTCATGATTAGAACGAGATAGATCCACGAGAATGATTTCACCAAATTTATCGAAGTCTCACAAAGCTTTAGCCTCTAGCTCACCGAGACATTTCTAGAGAGCTGTAAAGATCTTTTATACACCCGTCCCACCCATTTTACCCATTTACAATGAAAATTCGGCTTTGTTAAGTTCCATTCCGCGGTTAATACTATAAATGCGCAAAGATTCAGCCAGTTTTGATCACCGGAGCAGCCTGAAAAACTTTTCGAAACTGTCCGCCCTCATAAACCCCATTCTCTCCTCCGACAGGGCAGAAATTGAAAATTTGGTTCTGTTACGTTCTATCTCATTGTGGATACTATAAGCATGCAAAGAATCAGTTTTCTTAAGTTACCAAGGGCGCTTCTGGAGAGTTTGAAAAGACAAAATCCATATTAGAAGTTATTATATAGATTGAAAGGTCGAATGTAGCCTTTCACTCGAGATTTTTTTCTTCTAATCATACGGACCTTCTCTATAAATTATAATCAAATAAGTTTTAAGATCTTCTATATAAATTATAATCAAACAAGTTTTAAGATCTTCTCTATAAATTATAATCAAACAAGTTTCAGGATCTTCTCTATAAATTATAATCAATCAAGTTTTAGGACCTTCTCTATAAGTTATAATCAATAATCTCTATAAGTTATAATCAATATATATAAGTTTTAGGGCTTTTCTTGTACAGATTAAGAGCAGTTGAGGAGTTTGGATCTTTGATGACAGACTGTGATAAATTTACATGGTTATGGAATATTTCATATTGGGATGCTGTAGTATCAAATACAATGAACGTTAGGTCAAAACCTGAGCAATAAAAGGACAGTCCAGCAAACAATGCAGGCAGACGCCGCCGAGATCTGACAATGGACGCCGAGATCTGACAATGCAATGTGACGCCGAGAATGGACATTAAAGTTTAATTGATTTTTGGTGGGAAATAAAGCTGGTCCCGTGCTTTTTTTGAAGCATGCATCTGATTCTTTCGACTATCAAGCTTGCTGTCAGTTACCTGCTGCCAATGAGTGCATTTCACACCCATTTTGTAGTTTTGCATTCTAACGTTAGATTTTACTATCAATCTGATACGTTTCTTACAATGTAAGTGATTGTTCTTAAAAGAAAGAAATTTGCTATCATAAACTCATAATGACCGAAACTTCCAATAAATTAAATATACGTAAATTTACATCTTTACATACTTTAAAATTATAAAAACTATTCATCATGGCTTCTTTCAAGAAAGCAACTTGCATAAAATAGCCGCTGATCACTTAAACAATTTCATTTTCAGCAAACGGCGCTAGAAAACGACTGTCTAATTGATATAGTACCTGAACCGATTGATTTTATTGTTACAGAAATTATGTTTACTTATAGGTTGATACAGGGCTGCAGAAATAGATGGGCTGTTTGTTCGACACTTACGATAATGCACACACTATCTCTCACCAAATCAATTAATTATTAATTATCCTATTACTTTCCCTACAATACATGGTAATGTAAAGGAAATGTATTGGAATCATGTCGAAAATCGAACATTTGACGGATCTACATCTTTTGGGACATCTAGAATACAAAAAAACTATTTTTAGAGTGACGCCTGTGTCTGCTTAAATGTGTGTGTATCTGCCTGTGCAATGTATGTATCCACTCTAGCTAAAAGACTAATTAACCAAATTTAACAAAATCTGGTAGATAAGTCACTCACTTGTGGGTCACCCTGGTGCTGATTAGATTTTGATACGATTCGGTAAAAAGAACCTGCTTTTTTTTGCGAAGTGGTCCACAAAAATCGTTAAAATCTAAAATAAAATACTATGTATGCACAAATGTATCCATTAAATACTGGTTTTATACGTAATTTTTAAGGACGAAAAGAATAAACCCAACCCCATTACTCTAGAACTAGCCGTTCTCGAGGCATTTTAATTATTTCGCATTTTTGCCACACCGGTTTTGAAATTACGGCTGGTTACCAAATGAAAACGAAAATTGATATAACAGTGCAAATTCAGTGCCATTTCAAACAGTTATGCGTGTTATTTTGAGCAATTCAACTCAATTTAAGGAATTATTAAAGAAATAAAGAGGAAATGAATTTCAGTCTGTAGGGAAAGTCATGTGCTGTTCACATCATATACTTTTTTTACACTACAGATTCAGTTTGGATTCGTAAATAATTCTCGAAGAACGAGAGTTCAGGATATATTGTAAATACGTCAGTGTTTTGAGAATATTATTTTCATGTATCTGACGATTACACTGACTTCCAAAATTTATGCACGCAATGCAAATTTTCATTTTTCGAAAGCGTATTTGAATTTGAGTGTCTGAAAATCGCTGCGGATGTAGATATCAGTATGCAACTATTTTATGTTACAGCCAATCACGATTGAAAGTCTGGATATATGCTATTTAGGCAGTTGTTAAATACGTCAACATTCTGAAGGGTTTGAGGAGGTGCATTTAAATGCTGATACGAAGTGTTTATAACTTTTGTAGTATTATTTTTGATGATATTCGTGTTTCTATGGCTGAAAGAAGACGAAAGACAAATAGTCAGCGCTGGCGTACTGTCGGATTCATTGAAGCAGGACAGTCAATCAAAGATGTCGCTATTTTCTTTGGCGTTGATCATTCGGTAATTTCTCGATTATAGAAACAATTCCAAACAAGTCAAACAGTTGCCCGGAGACCTGTGTCCGAGCCCAAGGGTTACCACCCCCTCTGATGATCGGTGTATTGCTATAGTAGCCTAGCGGAATCGACGAGTGACCTCCACAACTGGTACATCCATGGTTGCAGAGGCACTTGGTAAGACAAGATCTGCCAGTACTGTGCGTCGAAGGCTCCACGTGAAAGGACTGTACGCCCTAGTACCACGTTTTTGTGTTCCACTAATCGTCAAAACCAGAGGGGCAAGAATAAAGTGGTGTCGTCAACATGTCAATTGGACTGTCTCAGATTGGTGCAACGTCCTGTTCACGAACGAATCCAGATTTTCTCTGGAATCAGAGGATAAGCATGTAATAGTAAGGAGAGAACGAGGCACACGCAATCAGGCTATAAACATCATTTTGTTAATGACCAAATGTGACGTCATCATATAACTTACGAAAAGTAAATATTTTTTCATCTTTATACATAATTCTTCTTTTCTTTAATGCATAAACACATTTCCTGCCTTCATGTACAATTTTGAGTTAATCAAAACTTTACTTTTCCGCGTTTGTTGATTTTACCGTCCGTACTTAGCTTTTGAAAGCCAGTGTATTCTTTTGGTGGATAATTTGAAAGATAATTTTTACTTTCCTTATATATATAATGTATAAGGAAAGTATTGTGACGGGGTCGAAAATTCGAATTCGAGTTTTCGACGGGAGAGCACGTTTCAAGCATCCCTGATCACGAATCAAACATTTTTGAAGTGATGTCTGTGTGTGTGTGTGTGTGTGAAAGTATGTGTGTGTGTGTGTGTCAGTGAGTCTGTGGAGACGATAACTGACGAACGAATGGACCGATTCGAATC
Organism: Amaurobius ferox; assembly: GCA_951213105.1. Classification (NCBI taxonomy): domain Eukaryota; kingdom Metazoa; phylum Arthropoda; class Arachnida; order Araneae; family Amaurobiidae; genus Amaurobius; species Amaurobius ferox. The sequence goes on along the minus strand of OX578136.1, from coordinate 161,129,713 downwards.
AAATTTGGTACAAAAATCACAATCCGTAAACACTGGAAGACTATTGTTTTTATATGCAATCGAATGTTCAGAACCCCCCTAAATTTTCGAATGAAATTTTGAAAAAATCGTTAAAAAATCAAAACCACTAATAAAGTTACGCAAATAGACATTTCTTATGTAATTTTTCATTAGCAAACGATTGACATAAATTTTAGAAAAATAGCATGGACCGTTCTCGAGATATTGCACATTTTTCAAAAAAAATATCAAAAAGTCATAAAATTTAAAAAAATTTCTATTGAGAAACATGTTCACTTTTTGTATGTAATACCATGCGATAAATTGGGTGACATCATTCTCGTGGATCTAGCTCGTTCCATTCATGAAAAAAGATACTTTGAGTAATACTTTTGTATATGAACGCCAATAGTCATTTATCTGCTGTAAGAATAACTTATTTCTTCGTCCATAACGCTTGGTGAGATTTTGGCGACGAATTTGGCGAAATGTCGCCAACTTGGCGACTTTTTGAAATATTGTCAAATTAACGAAAATCTCGCCAAATGGATAAAAATGACACTAAATCAATGAAAATGACGACTAATTGTCGAAAATTCAATATCTCGGAAAGAATATGAGTATCTACTATAAGAAAAACCTATTTTTTTACTGTAAAAGTAGTAAATTCATTACATTATATAAGGAAAGTCATGTGTTGCCCACATCAGATTTTTATATTTAGTTTGTGATAGTGTTTGCTGCTGTTTCAAAGAAAGTTAGCATTATCCAGATCTTTGAACTCGTCATTGTATACCGAAAGTACGCAGCTAATCCGGACCACACGATATAAAAATATTGTTTGAATTGTATATCAAATTGTTTGAATTTTATATCGAAAGTATTGTATCCGTTTGGTGCCTCTTCTTTCGTCTGTCTCGAAGATCAGCGAAGAAAATACTGTTGATGACGTGAGCCCAGGGTTACCAGAATTTCCTAGTTAGAAGAAGGGGTTTGGCGATTTATCGCCAATTTGGCGACATTTGGCGACTTCCTGGATGTACCAGAAACTTCTCTATAGAACGATTATTCTTTAAGATATAGATATTTCCAGAAGTTTCTATGGAGAGACTATGAAAAGGATTTATCCCCTCCGTTGCTGGGAAGTGGACGAATGGATGTGACACGAGATACATTGGCCGGCCACACAATTTGCTACCATAAACCCCTGGGTTGGTCGTGTGGTCTGGGCCTTCAACGAGATACATTGGACTATGATTTTTGTCAATATTTTGAGAATAGTAGCAACTGTTTTGTGAGATTACTTTCGTCAATGTTTTGAGAATAATATCGCTTATTCCGTGAAATTAGTAGAGCATTTAAGTGCTGTTTGATTGTATATTGTTTCTGTTTACTGCGTATTTGTGAATAAACGTTAGTTATCCAGAAACTTGGACTCGTTCTTGCATCCTGCGTATACACACACGATTCTAGAGGATATGTTTCGTAACAATATACAGGTAATGATAACACCCAAGGGTTTTTCTTCGCAAAAATGTCATCCTTACCATTGAACTTCCGGGATAATTTCCGTCCACAATGTATATCCTGTAGGATGGATTCACCCCATCGTAGCTGGTAACGGAAGGGCCGACGTACGCGACCCCGGACGCCCTCTTCTGACCTTCGTTGTAAAACACCTCCAACTCGTCAAGATGACTGTGTCCGAAAAACTGACCCCGAACAGTGCTCTCGAACCTGCAAAGAAACAGAATATTTCGAATAAGAAATCATTATTTGTATCTGGGTCTATCTATAACAAAGGTGAGTGCAGCTGAATAAAAGTGAATCGAATAAAAGTGAGTGCAGCTGAATAAAAGTGAATCGAATAAAAGTTGGTGCAACTGAATAAAAATGAATCGAATAAAAGTGAGTGCAGCTGAATAAAAGTGAATCGAATAAAAGTGAGTGCAGCTGAATAAAAGTGAATCGAATAAAAGTGAGTGCAGCTGAATAAAAGTAAATCGAATAAAAGTGAGTGCAGCTGAATAAAAGTGAATCGAATAAAAGTGAGTGCAACTGAATAAAAATGAATCGAATAAAAGTGAATCGAATAAAAGTGAGTGCAGCTGAGGCAGTCTGCCCTTCAGCATATCTGTATCGTCAAGTCTTCAGCTCTTTTTCTACTGGCTGCTGACAACCCCGCCCACTGGGGGCGGGACCTCTTCAATCTGAACGCTAAACAGGACAATACAATAGTTGCAGACAAGAGCTCACAGCCCGGAGGTTAAAGCATGATTTATGCTAGGCACTTCATGTGTTACGAAATTTGATTGAAAAGTGAATCGAATAAAAGTGAGTACAGCTGAATAAAAGTGAATCGAATAAAAGTGAGTGCAGCTGAGTAAAAGTGAATCGAATAAAAGTGAGTGCAGCTGAATAAAAGTGAATCGAATAAAAGTGAGTGCAGCTGAATAAAAGTGAATCGAATAAAAGTGAGTGCAGCTGAGTAAAAGTGAATCGAATAAAAGTGAGTGCAGCTGAATAAAAATGAATCGAATAAAAGTGAGTGCAGCTGAATAAAAGTGAATCGAATAAAAGTGAGTGCAGCTGAATAAAAGTGAATCGAATAAAAGTGAGTGCAGCTGAATAAAAGTGAATCGAATAAAAGCGAGTGCAGCTGAATAAAAGTGAATCGAATAAAAGTGAGTGCAGCTGAATAAAAGTGAATCGAATAAAAGTGAGTGCAACTGAATAAAAGTGAATCGAATAAAAGTGAGTGCAGCTGAATAGTTTTTAAATACTTTTACTATCCGACATAAGTGTCTTAATTTATATTTATTTTTGAAAATAATTTCTCATAAGTTTAAATATTTATAAGCACTAAATAGTTTTGCATCTCCGTATTTTAATAATATGCGCGCTTCAAAGTATTTAGCTATTTTTTAAACTAAATAATACTCTAAAAACATAAAATCCCTTATATCTCTGTGAGTGCTCCGCTTGACGATCAATTTGGCGGACTTGCCAGCAAATTTGAGGTAATATCGCGAATTTGGCGACTTCTGGGAAATGTTTCTAATGTAAAAATAATTTAATATTTCTGAATATTAAATTTAATGTCGTCAGTAATCTTTGTTGCGTTGTGGAAATTATTAATTCAATATTCTCAATTCTAAACATAGAACGCCGTACTGATCGCGGGCCATGTGTATACTTATAGTATCGTATAATAAATAATAATAATGTTGAACTGAAAAAGTATATGATCCTTAAGAATCCGAGAATATTTTTAATGCAAGGGGTACAGATATGAATGGGGGGGGGGGGGTTCCTATACATACCTCAGTCATATAACGGACTTAACATCTAGTTTTAAAATAAATATACTATGTTTAATAATTAGAATGAATACACGTCAATTTAAATACACTATTAAATTAAAAACAACCAGTCATAGGATTAAAAAGTCATTTAATAAAACCACCTTTCTCGGCGTATATAAGTTTACAAAGCCAAAGCGCATTCTGGCATCACCTGTGATTGGTTGTTTTTAATTTAATAGCTAATACTATGTTTAAGATTATTATAACGCATGGGCGAATTTTAGTACGAAAATATATATTTCAGTCATTCATTATCTGAGTCCGGTCATCTTTAGGAGGGGGGCTGAGTCTGCCCAGATTTATTAAAATCCCTACAATCGAGTTATAGTCTTACCTGTTAATGATGCGATAGTAGTTGGCACTCCACACTGGAAGACAGTCACTGTGACCCGGGGGGATGTGACCAATGATGTGAACCTGGACAGAAAAGCATTGTTAGGCACTATGTGAGGACAGAAAAGCATTGTTAGGCACTATGTGAGGACAGAAAAGCATTGTTAGGCACTATGTGAGGACAGAAAAGCATTGTTAGGCACTATGTGAGGACAGAAAAGCATTGTTAGGCACTATGTGAGGACAGAAAAGCATTGTTAGGCACTATGTGAGGACAGAAAAGCATTGTTAGGCACTATGTGAGGACAGAAAAGCATTGTTAGGCACTTTCCACGTCGTACTATGCCTCGAAATTTGAAAGTAAGCACATGTCACATACTCCATTCTTTTTTAACCTGGCAATTGGAAACAGCTGAATCACCTTATCAAACGCAGGTACTCTATCAGGTAAAGTCTTTAAGCATGCCAATAACTTTGTAAGGAAAGGGATATGAGTGTATATATTAGATCTACCAAGAGTAGAGTGATCGATCGAATAAAGGAAGTGGCAGCACACCTAGCGGAGAATTTGATAAGTTAGGATAATGAACTATAGGCAACAAAACGAGATAAACGAGAAAAGCCAATTGCAAAATTATATCGTCTTGCCTAATGAATAAGAATCGATACCAGGAACGAATGTATACGAGAGGTATCTCAAAATATGTAACCGCCTCACCCGAAGGTATGGAGAATGATCATCCATTTATGCGACAGCACACCTAGTAAAAACGCCGACAGAGCGACCCGTCTTCCGCCACCCCCGCCAAAAACCACGAATAACGGAATACGGAAGATAAAATATACCTGTATATTTGTATCATCAGGGTCTCCAACACGGTAACACCTGCAATCTTTGTCAAAGTGCTCAGCCCCATTCTTTTTCCAATTCAAAAGTGCACCGTCACGGACGAAAGGCATTTTAAGTAAGCTCTATACAAGATTTACGGTCATAAAAACGTTGTTCATTCTGTCATTCTTGGCTAGGCCAACCATTCGCCAATAACTCAACTGTGCCAAACAAATTCCTTCTATAACTGTTTGATCGTTGATTCCCACTTATTAGCTAATTCTCTGCAATTTTGCAATTGACTTTTTTTCTGTCTATATCTCTTTGTTCCCGACTTCGTTATCCTAGCTTTTTAAATTCTCGATTAGGGGCGCTACAATGCCTTTATTTTATCGCGCAGGATCACTTTAATAAAGATAGACCTAAAGTCGACATTCATGGATCTATATCAGCAACCGACTCTGCTCCTGCCAAAGACATCGATCGAAGATGCTTGGAATCAATACCCGAATTATAAGTTCAGATCCGAAGCTAGCGTTTGGTCTAACTTTATAATGTCGGTCTTGTAAGCTCTAGGTCCCGAGTTCGAGCCTGGCTCAGGACCATCAACATCAATTATTACAGCTCTTTCCTTGCAAAGTAATTGGGCTAATTAAGATCGGCTGATAGTGATTTAATCCAAGTTGACGACATGTTGCGCCAAACAATTCAGTGTAGTAATATAGATTAAATTACAAATAATGAGACATATGTGATAATGTTAAAACCGTGTTTAAGTTCCATACAAAGTTAAAATTTTCAGTATGATAAACAAATCAAAGTACAACTATAAGATAAATGAAGGCTTATATTATCTCTCTGACAATGGGTGACATGGCCCCTAAACGGTTTTCAAAACAATGTAGAGAGTCATGTCGCCATTCTGGGCGCCATGAGCCTTTTTGTGTTTTCCGAGAGAAAAACTCTCTTTTCTCTCTTGTGCCTATATTGAAAGTTTGCTAAGCCTTGTCCGGATTGCCGTTTGTGGGGAAACGGAGTTTTGTTCGGAACCGTTGGTTTGGAGGAGGAATTCTGTCTCTGTCGGAGAGTGACGTCACGTCGTGTGCTGTGGCTCTGTAGCTGGGCGCTCGCTGTCCTGCCAATCAGGAAGCGGCTTTTTGGAGAAGTGAGAATTTTTCGCCTTTTGCTCTCTCTCTTCTGGCCTGGACACCCATGTTGTGAGGATGCATTGAATTTTTGTCTTAAAACTTTAAGACAAAGCCTTGGCCGAAATGGCTAAAATTCGATGGCCGTACCGTTGTTTCTGTTAAGAAACCATTTGAAGATCCTGGACGAAGAAGCGGAGGATCCTGATGAACTGCACATTTCTTTTTTACAAATTCTAAATTTTATTTTTTTATTTTAGGAAATTCTGGTTGCTCCCTTTTTGAGCTGGCTTGGTTCTCGTGGCAGACTTTTTCCTGGGTTAGTGACATGCCTTACTGGTTGAAATTCGTGGAACATTTTTCGGTTCAGATGAACTTTCCTGTTTGCCTCTTGTGAAGCCCATTTTTGACTTTTGGATTTATAGTGAAATTCTTTAAGTGCACCTCCCGGTACAAGGTAATATGTTGAAATAATTCTGGAACTAGGAGTTCCATGGCAGTCTAAATTAAAGATTAGGCACATTTAATGTTTTAGTAACTATGATAATAATATCAATAATTTGAATTGAGCTGTATGTTTAATAATATTCTATGATGAGCATATATTTAATTTGTTGATGATGTTATTGAGAAAAATGCTCTTAATGAAAAGATGAAATACTTAATATTGATAGTGAAAAGTAATGTTAATTAAATTGAATAAAAATATTTTGTTGAGTGATAAATGTGTTTTCAATCTAGTATCCCTTCATATTTCTTTCTCACTGTTTACCATCTAGAATTCAATTCTTCTAGACTGGGAAAGTTTTGCAAAAATGATAATACCTGGGGTTTATATAATACTAACCACTATAACTACTTTGTTGTTTTTTGCTGTGATATTTACGATCACTTTGGTTTTGTGTGTAGCGGAATCTGCTCCCACAAGTTGGCTCTGAAACCGCTACCACAAGAGTGATCTCTCTCGCAAAGGCCAGCACTTATTGTACGTATTAGCGAGAGTCCGTTATAGCAGGAGTCCATAAATTTATTGTAATATAGTAATGAAGTAAACCCGTAATGAAAGTTTATTATCCTCAATTTTATGTAATATATTAGGTACATTGAAAAATGCAGTCTTAAAAAAACACAGAAAATTTTAATCAACAAAATTTGATATGTATAATGAGGTAAAAATGAAAAATTATTAACATTTGAAGCATAAACAAAATGTAGTTGTACGTATTACTATTTTTAAAATGAAGTAATCTTTATTTTTTTCTTATTGGTAAATAATGTTATTTTTATGTCATTCTCAATTTTATTCAATTACTCAAAAGTATGTTGTATAACATATTCTACTGATTAAAAAATTAAATAAATTTTGTCTATCTTAATGAACGAACGTAATAAGCGATGTTTATAACATGCAACGTCCATAGACCTTAACCGGGAAATCTGTACGTAATAACGAGATATAAATCTTAAACGAGTGCATTCTTGGGAGTCCACTGTATAAGTGTGTTAATAAAGTAATAAATTGCAAAAGTTAAAATACGAGAAGGTAAAGACAAAATCTACAGGAAAGGAGAATTTATGCATACTCTGTATAGCCTCTTTTGCAGGAAAAATATGCTCTTTTCCCATCTCATCATCAGATGGATAGAGTTCAATGGCCTTTTCACTTTCCTCGGAGGGCATTGTCTCATCTAACTCCTCTTCTACAGCTTTCCGTTTTAAAAACTTATAAAAATTTATCATAAAGTATTTTAATCTGGAGGTACTTAAAGGCTTTCCTACGAATTCTGTGTATGATAACTTAATATATGACTGGAATCTGAATTTTAATTTCAAGACACTTTGAAATCCAGGCATCGGTTTTCTGCATCATAGTTTTAGGTTTGTTACTTCTAAGTGCATAATTTTATCCCCCATACACAATGTAATGTATAACATTAGTGCTGAATTTGGACGAAAAATCCACATGCGAGATTTCAAAAAATTTAGATGCAAGAGCTGTCTAAATGCGAATCAACTATTTTGAGCATGACGGTTGTGTGTGCATCTCTATATATCTCTATACAATGCGTGTATTCAGTATAGTTCCAAAACTATACATTTGCTCTCTTTTGTTTAAATTTGACAGTCAAGTAACTCACCGGAACAGTTCGATCCCCTTCTGCAGATATTGTCGCCCATGGACGTCATTGTCTGAAAAGGGGGATCGAACTGTTTGGGATAGGGTATGTGAAAACCTTCCTTTTTGGGAGGTTTTTCGTTTGGGATTGACCCTATCTCACCTTTAAGCAAAATGTTAAACTTCAATGCAAATAGAGAACGCATCCGTTGATGTTACAAGAGGAAACTTACAGTTGTCGTCGATGGGAATATGCAAATAACAAATAATGTGCCCAAAAACAATTTACTCCTCGAACTGCGAGATATCGCCTAACTGGCACCTTTTGGACAGTTTCGAAAGGCACTGAAACTTTCCTCGTTTCTCATATACTGTGGACTGAATTTCAGCTTTCTGCGTGCTCTGCGAGAACTGACCAATCAGAGATATTGAACGAAAATAGAGAGTGGCAACATTAAGTTATAAAAATCGATGTTGATAAAATGAGTATCAACTTTTAGAGGAAATCCCATTCTGCTCGTATCAGATTTTATTTAGTAAGTCGCTCAAAAAATAATTGTCATTAGAGTTTGCAATGAAGAAGTTTAGTTTCTTTAGCTCAGCGTTTTCCAAACGGTGTTTGTTCTGCGAAATCCTGGGGCTTCGCGACAGTATTCTACGACGTGATAGTTTCGTGAACATTTTCCTAAAAGTTAAAGAAACTTGAAAAAATTTTAATGCATAATTTTATCCATACTAGCTTTGATTTGACTTATTTTTCGTATTTCAGCTGAATGGCGATTTTAATAATTTTTGGGGACATCGCCAGTTGTGTTGATCGTTAACGAAGCAGCGTTATTTTTACGCATAAATAAATAAATAAATTAAGAAACACCACAATCGAGTTTTTCTCATTTTGGGGTTCCGCCATCATATTAAACTTCAAAAAAATTTGGAAAACGCAGCTTCAGATGATATATGGGAAGAGGGCAATGTAGTTTCTATTTTCGGAGTGAGCAAAATTCCATTTAAATATTTTAGGAGAGTTTAAAATTCAATAGCCCACGAAAGGCAATATTCACTTCTGTCGTAGGGATAATCAAAGCGAATATCCCTTGTACACTGCAATTGACAATATTGACATACAAGTTCGTGAATGCATTGAAATGTGCCAACAATCCAAGCATTTTTATTCACTATGATTTCAAGTATTTACTTTTTCACCCCGTAACTCAGCTTCTTGTAGCTGTTGCACGAGCCACTCCAACTCCTGTCCAGGATCTGTAGAATTTAACAGCATCCACCTGTAAAACGAATAATAAAAATATCCAAATATGGAAAATACAAAATATTGTTGCACTACAAAGCAAAAATTTTTATAGAATTATGTAAGAGACTTTTATGTTTAGTGCTGCCACCTACTGACATAAAATATACTCATTTTGTAGAATAATAGAGTAAATTTAGAGAAAGAATATTAGAAATACACATTCTACATATTCGATCAAATTTATAAATGAATATTCATGTCGTAAATATCTGTAACGTGGAAAAATTCTTCTCTAGAAAATAAATATCATTTAGAATTCCAATAATAATATTAATAATCAAAATAGAACGTACAGTCCGCAGAAATAAAAATCTGAACACAGCTTGATAAACTCGGGTCTTATGGTGAAACCAAACTCGTAATGTGATAAATGAGCAAATAATTTCCATAAGGGTCATCTTCATATTAAATTTTGTTCCTTGCTAATAGATTTTCATTCTCCAGGTCAAAGCACCCGGAATTTATATAAAATTTATATATTTTTCTCAAGCTGCTAGGGAATTATGCTTGCTCGAAATTTTGAGCTTCTAATGTTAAATAGGTGCCGCAATTTTTCTTTTATATTTTCCGAAATAACTAGCCTATCAAACTACTTCCTATTGCTTTCCTTATATACAGAATGTATAAGGAAAATATTGTGACGGGGTCGAGAATTCGAATTCGAGTTTTCGACGGGAGAGCACGTTTCAAGCATCCCTGATCACGAATCAAACATTTTTTAGGTGATGTATGTGTGTATGTGTGTGTGTGTCAGTGAGTCTGTGGAGACGATATCTCACAAACGAATAGAACTATTCGAATGAAATTTGGTACAAAAATCGCAATCCGTGAATACTGGAAGCCTATTGTTTTTAAACGTTATCGAATGTTCAGAACCCCCCTAAATTTTCGAGTGAAATTTTGAAAAAATCATCAAAAAATCAAACGCTTTAATAAAGTTGCGCAAATAAGCATTTTTTATGCAATTTTTCCTTAGAAAGCGATTGACATAAACTTTAGAACGCTAGCATGAACCGTTCTCGAGATATTGCGCATTTTTTAAATAAATTTATCAAAAAATCCCATAAATTAAAAAGATATATATTAACTGTTGAGAAACCTTTTCACTTATCATATGTAATATCATGCGATAAATTTGGTGACATCATTCTCGTGGATCTAGCTCGTTCCATTCATGGGAAAAGATACTTTGAGTAATACTTTTGTATTTGAACACCAATAGTCATTTATCTGCTATAAGAATAATTTATTTCTCCGTTTATAACGCTTGGCGAGATTTTGACGTCGAATTTGGCGGAATGTCGCCGACTTAGCGACTTTTTTATATGCTTCCAAATTAACGAAAATCTTTCCAAATGATTAAAATGACGCTAAATCAATGAAAATGACGACTAATTGACGAACATTCAATATCTTGGAAAGAATATAAGTATCTACTATAAGAAAAACCTATTTTTTTACTGTAAAAGTAGTAAATTCATTGCATTATATAAGGAAAGTCATGTGTTGCCCTCATCAGATTTTTTTTATATTGCGATACTATATAATCCAAACGCAATGTATACTAATTATCATCTTCAAATAAAATTTCAATATTAGTTATTAATTATAAAAGTCATAATGAAAATAAATATTACTAAAAATGGGAGTAAATTTTAACGACAATCGATTCAGCACTATCCGAAATCTTGGTGTGCAAAAATTGTAGTTCATTAGTTTAAATTCTTATAGCAATACAGACCTATAGTCTAAACTTTGAAGCTTTTGGGGGACCATCTATCAATTGCTCAGCAGAAACATTTCAAAACTGCAATGATTTTCACAGAAATGTGAAAATCATTGATATGGGAACATTAATTTGTGTCGTCAAAGACAAAACTTTTTGGCTTCAATAAACCTCAATTAATATTAATATAGTGTTGGTTAAAATGTCTTTTACGCAGCCCTTAAACTTCGCTGGCTCTAGACCTTACAAACCTTTTGATAAGATGCTTTTGTAAAGAATACGCCATATTAATGTAATAGGCATGTATTTTGGCGATTGAGCGTCGCCGGGCCCCGAACCAGGAACCCTTTGCTTACAAGACCGACATTATAATCACTGAGCAAAAGCTAGCTCCCTCTCTGTTCTTTAATTCGGGTACAGGCTCCAAGCATCTTTGATCAGATGTCTTTGCTACCGCAAACTCCCTCCGCTGATGATGAAGGCCGAGAAGCGTGTCGTCTCGGCGTGACGGTCAGTCGTGGTCAACCAGGAAGGGAGTGTCAAGGCTTCTTACTCCGTGTGGTGCTGCCATCTCGTGTTGAGATGGTGAGATCGTTGGAGAGGAAGGTTGCGTGTTTCAAACGTCCAGTGTAACCACTGTGGCGATTGTGCAGCAAAGACATCTGATCAAAGATGCTTGGAGCCTGTACCCGAATTATAAGAACAGAGGAGAAGCTAGCTTTTGCTCAGAGATTATAATGTCGGTCTTGTAAGCAAAGAGTCCCTGGTTCGGGGCCCGACGACGCACAATCGCCACAGTATGATTTAGAATATGCGTGACAGTCTTTAAATATGTAGATGGACCCAAACAGTGTTTTACGCGTATCTCCCATATTTATGATTGGAATCGCACACAAATTTATACTTAGCAATAGCATAACACGGACATGGGAAATTTTATGATGATGCAAAAAATGAGTGTTGCCAATTGTTTAAATTTTCAGAAATCATGAACACTGAATATGAAGACAACTCGCTATGCAAATTAGATGCACATTTGTTTATAGTAGACATTATTCTGAGTCTTTGGTTTGACTACACGCCCCGAATAGTAGGCAGTGTTTCCTTCAGTACTTTTTGGCCGGGAGGGGGGCGGGGGGAGCGAATGAAATTTTAGGAATCAAGTTTTCTATTTGCCCTATATAAATATATCTAAATGTTATATCCCATAAATAAAAAAACATAAAATGTCTCCATCCCCTCCCTCCCCCCTCCGAGGTATGCCTGAAAGAAACACTAAGTCATATTAAGGAGTGATGTTCGAATTTTTGGGGCTCAACTATGAATTAAATATTTTAATCTTATTTGATAGTTTTAGTGCTGCCATCTAGAGGCATATTTTGCGATTATTTCCTAAAATTCACTGGTTGTAAGAATGAAATTATTGGGAATAGAAAAATAGTTAAAAATATGAATTGGAGGAACAGATTGGATATAAAGAATTTGGCTAAATCCTCCATTTTTTTTTGTCGCCAAGACTGGCGCCAACGCGTACGGTGTTTTGAAAATTTCTAACGGACGCCATCTTGAACATTGCGCGTACGAAATATAAACATATATAATTAAAAATGCATAAAAATGCCGATAATTAACAATACTTAGAAAAAATACGAAATTACTAAATTTACGAGAAACAATACTTTGAAAAAATGCATACAAATGCCGATAATTAACAATACTTAGAAAAAATACGAAATTATTAAATTTACGAGAAACAATACTTAGAAAAAAGTTTGTACTTTAACTAAATTTAAGAAAAAACGATAAGAAAAAAGTTTGTACTTTAACTAAATTTAAGAAAAAACGATACTTAGAAAAAGTTTGTACTTTGAAGAAATTTAAAAGAAACGATACTTTAAAGAAATTTAAACAAAATCAAAACACAGTGCCTGGTTTAATGAAATCCAAAACTTTTCAAAGAAATAGAAGAGAAATTTCAGAGAAATTCTCATTATTTCTATGTAAATTTTCCGCTTCTACATTATTTTATCTATTAACATGTGCCATCTTTAATTCCTGTATGATATTCACGGTTTTAACACACACAGACACGTTTTTACACACACAGCAACCAACAAAACAAAAATAAAATGGCCGCAGCCCAGGATATCAGAAAGCTAAAAAGGGTGGGGTTGCCAGAATTTCCAGAAAAAGCAAAATGTTGCGCAAAGCAGGCGCGCCACATTTGACTATTTAGCGCCACAACTGGCTCGTGAAAAAAAGTTGAAAAATCCAAATTCTTTATATCCAATCTGTACCGAATTGGATAATTTAAAATAAATGAAATTCTGTGGGCGTGTATAGAAGTTGCAGTGAAAATTTATGTACAATGATATTAGGATAATATCAATATTAGGATGCTATGTTAATATTAGGATATCACCAAATAAAATTTGGAATTGAATTGAAATCGCAAAATAACAATTTGCGCGAAAGCCTAGCTAGAGACAATTTTATGTTTTATTGGAATCGCGCCTTCAGTGCAATGACCAGCATAGGCGTATCGGTTTCGCGCGTGGCTGATCCCTTCAGCACTGAATATCCGGTAGCAACTTGCATTGATACGTACCTCACATTCAAATTCGTATTTTGCATTCATTTCATTATTTTTTTTTCTCATTATAAAATAATGAATACCGTCTGAAACAGTCATACAAAATGTTCTCAATCTTAAAAGCTGAGAACGTACGTTAAAATAAAAGTACACGATTATTTGTAAAAAAAAAAAATCCGTATATGTCCTAAATAATAGGATATTATATACGATATCTACGAGTAAAATCGTGGATATTCTATACAATATATACCTATATAATATCTTATATAATACCCTATATAATATATACATTTTCTTTCAAAATGGTCCAAAGATGGTGGGTTGGTCTTAAATAGAAAGGGATTTTTCCTGATGACCTCTACTTCCTTGAAGTCATTAAGAAAGGGTATGGGCATTTATGATCCAAATGGGTGGTCGACGTTCAAATCCCATTAGCGTACGAAAAAAGGCGTGGACGTGAAGTGATTAACAGTTGACGAACTATCTGTCAAGTCAAAATAGCCAATCAGGGAAGATTTTTGACACATTTTCGTCGAAAGTGAGAGTTCAGAGTGAGATATTATCCCAAGATTTCTAGCATTGGAAAACATACGAAGACTCCATCTATTCTTTAGGATATCTATCAATAAATCCATAACGCCTATAAGTAAATCAGTGTGGGGACCGCAAATCTCAGTTGGATGGATAGATTTGAACTCGGAACCTGCAGCTTGCTGATCCAATACTATGCCGTTAGACCCAAAAGAATTCTTCGAGTCCGAAGGTATAATTGGGGATGTATTTAGTAACATAAAGTGGCGCAAGAGCAGCTTTGCATCAGTATTCAACAAAATACAATGGTATCTACCTATTCCAGAGGCAATAAAAGTGTCCGTTAGAATACATGATATCGGTGTCTTGAGAAAAGTGTTAGAGACACCATAGATTCAGCCATGCTGCCATAAAAGAAGTGATTTTATAGTATTAAGGGAATGGTATGCGTTATTAACATGTGGAGATTCCGATATCTACACATGCCAATTAGAGGCTATACAGGAAACTCAGGTTTGATTCCTGGTTCAGCGAATGAGTTTTTTTATATAAAAATAATTGAAATGTTTTACAATGGACGATGTGATTACTGACATATTTCGGGCAGTGATTTGGGAGAGTGAATATTCCTCTAGAACTCATCAAAAGTGAAAACTTATAATGCATTATTGGGGAGATTTTCTCGTCGATTTTATGTCGGAAGAGTTGATATTCACAATAAATAAAAACTTCGTAAATACAGCATAAACACAAAAATATCCCGGTTTGCTTATTTCAAAGGCAAATAACAGTTTTCTTCTTCAGGACTAACAAGAAGCGCGTCCTCGGTTACTCAAGTCGGACGAAAACACGTTTCCGACTTGACTCCAATAAATGAGGACACTCTTCTTGTCTGTCCTGAAGATGAAGGCTATTTATTTAACTTTGAAAGAAATAGACCAGATTATTTTTGTGTTCATGTTGTATTTAAGAAGTCTTAATTTATTGTGTTGTTCTTGCAGCGTTATTTGATGGGAGTGGACATTATTTTCATCTTTTAAGTATTGACAGCATTTGGAACATGAAGAAAGTTGCTTTTTGATCTGAAAGCATGTTAAATTCTCAAATGTTGCTAACTGTGTAGTGACACATATCGTCACGGATTATTAAAACTAGCAACAGTAAAAGAGGAAGAACTTACCAGTTCTGGCTGTTGCAGTAATTCATGTTTAGGGACAGCAGACGCAAGCTAGGGCTGATCTGTATAGCATAATACATACCCCTAGATAAAGAAATAAAGGATTTCAATTCAATCAGCAGAAGACAACTAATATTTTTATGAGAAATTTGTTATTGTTTTATCTTTCTAATATATATATATATATATATATATATATATATATATATATATATATATATATATATATATATATATATATATATATATATATATATATTGAAATTTTTTAATTGAAAACTATGCATAAACTACGGTAAGTAAAAAAAAAACCCATCTCTAGCTTAACTATAGACCAAGACTAAGGATAAAAATAGAAGGTAACTTATCACTATAATGGAAAGGAGGTGAGGGGAAGATGAGTATGCAAAAATCATAATTAAAAAGGTATATATATATAAATATGTATAAAATAAAAAAGCAAACACGGCAAAAATGAGAAAAGGCAATAATAAATAGCTCAAGATTGAAGATCAAGACATGGAGAACAATGAACTGAAACTACACAAAAAACGGCGGTTAGTTCGAAATTGCATTCTCGTCAGGACAGCCATACAATTCGAATTAAAACCGATAGAATAGCCAGTTTCTGACAATGGCGATAGAATTTACCTATGAACACCATTGGAACAGCCTACTGTCTAGTGGAATGACAAATAATAAAAACCAAGTGAATTATAAACCAGAAATATAAAAAACAGAAATATTAACTCACAGGCACAGCCACCATGTGGGAGTTTATTTGTTTGCAAGGAACATTCGACAGAGCATTTTACATCTCTTCGTCAAAGCGAGTGGACACCGGAATAAATACACTTGAAAGAAAATTAATGTGTAAGAAGATTTTCAAAAATAGTAAACAGTATAGGACTCAGAACAAGTGGAAAGTAATATTTCAAAAATAGTAAGCAGTATCAGACTCAGGCCTAGTGGAAAGTAGGTGATAAGAACGGGTGAAATTCACAAAAAAGGGTTATCCAATCAAGGATAAATAATGCAATTGTAAAATTATTACGTGATGTATTTGAAATTATTAATAATATTATTTACAAATACTTCCGAATAGTGGTAATTTTGACAAATGCGCTTAAGATTATTGATGTGGGGTAAGTGAAACTCAGGATCAGAAAATCGATGAATTCGAAATAGCTGGTTTAAAATGATGTTTCTAAACAATTGAATAGAATTACAAGATCTATATGATAGCTGTTTAATAATAGTGAAGTTATAAGGATCTTATATATATATATATATTTATATATTATATATATATGAATATATATATATATATATATATATATATATATATATACATTATATATATATATATACACATATATATATATATATATATACATATATATATATATATATACATATATATATACATATATATATATATATATATATATATATATGTACACATATATATATATATATTATATATATATATATATATATATATATATATATACATATATACATATATATACATATATATATATACATATATATACATATATATATATATATATATGTATATACATATATATATACATATATATATATATATATATATATATATATATATATATATATACATATATACATATATATATATATAATAATAGTAGTTTATATATATATATATATATATATATATATATAATGACCTGCATTCGCAATGACCTATATTCAGAATTTAAGAAATTTCCGAATTCATCAGAGCTCACTGGTCCGAAACTTTTATACGTGCATCTCGCAAAATTGTGGAATACGTACTTTCTTAGAGTTCGCCTCGCATCAGGGGGCAGCCACTTGCCCCATGCCTTCGTGACTTCTTCGTGGAGCCATTGGATCGAGAATTCGTTCTGGACCTCTGGCTGGGGAAAGCTGAAAGACAAAAAGATGCATTGCTTTCGTTCAGTGGAACATCATGGAAAGTAGAAGAGATTAAAAATGCTTTGAAAGGCATAATAAAGTGTCCCTCTCGAAAAAAATGCATTTCCATCGAAAGAAATCATTAACATTGTGCAGCTAATAGCATGTCTTGGCGCTAACTACGAGTACTGAGTGCATTTTTCTAGTTCTGCCCAAATGTAATTTTGTAATAAAATAAAATATAATATTTAACAGTTATAAATAAATTACACCACTAGGACGACCCGAGTTCGAGTTCGACCCGAGTTCCCAGCTCTACCCATACTGTCCCCGTGTTTACGCGAAGTACGTTAAATATATGAGTCCGTAAGAGGTTGGTGGTAGGGGAATGAGGGTACGGTCCCTGAGGATGCCGCCCCCACTGGGTTTCGGTCTGCATTGGGTATCACTGTTTCGGTCGTCTAAACCGTACACCTTTGGGTAGGTCGAACAGTCTGGGTCGAACAAACAAATAAATGGCACAGTGTAAGGCAAATCCTCTCATTGATGGAATAATGTCGTAATTTATACACCTGGACACAATTAAGAACAAGTCCCGATTCCGAAGGATAAATATTTAATTTCTAAAAATAATACCAATGTATTACATATTGAAGCATGTATTAAATACATTGGTTATACCTCACCCCAAACCTGCCTTTGTTTCGATTTATTAACTAATTAATGATTAATTGACTAATTTGGGCTTGAAATAGCAAACTACCAGAACCAGGTGTCCTGATTTGCGCTCGTGCATATTACCTGACCCTCTACACCACTTTGGCCATTAAGAAATTCCTTTAATTACCTTACATACGTGAGTGGTGCGTATTGCGTGAGTGGTGCGTACCTTGCCGTGATTCAGCGGACTAGAGTTCGAGAGCAAATTGATTTTTCGTATAAAAATAAACAAATGTTTTGGTTGCTGCACGTGGTACGTTTGTAGCTATCAAAGAGTTCAAAAATATGTAAGTTTTAATTACTTATCTTTCAAAACTGGTGTTTAATGTCAATATGACTTGCACCCACCAAGATATGCAAGCCAAGTTTATCAGTGGTCTTTCAAAGACAAAGACTGGCGTTAAAGATAACTTACCTGTTGATTCTGGCACTCTCGTGGTTTCCAAGCGCTGGATATATGGGAACTCCCGGCAAGTGTTTCTCGAGAATTCGCGATACGTAGTGGAGCAGACGAACTTGTTCACCCTTTGTCGTATTCCATACGTCGTGTGGCGGTATGTCTCCCGTCCACAGAACATAGTCGATCTGCAACAGAAGAGTGACAACTTGCCACCACATCTCAAAACAACCAGTTTATTGTTCACTAAACACTATTCGAATTCTAACAATATTTAGGTACATCAATATGTTTGGTATGATTTTTTCGTAATACATCGCTTAAAAACTGCTATGTAATATTTTAAAATTTAATACACGGCCTTCCAAATGTTTAGCACGCAATGCAAATTCTCAAATTGGGAATGCATTCACGTATTTTCAATGGGGATATGCAAATATCAACTTGTGTCCAATAGCGATTTTGCTCCTAGAACAATATGAAAATTAGGCGTGGGTAAGGAGGGACGACTCTTTTGCTCTAAGAGTTTCAATGCCCAAAGAAAATGTTTCGAAGAGTGTTAGGATTGCTTTTGGAAGCCGTCCCTTTGAGCACTCAGACCAGAAGAGCATGATTAAAGTGATGCCGTCAGCATGCGATTTGGACAGAAAAGCAATGGTCCAAAGTGCTTTTCACGGATAAGTAACGGTTTGTCCTAGACTTAGACAATAAACGTGTAAGGATCTGGTGAAAACGAGGAACACACAACCAGCTCCAAAACATCGTTGAACACTACACATATAGTCGCGATTATGTTATAGTATGGGATGAATTTTCTTTGGGATATCGCTCCGACCTGCATGTATTCACAGGGAAAACTGTAACTGCAAAAAGGAATTTTCTGATTTTTTTTTTTTTTTTTTTTTTACACATTTTACGTGATAATTTGAATAATGTCCTAAAATTTTCAAAGCAATTTTTGCATTTTAACTCCGTTTAACAAATGTTTGAAAAATTAGATCCCATAGGGTTCAATGCATTTTCTTTTTAACCCGGGTTAAATCCGAAACTAATTAGGTAATATTATTCATTTTCATTCTCATATATGCCACAAACAGTCTCAATAACATACTAAAATTTAATTTTGATAAAGTCATTTCTACTACAGTTATCGTGCGAAGGGACAGACAAACAGAATGAACAAAGTCATAAACACTTTTCAACTAGTTGGAAAATATTAAAAATGAAGTATTAAAAATGAATAGCAGGTTATAAGAAATGATAGATTTATTAATTCCATACAAATATGTCAGTAAGAAAAAATGTTGCAATTAAAAATCAGCTCTAATTAGGCATTCACAACGTTCCTCTTAGACTTCACGAAAGACTTCTCGTTAGACTTCACGAAAAATTCTTAAAAGGTAAATTCGTGACAAACATCACATCAACAAAATTATTTGTTATAGTTGTTTTCAGTCGAAATACTCATGTATCTGGAATGGATGCTCTTAGCACAGATGCACCATATTTTTTTCTTTTACCGATAAACTGCAGATAAATAATCGTAAATGGATCTATATTTTGCTTAAAGCAACTGTTATAGGATTTTCACCTCAATATGAAGGAAAGCGACAGCGACATCAATGAAAAAAGATCCGAAGTTAAAGAAAGGTCTGAACCTTAAATGCTAATAACATCACTTTTGCAGACCAGACATTTTCCCCTTTTAATATTCCTTTACGTATTTGTATCATGCTTGATAATATTTTTTTATAGTTTTCGTAGAAACTACTGTTTAATGTTCAATTCCTATGGTTATATCTACAAAATGTATGCATTATGGTGGTTGGTAAAAAAAGATTACGTGTCACAGAATTGACAATTTTAATGTAAATTTTATTTTATCAAATTTATTTCTTAAAATGTTTTTGCCACATGTGTTTACGAAACAAGCACATGTAGTTCATAAGTTTACTTTTAAAAATTGTCTATAGTTAAAATGTTTTTGCTATTACCAGTACGTGCTCATTTCGGAAATTGTCCTAGGTTTTATGTTTATACTGTTTATGCTGGCCATGAATGCTTATACTGGCCATGATAACTGGATCATGTTCTGTCATTTCAGCAAAGCTTTGTATTTTATAATCACATCTTGATAAAAAAAATTATGCAACAAAGTAACTGCTTTATTTGATAATAAATTCGAATGTACCTGAATATGACACCTTATATAAATTGAACCATTTTCATTCAATAAAATTCTGAATACAAACAAGTTAACCATTTCTCCATATTTCCATCCTAAGGTTGCATTTCAAAAATTTTCAGAATCAGACACACTTTATATATAATCCATCTTGGCAAACAAATTACTTCACATTTGATAACAGTTTTCTTCCAATTCACGAAGATATCATGAAATTATTATAATAAAAGAACGCCATTTTTCTCACCTTATGGTTTTTCCTAATGTGTCTCAACATGTGCTCCAATGTCCTCAAGGGGGTGTCACAATTCCGGTAGTCTCCCCATTTCCCCGCGGCCTGTTCGGGCGATGGTGCATTCCCGTCCGTCACACGACAGCACATGAGTTCCTTGCAGTCAGCATTGGAACCTTCTAGGTAGTAAGGATCCAGATGGGTGTCAGACAACTGAAGAACACGCAGTACAGGTGACTTGGCCTGAAACATATTTAAATAACAATTTCTTATACATTTAGTATATTTTACTGGTCAAATTGGTGCTAGAAAATCTTCACTTAGACAAACCTCATTTTGAAAGTATTCGGGAAATGTCAAATTATCAAATACTGAAATAGTTGGAAAAATAGTGTTTGCTTTTTAACCATAATGAGAACTCATGCGAATATTTATGAGAAAATAAAATGTGGAAAATATCGCCTTATTTAGAATGTGCGAAATTCTTAAACAGTCATAATCTTTGTATTTATTATATCTGAGATAATGACCAGGTGATAAAAAAAAAAATTCTTACCGGTGGTTGCTTGACAGCTTCTACTGGAGGTTTCGGGAAAGGCGTCATGGGAACAGTCCAGTTGTGCAGGGGTGAGCTGATCTTGGCGCATTCGTTGCCTAGAAGAACACCGCACACTTCTTGGGGTCCTAAGGGTGTTCTTCGGAAAATGTACATCATTTCGTCCTGAAATAATAAAGCACTGCATTCAGCAAGAAGCAAAACTATATGCTAACACTTCGCTCAGTTTACTAATATTTTGCTCAGCGGGTACATACAATAACACTGCTGGGGAGGAGGGCATAACCTCACTCAGGGACCCGTCAGAACTCATTGGAGTTTCTTAAAAATGATATTTGGAGAATTGGGAAACAAGATGTTTGGTTACCCTCCCCCCAACCCCAAAAATTTCTGGTGACGCAACTAGTTATATAGTGTTTATATTGTGGCTAACTGCATATGGTAGTCAACCACAAAAAAGGGACGTTTTTATTATCCAACCAATATCGTTCACTTTGCATTTTTTTAGCTGAAAACAATCTACATGAATGACTGTAGTTCAGTCCTAGTATGTATTATCTCCATTACTGATAAATACCAGAGACCATCTCCGATTAAACATGGTGTTGGTTGTTTTTGTACTAGATACAATTTCGTGTTATTGCCGCAAAACTTTCTTAAGTCAGGCCATGCACGTACAGTTTGGTCTTCCGATCGACTTGAAGACCACAAACTTAATGTCTAACTACTATGTATGAGACAGCTTGCCGGCAAATCGCTTGGATTGGTGAACTGTAAGAATTCCCACCGTCTTGCCGGAAGCCGTTCCGGCTTTTTGACCGAAATGACGTGTATAGCATATCAATTTAGCTGAGTCTTTAATATACGGGTTGGCATACGTTGTGCCTTCCACTCACAACAAGATTCCAAGCAAACTGAATATGATAAACCAACAGTCCGATCTGTGCGTGTGTGGGACACCTGACAAACAAACATAACTCTACCAGTTTGGCCTGTCAGTTCTAACTGAATGTCAAACAGTGCATATATGACGGACTTTAACAGATGGAACTAAAAGTTTCAATCTTGTAAAGTTAATTTAAGACATTTTTGATTGTAATTGAAAGAAAAAAAAAGCATTTACCTATTGAAATCGTTTTTGCTTTGAAAATGCTAAGGGAGTCGAAAGCCCAGACCACACGGCCAACCCAAAGGTTTATGGCAACAAAATATGCTAAGGGAGTCGTGAAACATGATGTGTAAGTAAAATTTTCATTTTTATTTTGAAAAAACAAATGCGAAAAGTGAGTCGTGAAAAAGTGAATTGTAATACGCTAATTATTTTACAGTCTTAATCTACGCATTTTTACTTCCCTGCAATGCATGGTAATGTATAGGAAAAGTATTGGAATCATGCCGAAAATCACAACTCGAGTTTTCGACGGATCTACACGTTTCGAGACCTCTAAAATACTTAAAGATTATTTTTAGCGTGTCGTCTGAGTGTGTGTCTGTCTGTCTGTCTGTCTGTCTGTCTGTCTGTCTGTCTGTGTGTCTGTCTGTCTGCCTGTGTGTCTGTGCAATGTATGTATACGCTCTAACAAAAAAATTAATGGACCGAATTTCATAAAATTTGGTATGTAAGTCACTTGGGTGAGACCCTGGTGCTTAGTTTTTGGTAGGATTCGTAAAAACAGAACCCGCCTTTTTTTACAAAATGGCTCTTAAAATTTTCATGTATCCACTCTAGTTGAAATACTAATTTACCAAATTTCACAAAATTTGGTAGATAAGTTACTTGTATGATGATCTGGCGCTGATTAGATTTTGGTACGATTCGGAAAAGAACAACCTGCCTTTTTTACGAAATGGCCCGCAAAAATCGCAAAAATCTAAAGTAAAAGAACTACGTATGCTCAAATATATCCATTAAATACTTGTCTCATACGTAATGTTTAACGAAGAAAAGAATAAGACCAACTCCATTACACTAGGACTAGTCGTTCTCGAGATATTTTAGTTTTTACGTATTTTCTCTACGCCACCTTTTAAAATAAGTTCAGTTACCAAATGAGAACGAAATTGAATTAAAAGTGAATTAAATTTAAATAAAATAAAGAAAACGCGGATATAAGTCTGCAGGGAAAGTCATGTGCTGCCCACATCAGATTTTTAATCGTCTAATTATGAAATTTTATTTACATTGAATTATAAAGGCAATTTTGGCGATTCTTAAAAATAGATAACGGGAAGGGAGTCGAGAATACAATCGAATGTCCACAATAGAATCTGGTATTGATGGTGGTAGGTGTAATGCCAGAAATGTAAAGTAATAAATATTTGGAAGGATTAAAAAATAATGGAACCAGGAATGCGTGCGGATTATCCCCACGCTAAGCAGGTGAAGGATGAAAGGTGAAGGATATATTACAAAATATCGCTGGTAGTAAAATTTATACAGTTATGGATTTGAAGGCGGCGTTTTTTCAGATCGAACTAAGAAAACAAGATAGAAAGGCCTTAACGTTCACAACTTTTATGGGAAATTTTAATCCTAAAAGAATTCCGTTTGGTCTTAAAAACTCAGGAGCATATTTTCAACTTTTAATGAACAAAGTGTTAGGAGATCTATCAGAGTTAAAAATATACTTTTACTTAGATGACTTAGTCATATGCGCACAAAATAACGACGAAATGTTAGAGAAAATCAAAATTGTTTTCCAAAGATTGAAAGAAAATAATTTAACACTCGACCCGGCGAAGTTACAGATATGCAAATCGCAAATTGAATTTTTAGGATATAAAGTAAATGCGAATGGTATAAGCCCATCAATAAAAAACTGTGCAAAAGTGCAAAATTTCAAACAACCCCAAACGGTTAAACAAGTAAAAAGCTTTCTTGGGACAACAAACTATTTTAGAGGTCTGATAAAAAATTATGCACAAATTGCAGAACCGTTGGTAAATTTGACAAAAAAGAATGTTAGGTTCGAGTGGAATAATGAATGTAGAAAAGCTTTTGAAAAATTAAAAAATGCAATTTTTAAAGAACCAGTTGTAAGACAGCCTGATGAAGTAAACCCGTTTGTCTTAACTACGGATGGCTCAGGTAAGGGAATTAGTAGTATTTTGATGCAAAGGGTAAATGGAGTCGATCATGTTATCGAATTTTATTCAAGATCTGTGAACCCGGCAGAGAAGCGTTATCCTGCAATAAAGCTAGAATTGCTAGCTATACACGCATCCTTACAACACTTCAGAGAATATCTGTTCGGAAGGAGTTTCACCTTGCTGAGTGACGCAAAATCCCTTATGTACCACATAAAATTAGATAAAATGCCAAATATCATATCGAGGTGGCTAATTGACATAAGTCAGTATGATTTTAAATTCAAATATCAAAAAGGTGAAAATAACGCAAGTGATTATTGCTCGAGATATGTATTTGACAATGATAACCAAATCAAATATGTAAATACTTTAATTAAAAATGATGAGATAAATGTGGAGAAAATATTAGAGCAACAAATGGTAGATGAAAAATTAAGTAAAATTAGAGAGGAATTACAAAAAGGAAGAAACCGATATCACAATAACAAGGTATACTATATTGATAGCCAAAATAAACTGTTAATGGTAAAGAAGGAAAATAAAAGACAAACGTATAGGAAAATAAATGAGAATAAGATTGTAATACCGCACTCGCTAAAGGGAAAGATAATAGAGATAGCACATTTCCCTCATTTCGGAGTAAAAAAGACATACCAATTACTTTCAAGAAAATATTTTTGGATAGGGGCTTTCCAAGACGTGGAAAATTTTTGTAAGTCTTGTAATCAATGCTTATTAGTAAAACACAAAAATATACCACCAGCCAGACTTCAGGCTATGCCAGAAATATTAAAACCAGGAATATATTTACAACTGGATTGCGTAGGAAAACTACCGCGCAGTAATGGAGGAAATAATTTTGTAATTACAATTGTAGACATGTTTTCACGATACTTTGAGGCCTATGCAGTCAGAGACATTACTGCTAAAACAATAGTGAATAAGCTAACAAACTTCGTAACAACTTATGGAGTTCCAATTATTATTCAAAGCGATAATGCTCAAATTTTTAAAAGTAAAGAATACATAGATTTTACAAATGCATTAAATATTGAAAGGCGATACAGTTCGGTTTATTTCCCAAGTTCTTTAGGTCGTTGTGAAAGAATACACAGAGACATGAAACAATGTATAATGTGTTTGTCAAAGACTACGTTTGAATGGGATGAATCTTTAAAATGGTTTAAGTTTTATGTGAATAACACTATTAACAGTAATACAGGATTTGAGCCTTCATTCCTGTTCTATCTTAGAGATTTATCATTGCCATTTGAAAATATTAAACAAACAAACATACCAAGTAAGGAAGAAATAGATATAATGTATAGTGATGTAAATAATTATAAAAATTATGTGGCACAGCATTTAAAAAATATAGATAAAGTAGTGAAAGACGCATCGGAACAACAAAAGCTGGTAAATGACAAACAAATAAAGAAATATAAAATAGTGAGAAAAAACGATATATTTATAGGAGCGACAGTGTACCTAAAAAAGTTCCTAAAACCAAGGGTATTAGAGGATCGATATGATGGACCATTTAGAATTACGAAATTAGTCCGAAATAATAATGTTATAATATGTCTTAAAAGTGATGAAAATAAAACTTATAAAGTGCACATAAATAAACTATACATGGCAGCGGAGCGAAAACAATATTTGAAAGATAGTGACGAAAGCGAATCAAACCACACACACACACAGGACAAAGAAAAAAATCAAAATGAGAAAGTGATTAGAAATAATGATCAAAGTCAAATTAAGGAAGGGAAGGTCACTAAAGAAAAGCAATTAAACTGTGAAAATAATAGAAATGATGATGAGGTTTGTTATAATGCCAGAGGGTATAATTTTCGCCCTCGAATTGTTGTAAATAGTAATTTCATAAAACAAAGAATATGAAAAATATGTAAAAAGTTTGTAATTAATGTCATAAATAGAAAGTGATAATTGAGTGTATATGTATATGTTTTTATGTTTTAAATTGTGGATATAAGTATATTTCAAAAAGTATGTTATGTATTTCTGACATTACATATATGGCAAGTTCAAAAAAAAAAAAAAAAAAAAAAAAAAAAAGTGAAATAACAAAGTAATTTATAAATAATATGGTGGTATGGAATTCAACCATAACCAAGAATCGGAAGTTGATAGTTGCACTACTACAATATGTTACAAAATGAAATGATAACAAGAAAATGTATAATAATAATAAAGTAATGAATGCTGTTATGTAATGATATGTCGTATGTAAATAATTATGTAAAAGGAGAAATGAAAATTATGCATTGCAAATAATATATATCAAAATTTACAATTTAATAATAATGTGAATGTTGGTAATCCTCATGTAATTTATGGTACATTATGTCAATTATGAATAATGGACTAACTTGACAGGGAACTATCAAGAAACTACAAAGAACTATCAAAGCTATGAGTTGTACGAGGCTAAAAAGTGGAACTCAGCCTTTCTCACGATGGATGAACATATGTGTTTGCGAGGAACCATTGTGAACTTAATTTCTTACCACTGGGGTGAAACTGTGGGAGAGTAACTTTTGGACTTTTTTTTCGCGGGGGGGTGAGAATGTAATGCCAGAAATGTAAAGTAATAAATATTTGGAAGGATTAAAAAATAATGGAACCAGGAATGCGTGCGGATTATCCCCACGCTAAGCAGATGGGCGATAATATACAGGTGGCCCCATATCTTACATACCACGCCCATGTTTACATACCACGCTAAGCCGTTTGGCGGCAACCGAGACGGCGACGCCATGTCTACGGATTAGCCCTCAGCTCTGCATTTCAGCACGTGGACCGCGGACCGAAAAAGGGATATAAGTGAGAGTTGCTCGAAGTGGGAGTCAGAATTGGTCAAGGCAGGCTGTTGGAGTTAGACTAGTCAAGAAGAAGCGGCGGTAGCAGAGTTAAGAGTTGTGTGTGCGTCTCTGATATAGGAATTCGAAGGAGAGCTCATGTTCATCTGGTATTGCAAGTGTAAAGTGTGACAAAGCATCGGTGTTACCCAAGTTATATGAACGAAGATCAGGTACCGTACAATTAAACTATATGAGGATAACCTCTTTGTCTAAATTTGTGTTTTTAAGGAAAAGCTAATTAATGCATCCCACCACGGGCTCCAACCAAATATCAATTCATCTGGCATTACACCCCCCGAACTACCATTGAGATGTATTCCACTATTGTGATATTTATTTTAATTTGTAAAACTAAAGAGTGTAAATTGAGTATGTGATAAATAAATGTTTGTTCCTTTACTATTAACCTTAATTTTTAGTTTGTTAACTTAGTATCCCGTTAAGCACAGAAATAGGTGGGTTTTGCGGCCACCAACGCAATGTACACAGCAGTAAGTTTTAGAACAGATTACATGTATAATTAATATACTAATAAATAATTAATTTAATGTAAAATGCATTTTTGACAATATTAATTTTAATCAACAAAAATAATAATCGGCACAGTAGGTAACGTTTAGAAAACTTAATCTAGTAAATAAAAGTATTCATGTAGTCAGTGTGGGTTATATAAACTTAGCCTCTCTTTTCTACGCCAGTTCTTAAAAACAATATAGATAATCACCACAGAACTCTGCAGAATTGCGGCTTAAAACAAGTTTTCTTGTTTCCAGTTCTGCTAGCGATTCTACGATGGGAGGAATGAGATCGAATGGAGTTATTACAGTGGCAGATGTAATTCCTCCAATTGAGCAGCAATGTGCTTTGTGTAGACAATGGGGGGTATGACTCTAAACTCTTCATTTGTAGTCATGCCACTTGACGAGAATGAAACCGGCACGCTGATGCTGGTTACTACATTGGAAATGGGATTCCCAGATTTGAAGCGCAACCTATTGGCGACTATGAATTTTTAACTATTTTTACTTTCCCTGCAATACATGGTAATGTATAGGGAAAGTATTGGAATCATGCCGAAAATCGCAACTCGAGTTTTCGACGGATCTACGCGTTTCGAAACCTCTAGAATACGAAAAAACTATTTTTAGCGTGACGTCTGTGTGTGTGTCTGTCTGTGTTTCCAGTTCTGTTAGCGATTCTACGATGGGGGGAATGAGATCGAATGGAGTTGTTACAGTGGCAGATGTAATTCCGCCAATTTCTGGGTGTCTGTCTGTGCAAATTTTGTATCCACTCTCCCTAAAAACTAATCGACCGAATTTCATAAAATTTGGTAGGTAAATCACTTGTGGGCGAATCTGGTGCTGATTAGTTTTGGATACGATTCGGGATAAAAAAAAAACCCTGCCTCTTTTTGCGAAATGGGCCGCAAAAGACTGTATCCACTCTAGCTGAAAAACTAACTGACCGAATTTCACAAAATTCGATAGATAAGTCTTTTGTGGGCTACCCTGGTGCTTATTATGGATTTTGGTACGATTCGGAAAAAAATAATCTGCCTTTTTTTGCAAAGTGGCCCTCAAAAATCGTCAAAATCTAAAATAAAAAACTACGTATACCCAAATATATCCATTAAATGCTTGTTTTATACGTAACGTTTAACGATGAAAGGAATAAGACCAACCCTATTGCACTAGGACTAGCCGTTCTCGAGATATTTTAGTTTTTTCGTATTTTCTTCACGCCACCTTTGAAAATAAGTCCAGTTACCGAAAAGTTCAGTTTTGAGAACGAAAATTGAATTAAAGGTTAATTAAATTTAATTAAAATAAAGAGAACGTGGATATATGTCTACAGGGAAAGTCATGTGCTATTCACATCAGATTTTTAATTTTGCTTTCAAACAGCAAAATTATATGTTAAATATACTGCAGCATCTTAGAATGATTCCATCTTTAAATCCATAAAGCATTTCTTAGATTTTAACGTCGATAACACAAGTTCCGCAAGGAAAATAAGCTATGTGGCTTTTTCTGACACTTGCTTATGTAATGCTCTATATTGGTATATGTATTTTGAGTTACTCTGCACATTGGTAAACGCTCTGCATTGGTATTTGTAAATCGAGTTGCTGACCTGAAAGAGGTGGATAATCCCGGCGCAGACTCTGTCACTGTCCAACTTAAGGGTGGAGCAGATGGTGTAGGCGATATTTGCAATCTCTTCCTGTGGTTTATCCGTCTCCACAAAATGCTGCAGAAGCGCTACTCCGAACTTACACACAAAGCACATCGTTGGAGAAGTTTTCCCCACCTTCAGTTCAGCGACAACCTACAATGAATAAAACACAAATTTACAATGTAGGAAAAACAGTAATACTACATGCTGCAGCAAATGAGTTTTGCTGTAAACTCTCGTTCCTAGAGGTTGTTAAGGCGCATAGTGATGATAAAAGTTTATTTATGTTCAGAATAAATGTGAAGTTCATATTACATCCATAAATGGTCATTCAAGAGTTGTCAATCTTTACAAAAACAGAGATAATGCTTATTTCGGTAGCACTAAGCATTTATTTAATAATTTAACCATTTCAATTTATTGAAATCACAAAGTGATTTTTAACTTTTTGGATTTAGCCAGTATGATTATTCAATAAGTTTAATTAAATGTTGAAGTAGGTAATGGGATTATTGAATAAGTTTGAATAAATGCAAATGTTTGAATAAGTATGGTAGAATAACACTTGAATAAGTATGATTGAATGGAGATAATTTAATAAGTATGATGTAATGACTGAATAAGTACAATAAAATGATTTTACAAGCATAGTAGAATGATGATTGAATGGTGTGATCAAATGAGAATTGAATAAGCATGATTGAATGTTGAAGTAGGTATTGTGATTATTGAATAAGTTTGAATAAATGCAAATGTTTGAATAAGTATGGTAGAATAACAATTGAATGAGTATGATTGAATGGAGATAATAAGTATGATGTAATGACTGAATAAGTACAATAAAACTTATACTATAAGCATGGTAGAATGATGATTGAATGGTATGATCAAATGAGAATCGAATAAACATAATTGAATAAATTGATTGAATGATGATTGAATAAGTATAATGCAATTATGATTGAATGAACATAATTTAATGATGATTGAATAAGTGTAATTCAATGATAATTGAATAAATTTGATAAAATAAATATTAGTGACGTACCCCAAAAATTTTTTACGAGAGATGCCAAAATGCTTAATTAAATATAATGAAATATTAGTTAATTTCAATTACTTATAATTATTAATAATTGTTGTTAATTGATTGATAATTTTACTTATGTTATCTATACACATTAATGAACTAATTGATAATTATTTATTAATCAATGGTATACACAATGAACATAGTAATGATCATAAAACTCATTCATAAAACAGTCGTTAAAAATCAGTCAAGTTGTTCAAATAGCATGTAATTCATTTACGATTGTATCGTTATACTATATTCTAATGAATTCCTATATAAACTAAATCCCGCATGCTTAAAAAAACCAGTGTATTTGTATTTATTTATTTTTATTTTTTATTTATTTATTTATTTATTTTTTGCAAAATAGAGATGAAAGTGTTTTCAATATGTTTCCTTTGAAGATCAATCTATCTATGCATATGAAGGGGGGGGGGGCATGAAAGGCTTCAATTCAGTGGCTAGATAATGCTAAACAAAGGAGGCGGCTTCCGTATTCCAATAAGTAAATGTCTTAGATTTGGACTAGCAAGATTGTATTTGATCGAAGGATCAAAAGCCACTGTTATATTTGATCCTTCGATCAGTATACACTGTACTAGGCCTGATGAAGAGGACTTATAACGTCCTTTAAACAATTGTAATTTTTTAACCGGCAAAATTTTTATTCCTTAACATTTTGCGAAGATAAATATAAAGCGATAACATATTTATTTTTATTTCAACATTAATGTTTAAAAGTAATTTAAGGAAATGCATAAATTTTTGAATATTTTAGGATATTTTTTTACAAAAAATATATATGCTATTAAAATTAATTTTTTACATCAAGAGACAAACATCTGCTAATATTTAATATATATGCTAATATTTTATAGCAGTGACTTATGGTTAGAAAGGAAATATTATGATGTACATTTTCAAACCCTCTGGGTGTATCATTGATTGTCCCATGTTTTACAAGATTCACAGCATAATCAGGAGAATTACACATCCTGATTTATATGTCTTATCATAGAAAAACTTTATTGTAATTATGAACAGTATTTTTTTTTTCATTCTAAAACATTGATATTTGCACCTATGTAAGAATATCATCAGTCCTTTATTACTTTCCTTATATACATAATGTATAAGGAAAGTATTGTGACGGGGTCGAAATTCGAATTCGAGTTTTCGACGGCAGAGCACGTTTCAAGCATCCCTGATCACGAATCAAATATTTTTAAGGGGATGTCTGTGTGTGTGTGTGTGTGTGTGAAAGTATGTGCATGTGTGTATCAGTGAGTCTGAGGAGCGATATCTCACGTACGAATGGAGCGATTCAAATGCAATTTGGTACAAAAATCACAATCTATGAACACTGGAGGCCTATTGTTTTTAAACATAATGGAATGTCCAGATCCCCCCTTTTTCGTGTAAAATTTTTAAAAAATCATAAAAATATCAAAACCTTTAATAAAGTTGCACAAATAGACATTTCTTATGTAATGTTTCCTTAGAAAACGATGGACATAAATTTTAGAACGCTAACATGAACCGTTCTCGAGATATTGTACATTTTCAAAAAAAATATCAAAAAGTCATATAAAATAAAAAAAAATATTTCCTATTGAGAAACATGTTCACTTTTCATATGTAATACCATGCGATAGATTTGGTGACATCATTCTCATGGATCTAGCTCGTTCCATTCATGAGAAAAAATACTTCGAGCAATACTTTATTTGAACGCCAACAGTCATTTATCTGATATAAGAATAACTTATTTTTCCGTCCATAACACTTGACGAGATTTGGGCGAGGAATTTGGTGGAATGTCGCCAACTCGGCGACTTTTTTAAATGTTGCCAAATTAACGAAAATCTCGCCAAATGGATAAAAAATGACGCTAAATAAAAGAAAATAACGACTTATTGACGAAAAGTCAATATCTTGGAAAGAATATAAGTATCTACTATAAGTATAACCTCTTTTTTTAGTTTTACTGTAAAAGTAGTAAATTCATTGCTTTATATAAGGAAAGTCACATCAGATTTTTCATTTTTTAGACACATCAAAGGAATCTTGTCATAAATCAATGAAGTTTTACGACTTTCAAAATATCTCTTCACTCGAGTAATCCGCAGCACCGAGCACAAAAGTGGATAAAAAGAATAATATCATACTTTTACTGAAACGTCCCGACGTTTCTATCTTCATCCTTTGTGTGTTTTTCATAACCGCACGTACTTTTATCTCCCAATTAGAGTGTGACCGTGACTACACCCGCCTCTTTGGTGGATGCTCTGATTCTTCCTGGAGATTATTTTGGTTGCGCATTCTTCCAACGATAGATTGACTCTCGATGACTAGCGGGATTTTATTGAAGAGTGCATGAAGTTAGTTCCCTCTCGTAACCGGGTGGCTCAGCCGGTTACGGTAGGGAGGTTGTATCGAGAAATGAAGAAATTGGAGTTTCGAGGCCTTCCCTTGAATTTCTTCCTGAAGTTTGGACGATGTTATAAATCGTATAGTGCGAAATTAAGAAATCGGATGCATCTATCACATATAACTTTTTCACTTCCAACTAGCATATTTTACGAAAATAATGGAGTCTTTACTTGACTTTTCCTGTTCTATAGTGTTTTCATTTTACTTGTATCAAAATAATTATCAAAATTAAAAAATCTAATGTGGGCAGCACATGATATTCCTCATATAATGCAATAAAATTACTACTTTTACAGTAAAAAAAAATAGATTATTATAGTAGATATTTATATTCTTTCCAAGATATTGAATTTTCGTCAATGAGTTGTCATTTTCATTGATTTAGCGTGATTTTTATCCATTTGGCGAGTTTTTCGTTAATTTAGCAACATTGAAAAAAGCCTCCAAGATGGCGACATCCCACCAAATTCGTCTTAAAAATCTCGCCAAGCGTTATGGAACGAGAAATAAGTTATTCTTACAGCAGATAAATGACTATTGGCGTTCAAATACAAAAGTATTATTCAAAGTACCTTTTTTCACGAATGGAACGAGCTAGATCCACGAAAATGATGTCACAAATTTATCGCATGGTATTACATATGAAAAATAAACATGTTTTTCAATAGGAATTTTTTTTTTATTTTATATAATTTTTTTGGAAAATGTGCAATATCTCGAGAACGGTTAATGTTAGCGTTCTAAAATTTATGGCAATCGTTTTTTAATGAAAAATTGCATAGGAAATGTCTATTTGCGTAACTTTATTAGAGGTTTTGATCTTTTGACGATTTTTTCAAAATTTCACTCGAAAATTTAGGAGGGGGGGGGTGTAGAAGACCCAGACCGTCCGACTCATCCAGAGGACACGAGCAACCAATTGGACGGCCGGGAGGGGGGGGGGTGAACATTCGATTGCGTATAAAAACAATAGGCTTCCAGTGTTTACGGATTGTAAGTTTTGTACCAAATTCCATTCGAATCGGTCCATCCGTTCGTCAGTTATCGTCTCCACAGGCTCACTGACACACGCACTCACTTTCACACACATACACATACACACGCTTTCACACACACACACACTGAATCACTTCAAAAATGTTCGATTCATGATCAGGGATGCTTGAAACGTGCTCTCCCGTCGAAAACTCGAATTCGAATATTCGACCCCGTCACAATACTTTCCTTATACATTATTGTATATAAGGAAAGTAAAAATCGGTGCATCTTTTTCAGATTTCGGACACAAGTTATTCGTTTAAGAAATTTAGTAAATATTATTTAAATATTTTTAATTATATTATTGTTTATTTCGAGATGTTCTACAACTTTGTATTTAGCTGTCTTCTATTGTGTCACTTTATTACGTTTATGTCAGTTTGTGATCCTAGCCTTTTAAGTTCATCACTAGGAATGCTACAATCATTTTTGCTTTCGATCGGGCGTGGTCACTTTACCCTGGATAGACTTCACATGTACACTCAAGGACCTTTCTTTACAAAATTAATGGGGGGAGGGATTAAAACTTTCCTAGGAACCTTGTATATTAAGCAATCTGACTGCTTGATGATTTTTACTATACATTCCAACCCCCTCATCGCGCGGAAGAAATGACTAGTACTAATTCAATGTGATGCCATACACGTAGTAAACGTTCTGAATATCAAAAACCGTTTCAAATTTAAGCATAAAACTGGCGCATATTCTAGAGTTCGGTCAACCTAGAAATTGTGGTATGTAAAATACTATTTCCTATCCGATCACTGAATGTTGCAACGCTTTCAAACAGAGCAATTAATTATAGCATTTCCTTCTTCAATTCTTTGATTTAAAAGATGGCCAACAAATGATTCCGTATTTGAACCGTGAATCAGTTACCCAAATGACTGCAATGGAATCAAAGACTATGAAGAAATTGATCGATAAAATGTAAAAAAATCTGATGTGGGCAGCTCATGACTTTCCTTATATAATGCAATGAATTTACTACTTTTACAGTAAAAATAAATAAATAATTTTTATTGTAGATATTTATATTCTTTCCATGCTACTGAATTTTCGTCAATGAGTCGTCCTTTTCATTGGTTTAGCGTCATTTTTATCCATTTGGCGAGTTTATCGTTAATTTAGCAACATTTAAAAAGTCGCCAAGTTGGCGACATTCCACCAAATACGTCACCAAAATCTCGTCAAGCGTTCTGGACGGAGAAATAAGTTATTTTTACAGCAGATAAATGACTATTGGCGTTCAAATACAAAAGTATTATTCAAAGTATCTTTTGTCATGAATGGAACGAGCTAGATCCACGAGAATGACGTCACAAATTTATCGCATAGTATTACATATGAAAAATAAACATGTTTCTCAATATAAAGTATTTTTTTTATTTTATATGATTTTTTGATAATTTTTTTGGAAAATGTGCACAATCTCGAGATCAGTTCCTGTTAGCGTTCTAAAATTTATGTCAATCGTTTTCTAATGAAAAATTACATAAGAAATGTCTATTTTCGTAACTTTATTAGAGGTTCCGATTTTTTGACGATTTTTTCAAAATTTCACTCGAAAATTTAGGGGGAGTTCTGAACAGGCGATTGCGTATAAAAACAATAGGCTTCCAGTGTTTACGGATTGTAATTTTTGCACCAAATTTTGTTTGAATCGGTCCATTCGTTCGTCAGTTATCGTTTTCAAAGGCTCACTGATACACACACACACATACTTTCACACAGACACACACACATATACTTTCACTCACACACACACATTCACATACTTTCACACACACACACACATACTTTCACACACACGCACACAGACATCACCTCAAAAATGTTCGATTCGTGATTAGGGATGCTTGAAACGTGCTCTGCCGCCGAAAACTCGACTTCGAATTTTCGACCCCGTCACAATACTTTCCTTATACATTATTGTATATAAGGAAAG
This sequence comes from Amaurobius ferox, assembly GCA_951213105.1. NCBI lineage: Eukaryota > Metazoa > Arthropoda > Arachnida > Araneae > Amaurobiidae > Amaurobius > Amaurobius ferox. The sequence continues at coordinate 161,093,929 of OX578136.1, read as the reverse complement.
TATTATCTTAAGAAAGACTGATTGTACTCGTGTATTTAGCAATAGAGTTTTTAAGAGAATTTAAGATATTTTTTTCTACACAAGATGGTATAAAAAATGGGTTTTGTGTCTAACTGTTCGCGAATGATAGTTGAAAGAATCTTAGAACTGAAAACTTCCCGATTTATAAATTTATCGAACAAAATTCCAAGATTTTTTTTATTATTTATGGGTCAAGTATCACATGTATGCAAAATTTCACATTTCTATTTACAATACCTGTGAGAATGTCCCCTAGTCATTCCGTCTCATTCAGCTGTACGTATGTGATCAAATATTTTGCAACCCCATGGAAATTTGCTGGGTAAGCTACTACGTTGAAATATCGCTCATTTGGCGGTCATGCAAACGCTTCACTCTCAGAACATCTATTTCAGAGTGTAATAGAAAATTACACCCGGAACATCTGTTTCAGAGCGTAATAGTTTGTAAAGAGCCTTGCTGCCCCAACCGGGAATCGAACCCTGGAATTCTGAACTGGCCAGTTGGTTCTCTACCGTTGAGCTACTGGGACGATATTGCAAGCTCTTATCGCAAAGTGGACTCTGCATTCTCCACCTGTAATGTCAGATTAGCTGGCCACTGACCATCTGACTGACCACTTCCTGCTATTTTTATCTCAATTTAGAATTCTGCTACTACTATTTTTACCCAAGTTAGTATTCTGCGTGGTCGCTATCCTCCCAATTTAAAATTGGCGCTCAACCTTCCAGAGTCCACTGAATCCTTTCTAGTCATACTAGGATCACTTTCAGACATCCGACATCAGTAGATAAAATTAAAAACTGTATTCTTGTTGCCATGGAAATTTCTAATAAACTGACCTAAACTTAGGAGTAGATTCTGTTCTCAATTAATTTTGATCAATGAATCCCTTTATTTCATTCTTATTAACTTATATGAACTTATTGTGTTCCCTCCATATTTTCTGTTTAAAAAAATAAATAAATAAATAAAATAAAAAATAAATGAATAAAAAAAGCTATGTTATCCGTTCTTATTTTCTCGGTTCTTTCTTTTTATTTTGACCCTTTTTATTTGTATTTTTTATAATTTTTTTTTTATTTTATTCTAAATTTTTGTTTTTGTTTTTCACGTGCTTAATTTTTTTTTTCCTTTTCATATATTTTCTTTTTATATATTTTCTAAATTTTACTTTTAAAATTTTATTTTCTTTAATTTTAATCTATTTTTCATTATGTTATTATACCTCACTCTAAATTTTATTTTTCAATGATCTTGTTATCTTTTTTCGCAGTAACACTTTTCCCATTTTTGAAAAATGGACGTACTTGTCAAGTTCAAATATAATGTAAAACTGTGTTTAATCACACTCTTTTTTAGCAATTGTTATCTTTTTAGATTTAAATAAATGTTAGCTTAGCGGGATGGTAGATTTTGGGTGCCTCCTGAGTGCAGGAGGTATCCTTTCCCGGCCGTGCAGCTAGCTACTCTAAACCCACTATATGAGTTGAGTCGCACGGTCTGGGGTCTTTAGACATCCGACATCTTTGCACTAACGTACAGAGTTTATTTGTTCGGGCGCCATTGTAAAATATCTCGCTGCCCAAACTGGGAATAGAACCCTGGATCTCCGAACTGGTCAGCCGACGCTCTACTATTTGGTACAGTATTGGTCTAGTATTACGACACTTTACTATATCTACGCTCAGAGCTATTGGGACAAAATTGCAAGTTCTTATCCTGTAAGTGGACTCTGCAAGTTGAATACGTAGAAGACACACTCACCTTCCTGAAACTGAGGATGTCGAAGATGTGCGAGAGGAGTTTTGGGAAGAACTTGCCTTCCTCCCGACTGGGCTCTTCCACTTCATTGGGAGCAATCTCCTGCGAGAAGCACAGCACCCACAAACAGAAGAGTATCACCACTACCAACAGAAAATAAGTGCACTTCATTTGCCTTTCTCCCAAAACTCACCTGTAAAAGGAACATAAAAGAAAGTTAATATCTGTATTGAATAAAGCGTTTAAACACATTAGACATCCCACATGTTTATTTCACAGTTTTCACAAAATTTTTTTTATCACAATTAGTATTAGAATGAATTTCATGAATCTTTGTTCACGATTAATTGTCGTAAACTTTACTTAACGATTCCTTTATTAACAGTGGAAGCAGGTCAGTAGCATCGATGAATTAGACATCCCACATGTTTATTTCATAGTTTTCACAAAAACAATTTATCACGATCAGTATTAGAATAAATTTTATAAGCTTCTGTTCGTGAATAATTATCGTAAACTTTCCTTAATTCCTTTATTAACAATGGTAAGAGATCAGTAGCATCGATGAATTAAACATCCTACAAGTTTATTTCACAGTTTTCACAAAAAAAAAAAATTATCACGATCAGTATTAGAATGAATTTTATAAGCTTTAGTTCGCGATTGATTATCGCAAACTTTCTTTAACAATTCATTTATCAACAATGGCAGCAGGTCAGTTGCATCGAAGAATTGGGGGTGATCGAGTGATTTGAGTTAATACACAATGTGTAAAGAACAATGTTGCCCCAACCGTTCTACCGTTGAGCTACCGAGACGGAATTGCAAGCTTTTATTGTTGAAGTGAACTCTGTAAGTGTTCTTTCTTCTTCTTCGACCCAGATCGTAAGACCTACCCGAAATGTAAGGTATCTGTTTGGACGACCGGGAAGTACCACTCAATTTAGACCGAAACCCAAAGGGGGAAGCATCCACAAGAACCATGCCTTCCTTCCCCTACCACCAACCTCTAGGAAAGACTTACGGACCTACATATTTAAGGTACCTGTACTCCGCGTGAACATGGGGATAGTTTGAGACCGAGCTGGAAATCGAAATCGGGTCGTCCGAGTGCAATCTCTGAACGCTAATCACTGGACTGTCCCACCTCTACAAGTGTTCTTCTTCTTCGACCCAGACCGTCCGACTTACCAGAAAGGTGTAAGGTATCTGTTTGGACGGCCGGGAAGTGCCACCCAATTTAGACCGGAACCCAGTGGGGGAGGCATCCACAGGGACCATACCCTCCTTCCCCTACCACCAACCTCTCGGAAGGAGTTACGGACCCACATGTTTAACGTGATCGTACTCCGCGTGAACACGGCGGCAGTTTGGGCAGCGGCGGCAATCGAACCCGGGACTACAAGTGTTCTTGGAAAGTTCTTAAACACTACAATAACTTTGTATGGGAAATGTCCATGAGTGCACGTGTAAACTCTATCTATAACAAAGTGAGCAAGCCCGATCGAATAAATGAGATTGTGGCACACCTAGCGGAGAATTTAAACAGTCACGCTTACGAACTCGGCACGAAAAGCAAAATGGGCTTCAAAAGCCAATTACAAAGTTAAAGAGCAGCGGTTTTCAACCAGTGGTAGCGAGAAGATGACTGGTGGTACGTGGATAATTTGTGCCATATAGCATTAAAGTTCACCACCTTCTCAAGAAAAAAATACAAATCACTGATATTTCATGTGACAGAAATTAAATGGATGATTTCAAAATCAAATCTTTAGTCAACTTCTGGATTAAGCAAAAGAAAGATTATTAAAACATCTCAGAAAGAACATTTATATTTTTAATGCCATTTGAGCGACGTACTTGTGTGAAGCACAGTTTTCTTCAGCGTTGTAACTTAAAAGCAAATATAGAATGAAACTCGATTTGATGTTAAATTTAAGTACAGTATTAAATAAAATAGAGTCAGGTAATTAAGAAACTAATTTCTGACAAACAAACACAAGTATCACTTTAAATCATTTTGCTAATCATATTGCCTTATTAATCACTTTGCCAATCTTACATATTCTTAATAAATGTTAGCAAATAGCTGAAATGTATTATTTTTGTTCGAATTTTTTATTAGGAACGAAATGGAAATATGTACTAAAATATGTGTCCTGACTTTCTATTACAAGACATTCTTATTTTTATTTTTATTTTTTTAGTGGTACTGAAACATTTAAATTTTAGTTTTGGTGGTACTGAACATTTTAAATTTTTGTTTTGGTGGTACGTATTTATGAAAAGGTTGAGAACCCCTGTTATAGAGCATTGCCTATTGAGTAGTAATCTACAGTAAAACTGTTACAGGGATCAAAAATTTATTAGTATTTTGCCCTTTCTGCCTAAATTATATTATAGTAGCCGAAAGAGTATGTATAATCAGAAGAAGAAATATATATATATATATATATATAAATATAAATTAGTAAATCCAAAGTTAGAATGTATGTAGTAACTCATAATACACTATTCCAAAATTTTCTACAAAATACAAAGAAATATAAGAAATTAAGACATAAAGAGGAAATAATAAAGCGTAATGCAGGTCATAAAGACAAAGACAATCAACAAATTTCAAAAATGAGGAATGCAAATAAGAAAACAAAAAAATCAAGCTAAAAAGCTTGCACATGGAAGAGATTTAGGCTTACGATAAGTTCATTTCGAAAAAATTCTCTTCGGGTCCATATATCTCTTCGAAATATAATAGATTAGATATATATATATATATATATATATATATGTATATATATATGCGAATATATATATATATATATATATATATATATATATATATTCGTATATATATATATATATATATATATATATATATATGTATATATATATACGAATATATATATATATATATATATATATATATATATATATATATATATATATATATATATATATATATATATAAATTATGTCATAGATATAGATTTCTATCCAGACAATTTGGAATTAATTCCTAATGAAGCTACTATTAGTAATAATATTAATTTTTTGGATTTAAATCTTATTATTTAACCTTCTAATAGAATTGTTCTAATATAATTCCTAATGAAGCTACTATTAGTAATAATATTAATTTTTTGGATTTAAATCTTATTATTTAACCTTCTAATAGAATTGTTACTAATTTATATGGTAAAAAAGACCTTTTTAATTTTAACATTAATAAAATCTTATCATTTAATTCCTGCAACTCGATTCTATTGTTTAGAAATATTATACTTAATCAGCTTTTTAGAATTTATAGATTATCGGATAAAAAATTTCATGCTACACATATAAATAATCTAAAAATTTCCCGCAATTTATATAAATGTCCCTCTTATTTTGTAAATGGTATAGTTAAAAAATTTAGATTAGCTGGAGTTTCATGAATTCTATTCGTAGTTTTTTATATTAGCCTGACATCTCCATTCTCTTGTATTAATAATATTTTTATTTTTACATCCACTTAAACATTAGCCTTTCTATTATTAGTCCCTCTTTATAGTAGCTCTGATTGTATATTATTATTTAATCTTGCCTTTTCGCATTACTGTTATTTATTTCTTATGAATGCAACAGATCATTTCTTTTTCCTTTGCGAATAGCAACACTGCACTCTTCATTCTGGGTTCCCTGGTTCGACAGGTTCTTGCATTTGTAGTGTTATTTTCCAGGTATTTTTGTTTCCTTTTATTTTTTCTCCTTTATGTATGTTGTCCAAGTAGAAATAGTTTATAGATATAATCCATCTATTTCTTCAGAAACATACATTTTTTGTGTTTGCTTCGACAAAATACTTGGATCCGAGGAAGAGATTTGGAGAAGTAAACAAATCCATGATTTAGGCCTAGCCCTTGTCCACGTGTATAGCATTAATGCTTGGATTTCATTTGTTTTTCTTTTATCGATTCAATACCATTGGTTTTTGATGATTTTCTTTTAACTTGATGATTCAAAATTTGTATTTTTTTCCATTTGATTGAAGATTTGCAGATTTATACTTTTATTTTGCAGGCTTGTTAGAAAGTTATTTTTTTCGAGTTACAGCTTCTCACTTTTCTTTCATTGAACTTTCAGACTTTCAAACTATTATTATATATATATATATATATATATATATATATATATATATATATATATATATATATATATATATATATATATATATATATATATATATATATTATGTTCGGTATTAAGTTTAGCAGACACTTTTACTCGTATCATGTCAACTATACCCAACTGAACGATGACTGCGAGCCTATATGCACTTTATTTTTAATTCTGGAAAAATCAAGTAACTTCGGAAACTTATAGCCATTCTACAGAATTCCATACATTTTCAGAATTCTCTACAAGTTGCCAAGTTGGTAATATCTCATTAAATTCCTCGTTCAGGTCACGGAATTTTTCACCAAGGACAAGTGACCCAGACGTCTAAATCATAACATCTGTTTTCTGTTAGGTAATCATAAAAATATGATGTCACTTCAGTTACATACATGCAACTGCTTGAGAGGATCGTACAGTAAGGCGAGAAGCCACGTCCACACCAATGAAATTGCTATTAGCTATTTGAAGCCATTTGCCATCCTCCATGCATCCCGTATCAAGGGATACTATTCAGGTGCAACTGGCAGAAAGTGGAATTATGTATCGGTGTCTATTAAGACGCCCATCACTGACCCCTCAACATAGGTAGAGCGGTCTGGATTGGTGTCGAGCTCGATCAGCCTGTATAGTATCCGATTGGAAGCATGTTGTCTTTAGCGACGAATCCCGCTTCTCTCTCAGTGCTACTGTCCGCCGCATACGTGTGTCGAATATATCACTAGACTGGCCAACGTTCGTAATCCGCATTTGTTATCCAACAGCAAACGACCATCACACGTCGTTAGGCCGTCTGAGGATCCATCTCTTGGGGCAGCCCATCCCCTCTAGTTGTTCTGCAACCCAAACTGTTAGCTCACTTGTACGTCGACGATATTCCTCTGCAGATCCTTCTGTCTATGTTGTCAAGCTGCCCAGTCTCTATTTACCAATAAGACAATGCTCGACCATATACTGCACGATTTTTTCAACAATGTCTTCGGGAATTAAATATATTCCCATGCAGCGGCGTAGCGTCCATAGAGGCTAAAAGTTAAGCCTCCATAGTTTAAAATCTAGTTTAAGGAATTCTTTAAATATTTTATTTATTTGAATTTCTTAAATAACTTTGCGAATGTATATGTATATATCAGAAAGCAGTTACACTTTATTTGCTTAAAGTGATACGTTTTAAAGAATTTTTTCCATTAAAACGCGTCTTTTAAAGTATCGTAGGCTTAAATTTTGTAGCCTACCATTTTCAATACCAATAACATAGTATTGAAACTTCGCGACACTGCCGCGGCTGATAAAGTGAACAACATACTAAAATTTCATTTTGATTAAGTCATTTTTACGGCAGTTATCGTGCTAACGGACAGACAGACAGACAGACAGACAGAATGAACAAAGTCATAAACACTTTTCAACTTTGTTGTAAAGTGTTAAAAAAAATTTCAGAAAAATATATTCAGTATTTTTTTAAATAGATATTAAAATAATAATTACACCCATTATATGAAGAGATCACGTGACCCACTTCAAAATAAAATATGGCATCCATCTTTTGCCAAAATCGTGATTTTTAAAGTTCTTTTTTATTTATATTTAGTGTTGGGTCCGTCCTAAAACCCCTTTATTTTTGCTTAATTTATCTGCATCAATATTCTAAAACGACGCAATTACAAAATAGTTGAGTTTAAATGATCATCAAACTTTGATTATTTCTACAGCGAAGCCTAATTTTCACTTATGGAGATTATAAACACATTATGCTGTAAGATGAGTTGTATAAGAATTGTTGAATTTCTTTAACGCAAAATTATTTAGCGCTGGAGTCAGCAATATAGTTGATATGAAACAGACATTGATTTTGCATGGAGAACAGACGATTTTATAGCAGACTTTTTGATGAAGTTTCAAGCACATAGTTAAATTACTTTTACCTCCATGGTTTTTAAATTTTTAAGTAAAATAAATTATTGTAGTATTGTAATGAATGAAAGAAATAGAATAAAAGTTTATGAATGAAATTTTTACTGCTTTTTAATTGTAAAATATTTTTTTTAATTGTGTTTGTTGTTGTTGTTGTTGTCTTGTTTTTTAATTGTTTTTAATTGTAAAAAAAAATAATAGCATAATTTAATATAAAAAACTTATAGTTTAAAAAATATTTTTCTGTTCTCTGCAGCAAATCCATCTGATCAAAATAAATGTATTTTCATTAGTTTGTTTTTAATGGACCTATCTAAGAGAAAAAAAATAATTTAAATTTGGATAATGTTGTTTCACCTCCTACAACTAACACCTTTCATTTAAATTTCTTGCGGTCCTCAGTGATTTTATGGTCTCTAGGCTCACCTATGGGTTTAATGGATAATGTAACTTCAAGAGACTAATTTTATCAAAGGGCTCTTGGTGCTCTGGACCTCAGTGCCGCATTATTAACCACATTTAATTTGTTAAAGATATATAATAAAATTGTGACTTAAAATTAACCCCTAGAATGTTGAGAGCCCCTAATTATTTAGTTGGAATTGACCAAACCCCCAAAATTTAGCATGAGATCCATAAAAATTTAAAAAATTACCCTGGGTCTCCAAAGTGCAATGCAGCCGATGTTGAAAAATTCACTGCCCTCTGTGCTATTTTAAACGCCTCATTCTAGATTTTGAAACTTTCAAGGTTTCTACTCTTTTAGATGATTGCACCTCTACTAGGAGTCAAACCCGACCTAGAAAACTCACCACAGCAAAAGAAAAAAACTCTCTAAACTATCCCCATCGAATTCCTCAATTCTATTTTCCTCTTTTATTGCTTTATGAGGCAATAAAAGGGGAAAACAGTGTCGAATGTTGTAAAAAGAGATAACAAGACTGCAGATTTCTAGGAATATAGAACAAAAATCTGTGCCCATGGACAAACAGAGACTTATTTATGCACGGTTCACAGGGGGCAGTGGCCCTATGAAATCCAAATTTGCTCAATGAGCGAGTTAAGGGTGTTGGTGAGCGTCAGCGAGCAGGGGGCGGAGCCCATTAGTAAAACAAAATAAATCTGGAGTGAGGGACGGATCTCGACATTTCCCATGCATTCATGTTTCATGTATAATTTAGGTCAATTTCTATCATAATGATAAAACATGTATATTTTTTATGAAGAGTTTTCGTTCGTTCGCGAGTTATTTCTTTAAAATGTTCTTATTTTTTTTTAAATGCTTCCTTTTCAGGTTGGCAACAGTTTAATAAAGTTAAGTGCTAAAAGTAAAAATTTGAAACTTTGCATGCACGTGGGATTTAACCTATAAATCATGAAAAAAATCTAAAATGTTGGAATTTTGTTGGAAAGATTTATAAATCGCGAAATTTTTTGTTCTATAATATTCTTTCAGCTATCATTCGAGAAGGGCAAGACACACAAAATTTGTTTTTATGCCATTTTGCATGGAAAAAAACTATCTTATTTTTTTTTTTTCTTTTAATTCACTCTATTGGCTCACAATTATTCGTCCTTGTGATATTTCGACAGATATTTCAGCAGACGATGTTTTCATTCTATTTTATCAAGGAATTTGTCTAAATTTTTTGATTTCATTGTGATAACTAGGGTAAAATAGTCATGTTTTACATACCAAAATGGTTTGTTTACTATTTTTCAAATTAAAACAATTTGATGCTGGCAACACATGACTTTTCTTATATAATGTAATGAATTTACGTATTTCACAGTGAAACAATAATGAAAAGATCCACGGCACAGTATCTGTAATGTTGAATTGCACATTTGGCGCCTTATAGGATGAGAACATATAAAACTATTTCATACCCAATTAACTTATATTTCACGCAACTCGAAATTAACAATTATCAATATAAGTAGCATCCTCAATAAGCAATATGATCCATATATTAAAATATTTTAATAATAAATTCATCAATTAGGCGTAATTTTCATTAACTTGGAATTATTTTAGCAATTTTACGATATTTTCGTCAATCTGGGACTAAGTATCGCCAAGGTGGCGGTATTTCACTAGATTACTCAGCAAATTCCCTAAATACATCGTCAAGTATCACAAACGGAGAGAAGCCCAGCCATCCCTTCTAAATGCTCTACACCCTTTGGGTGAGCTATAGACGGTCTGGGTAATAAAAAACAGAGAGACGGGCATTTCTTATATATTAGAAAGTATGCCCATCATACAGCAAAATTACCAGTTTACAAAATATTACCTCCTATTTAGCGTCATTTTTTTCATTTTGGCGACGTTTTCGCAATCTGGCAAGATTTAAAAATGTTAGCGACATCCCGTCAAATTTTTCGCCGAGCATGTCAAACGACCGGAGAAAGGGGCCATTATTATAGTTGCGTCTTATATTCTTTCTAAGATAATGAATTTTCATCAATTAGTCATTGATTTAGCGTCCCTATTATCAATTTGGCACCATTTAAAATCTCGCGAAGTTGGCGATATGCCGCCAAAATTCGTCTCCAGAATTTCGTCAAGCGTTACAGACGGAGAAATAGGCTATTCTTATAGTAGATTCTTATATTCTTTCCAAGATATTGAATTTTCATCAATTAGTCGTCATTTTCTTTGATTTAGTGTAATTTTTGTTAATTTGGTGACATTTTCGTCAATTCGCCAATATTTTTAAAAACTCGCCAAGTTGGCGATACTCCGCCAAATTCGTCGCAAAAATTTCGCCAAGTGTTATGGACGGAGAAATAGATTATTCTTATAACAGATAAACGACTAATAGATAAACACACACATAAGCACATAGTCATCAGCTCAAAAACTTCTGATTCGTGTTCAGGGATGCTTGAAACGGGCTCTCCCGTCGAAAACTCGAATTCGAATTTTCGACCCCATTATAATATTTTCTTTATACATTATACTATGTATATAAGAAAAGTAAAAATGAAAAATAATCTTCAAATGAAAAATGCTGTAATTAACTGATTTTCATATAAAAATATCTGAAAACAGAGAAAATCTGAAAACAGGTGAAATGTGGATTCATTCGTAAATTATCGTATCCACACCTCACAGACATACAAACAAATGGGCTTATTTTTAAACATTTGCGAAGTGGGTCCAGGAGGTCTGAAATTCGAATTCAAACATTTTCGGAAAAAGAACAATTTTTCTATTCAATAGTATAAGAAAAGTAATTAGTAAAATTAAACGTATATAAATGTTCGATTATACGAAACAAGTAAAAAAAAAAAGATTTTTGCAAAATGTATTTTATTATTATTATTATTATTATTATTATTATTATTATTTTACTTCCTCTGAAATGCATATATGTAATGGGAAAATGTTGAAATCCGCTGTAAAGTTCAACTTGGGTATTTTAATCCATCTACATGTTTTGAGTTTTCCTAAACGCAATTGCGTTTAAAATCAATAGGCTTCCAGTATCCATTGATATATTTGTACCAAATTTCATTTGAATCGCTCCATTCGTTCGTGTGATATCGTATCCACAGACTCACTGACATACATACATACACACAGTTATCCCCTCAAAAACGTTTGATTTGAGTACAGCGATACTTGAAACGTACTGTTCCGTCGAAGACTCGCATTCGAGGTTTCGACCCCGTCACAATTGTGCATTGTACTATGCATATAAGAAACGTAATGAAGGAAATATAATCATCCAAGAATAGTTCTAAAGTTAAAGCGGCGTCAGACTAGCCGTAAATTTGTAGTTTGATTTACAAATAAGGGACTTTAAAACCTAAAACAGAATAACTGCTTAAAACCTTAGACAGAGTAATTAGTTTGCAACCTTACACAAAATAATTAATAACAACCTTACACAGAATAAATAATTATGATCTAACACGGAGAAAAAATTACAATAATTACAACCTTACCCAGAGTAAATAATTACAACCTTACCCAGAGTAAATAATTACAACCTTACACAGAGTAATTAATTTGAGTAAACATTCATCCATAGAAAGTTGAAATACTAAATTCACAGAAAATACTAAAGATTTGAAATACGGCTGGTCGACCGATCCCTACCTGTGTATACGCTACTTTCGAAAACAAAACACCCCCCACCACGAAAGTGGAATAGAAGGGGGGGGGGGGGGGTAAGCATCTATCAGCAAATAATAGGTTTAGAGAGATTGCCAATTGAAATACTTTTATGCAAAATTTTACAAGGAAAGTTACAGTGATCTCATTACATACTTTTTATTTTAAAATAATATTTCATGTATTATACTAAAATCCATTTGTAACTGTTTAGGCCTTAACGCCCAGTCCGGTGACAAGCTTTGATAAATTCGGTCCCAATCGGCCCAAGAGCAGGGCCGTGCCTGGCCAAGCCCGGTCCCATGCAGAACTATAATAACAACATAGTTTATCACTTACCTCGACAGTATCATTCGCTTCCTAGAGCTCACGGACCAGGAAGAGCACTCACACTGTTGGAAAACAAATCCAGGTTTGCGACCGCGTGCAACAGGTTTCTTTTTCTCTCTCTCGGTCTCTTCGAGAGGAGTCAACAACCTTGGCCGTCCTCCGCCTGAGAGTACTCGGGGTTACTGGGGCACCGAAGGAATTCGACCCGATCGAACCAACTTTCGGTCTTCCCCAGAGGGTCAGGGGTAGAAATCTCTACCCTACAGCAAGATTTTACTATAGAAGTGCAATGGCAATCCTACGGAAAAGACATTTAGAAGACTGAAAGATGTAGTTGAACGTCTAGCAGAAAAAAATGCATACTAGAACCGAAAGTATCTTAATCTCTAGACTGGTTCAGATTTATTTCGGGCTGTGACATAAACCTCTCATTTCCCTCCTGATTATCAGACAGGATCGACCTGGACTCTGCAAAAATCTCCCCCTCTCTCTCTTCTCTACAGCACCTTCTCTACACTACTTCATAAATTTATATTTGTCGCCTCATTTTTACTTAATTTGCAAAATATATGAAAATATTATGATGGGGTCACAAATATAGCTTTAGAATTTTCATGGAATTATACATTTTAATAATGCCTGAATGCGAATCACTCTTTTTTTACTTTCCCTATATACGTAGAATAATGTATAGGGAAATAATTGTGACGGGATTGAAAATTCGAATTCGAGTTTTTGACAGAAAAGAACGTTTCAAGCATCCTTGAACTTAAATCGATCGCTTTTGAGTGATACCTGTGTGTGTATAAGTATGTGTGGGGAGCGCGAATCTGTGGAAACGATATCTTACTAGCGAATGGAGCTTTTCGAACGAAATTTGGAACAAAAATTGCAATCAGTAAATACTGGTAGAATATTGATTTTATACTCAATCGAATGTTCGGAAGACCCATCCCCCCCCCAAATTTTCGAATGAAATTTTGAAAAAAAATCATCAAAAAAACATAACCTTCAATACTGGTATGTAAATAATACTGTTTTGTGTAATTTTTCATTAGAAAACCATTAATACAAATTTTAGAACGTTAGCATAAACCGTTCTCGAGATATTGCACTTTTACAAATATATGCATAAAATAAATCAAATAAAATTAAAGAAAGTATTAACTATTGTAAAATATGTTCACTTTTCATATGTAATATTATGCGATAAATGTGTTAACATCATTCTCGTCGCTGTAGTTAATTCCGTTCACTTAAAAAGATACTTTGTGTAATAGTTTTGTATTTTGACGCCTTACAATTCGCCAACAGTCATTTATATACAAAAAATGCTCTTCTCTCCATTGATCTGCAACGCTTGGCGATAAATTTGTCGACTAATTTAACGAAATGTAGTTCTAGATTGACAAAATTGTAGTTGAAATTGCACAAATTACGCTACTTTGACGAAAATTATGCCTAACTGATGAATTAATTATTAAAATAGTTTAATATATGGACTATTAGAAGGATTACAGTGTTTAATGGTGAATTGTTTACATGTTGTCACGCGGAAAAGCACCAAATGTACAACAATTCACCATTAAAAACATTGTGCCGTAGATCTTATCATTATTTTTTCACTATGAAAGAAGTAAAATTAATTGTATGTGTTACAAAAGTCAGCCATATACTGCCCACATCAGATTTTTTCTAATAATATTTACTTGTCTGTGAGTGTAAGCACGAAAGGAGTTTTACGAATCGAATGAAATTTGGAAATCAATTTATCAACGTCGCATGCCTGTCGAATACCAAATAGATCGAACATGAAAGAGTACTTTATTTTCCGAATATTTAAAAAAATAATTAAATTAAAATTAAATAAAACAAAACAAATAAGTGTGTAGCACTGTTACTCGTTGTAGATTGATGTTGTTGTTGAGACCCAGACCGTCCGACCTACCAGAAAGGTGTAAGGTAATTGTATGGACGGCCGGGAAGTGCCACCCAATTTAGACCGGAACCCAGTGGGGGAGGCATCCACAGGGACCGTACCCTCCATCCCCTACCACCAACCTCTCGGAAGGACTTACGGACCCACATGTTTAACGTGATCGTACTCCGCATGAACACGGCGGCATTTGTGGTAGCGTGCAAATCTAGCGCGCAAACCACGGGGATACCGCACCCGAGATGGCCAACAGCACGCGGTGTTCCGAGGTGGTCACCCACCAAGTACTAACCGCGCCCGATGCTGCTTGACTTCGGTGATCTAACGAGAACCGGTGTTATCAGCACGGTACGGCCGTTGGCCTGTTGTAGATTGATGTGAAACATCTCTCATTTTTCACAGATTTCGAATGGGAATAGGTTGATATGTTTCATGTGGCGATGGTGCAAGAAGAAGAAGTTTCGATATTTAATATAAAATGTATTTTTGCTTTTACATTTTTAATTTCATTCTTTATACAGTTTAAAAGGGTATGTGAAGTTAGGTGATACAATACATATTGGATTCTGTATTAAAGTCGGCAGATATTTGTGCTACAAATTCTTAAAACCGAATTTCACGGGCACCAAAATGTGGCTATTAATTGTTGTTATTTTAAATATTTAGATTATTCAATTAACTAATTTAGGTTTGAGATCGTAATAGTGTGTACAAAATCATGCGTCCAACATATAACCCACTTTTTCTGCAGTCCGGCGTCCCGCCTATAACCAAATATGAGTCCAGAAAGGTAAACATTAATTATAGACTACTTATCGAAGACACTTTTGATTTTCTTTTATTATTTATGTTAATAAACATATAGTTTCCACTAACATCTTCAATTAATAATTTTACAATTTGTATTCATTTTCAATTTAACTTGGATCCGAGTATGTGAGTAAGTGCAATTTTTGATAAACTGATTCTTAACAAACGCAACTTCCTCATGAGAGCAAAAGAAACACCTATTGTGGATGCTATACTTATGGAAGGATTCTTTGCTGGAATCATCATAGCCAAGGTCATCTTTGGGGCTTGCCTTCGTTTTGGTTTCTATTGCGACCTATATTTTAAGACTTATAATTTACGCTCATCTTCAACTTACTCACAGACAACCACATAATTCATCAACTTTTCATCGAATCATTTCCAATTCTCTCCTCATTTCTTGTACGGAAACTTGGCCTACTCTGATGGCACCTCCTCCATTTCTCTCCTTTGGGCCCATTGGCTGGTGGGCTTGTGAAAGGAAGTTGTAACTGGCCGCTAGGCATAGCAGCTTGGCGTCTTAACCACGTGATCCTACGGAGTGTGTGGGAATTATTTATTACCTCCACATAAATTTATCTGAATTGAATGTCAACTACTGGCGATCGTCTGACAGCGTTCATTGTTTGACGCTTACAACGTTTCTTGCCACCTTCTGATACTAGTTGTTTGAGGTCATAAATTCCTTTAAGGCCGCAGTCATTCACAAAGTAAAAATTAAAGCCAACTTAAGTTATCTCAATATTTTTACTTATATCACGTCAACAACCCAACTGAACAATGACGAGCTTATATGCCCTCTGTATGGATTTTTGGATGCAGCACGTAACGCTTGAGATTATTAGCACATCAATAAAATTCAAAAAGTTTCCAGAACTCACCAAAAGTCTCCAAGTTGGCGATATTTCACCAAATTCGTCGCCAAGGGCATCGATTTTATCGTTAAGGTTAATTGGCCAAGATCTTCAAAATTAAACAGTGGTTTTCTGCTACATATTCCTAACAATATGATGTCACTTACTGATAATTGATAGACTATGTTATATGGGTGTTAGGGATACAGATGAAGTAAGTTGTTTATTAAGTTCTTCCATATAAAATGTTCTACAAATAAACGCATAGTTTATTGCAAAAGGGGGGATGAACTGGCTGTTTTATCTACATATATGTAACAACAAATTTATATCTTTGAAAATATCTTTATAATTATATTTAGAAGACTGTATAGATAATTGATTGAGCAAATTTTTTATATACAAGGTGATTTGCACTTAGCAGCATTTAAAGGCCCCACTGGTTTCAGTGTTATTTACTTGATAAATTATAGAAACATTTATCAAGTTCTAAGGCTATTATTTGAAGTATTTGTGGTTTGCTGAATAATTGGAGAAGTCTGTATTTAGTTCCATAGCTAAATAACATTTTTGGTGTAGGTCCATAATGATGTTTAGGTTTCTGGTCATGTGCATAATGTTGGTCTATAAACGGTTGATAAGTGGGTTCTAAACACAAACAAAAGACATAATTGTTTAACCTTTTGCTTATGGGTGGAACAGAGTCAATCGCAAACGAATAGGGTATGTCAAATACCTGCCTTTTGGAGAGGTACTTCGTTCGGGATTGACGCTGTCCCAGCCGTAAGAAAATGGTTAATTGTTTTGACAATAAATTGTATTTATAAACTTTTCGTCCAAATGGAACACTGCATTTAAAATTTTTGAGTAAGTTAGCATTTTAAATGATAAAAATGAAGTAAATTATTCAAAATGTGTGTAAAAGTAATATGATTAAAAATTGAATTTGTATAATTTATTACACAATAAGTGAGGTTTGTTCGCTCTTTTGAGTGTGATGGTTTGATATTAATAGCTAGTTGTCTGGCTCTGGTGAGTAACATGTCAAATACCAAGGGTCCAAATTGCTTTTTAACACTTTACAACACAGTTGAAAAGTGTTTATGACTTTGTTCATTCTGTCTGTCTGTCTGTCCGTTAGCACGATAACTGCCGTAAAAATGACTTAATCAAAATGAAATTTTAGTATGTTGTTCAGACGGGGTCTGTAGGACCTATGGGAATATAAATGAATAATATCACCCAATTAGTTTTGGATTGAACCCGGGTTGAAAAAATGAAATACATTGAGCCCTATGGGACCTCATTTTTCAAACATTTTTAAGCGGATTTCACAAATTGCTTCGAAAATTTTAGGTAATATTCAAATTGTTCCATAAAATATATAAAAAAAATTCAGCGAAATATATTCAGTAGTTTTTTAAATAAAAATTAAAATAATAATTACACCTCTTATATGAAACGATCACGTGACCATGATATGAAACGATCACATGACCCACTTCAAAATGATACATGGCATCTATCTTGTTGTTATTTAGGTCTATTAAAGAACGATAAACTTTATTTAAATGTGGTTTTTTTATTGTATATACCCTATTTCTGATTTTGTTTCATAGTTATTTTCAAAGTGATTCTTTAGATTATTTAGTTGAGCATTAAAGTCTAAGTTGGTATTATTTTTATTTTTGCGCTCACCCCTTGCTAGTATGGGGATCCAGTAGTGGATACACTGGCAGTTGTTTTTCTGAGTTATTAAACATTTACAATATTTTGAGTTTTGACCATTAATAATTTGATTTAGTCCATATGGGAATGCAGTTTTATATTTTCAGATGTTTTTGTTTTCAAAGTATATGCGTTCAGAAGGATTAGGTATTATATCCAAGATAGATATAATAATAGAATCAATGCCATGTTTGTTAAAATATTCATGTTCAAATTAATTGTCAGAAGAGTAATTTTTATTAACATTTTTTATGCCATATCTATGCACATTTAATTTTAGATGTAAGGGAGTGCTTGTTTGTTCCACATATGCCATCTGGCAGACAGTACAAGTTAACTTGTAGACTCAATTAAAAAACTTTACAAATTTTATTTCTGTAGGTATGAAATTTAAACTCTCGAATGTAAATGGAACATAACAAATTGTCTTCAGACAAATTTGGTGTATGGGTTATAGGATGTCGATCCATGATGACGATCCATGATGTCGATCCCATTTCGTTCGCATGTACCTAGCACAAGGTTATACAGTCCTCTCTTGCTAGGCGCTAAATAAATTTCGTGCAATTGATTCATATTGAGGTTATAAGGCGAAGGAAAAGTTGCATTGGAATGATACAATTTGAATAATAAAGTTTCAGAGTAAACTAAGAAACTAAAAGTAAAATCTGGATTACATTGAGTAGGCATGAAATAAAAAATAAAATATATATTTTTTAAAATGTACACGAAAGAGACTGAATAGTAATTCCTTACGCGTCACTACTATTTTCCAAATTGAGAGTGTATCATACCATAATTATACTAATAATATCAAATAAATTATCATACCTGTGCAGCTATTTGAAAGTCCATTTGAGTATTCCAATTTTAGGAATAAAGTCTACTTGTTGTCACTAGATGGCAGAACTTCAAAGTATTAAAAATAGGCCAAACACTTTCAAAGTAAAGGTAATATCTAAATAACAGGTAAGGAATGATAAGTTCAAAAAATTTAAATGATTCAAGCATGTGTAAATATTTAATTGATGTAGAAATAGAAATCATACCATATATATATACATATACATATATATATATATATATATATATATATATATATATATATATATATATATGTATATATATATATATAAAAATAAATTATTAAATCCAAAGTTAGAATGTATGTAGTAACTCATAATACACTATTCCAAAATTTTCTACAAATACAAAGAAATTAAGACAAAAAGAGGAAATAATAAAGCATAATGCAAGTCATAAGGACAAAGACAATCAACAAATTTCAAAAATGAGGAATGCAAATAAGAAAACAAAAAAATCAGTCTTAATTTCTTTGTATTTGTAGAAAATTTTGGAATAGTGTATTATGAGTTACTACATACATTCTAACTTTGGATTTAATAATTTATTTTTATATTGAAAACATTTTATTTATTAGCTGCATTTGCGCAATAAATTAAATGTATATTGCATTGTCATTCACATTCTTATACTACGCTGTTTAGTTTATCTAACTTTTCATTTATGAACTATCCTTATTCCTAATTCCTTTTGTATGCTTCGTATTAAAGAAACATTATATATATATATATATATATATATATATATATATATATATATATATATATATATATATATATATATATATATATATATATATATATATATATATATATATATACTGGGTGGTTCATTTAAATTGAGACATCGAAATATCTTGCGAAATACGCATCATACAAAAAAAAATGTTTTAACAAAGTCATCATATTTTCGAGAGGGAAATTGAACCCCGCATAATTTAGCCAAACCCCCACCCCCGGGGGAGGAGGCAACTTTGAAATTTCAAATGGGAACCCCTATTTTTTATTGCAGATTCGGATTCTACAGAAAAAAATACGTAACTTTTGTTTGAAACATTTTTTTCGAATCTTTGTAGATTGCGCTGCAATCGCAAAAATAAATAATTTAAGTTAATTTAATAAATCATTTATTCATTCAATAAATCATTTTATAAATCATTATCTCATTTTGACTCCAGGTATAAAAATACTACTTGACGATGGCAAAACACGTCTAACTGACAACAAAAGAATAGTTAAGTTTCGTTTTTTCAAGAGGAATCCACATGTTTTACTTACATTGGTGCTTCGATGAAAAAAGAACGTTCTATAGGGTAGCACTAGAAATACTTATTTCATCAAGTAGTATTTTTTATTATTTTTTTTTCTGTTTGCTCCTCTTACGTCAGTTAGACGTGTTTTACCATCTTCAAGTAGTATTTTTATACCTGGAGTCAAAATGAGGCATTTATTAAATTAATTTAAATTATTTACTTTTTTGAGATTGCAGCACAATCTACAAAGATTCGAAAAAAATGTTTCCAACAAAAGTCAAGTATTTTTTTCCGTAGCATCCGAATCAGCAATAAAAAATGGGGGTTCCCATTTGAAATTTTAAAGTTGCCTCCTCCCCAGTGGGCTAAATTTTGCGGGGTTCAATTTTCCTCTCGAAAATATGATGACTTTGTCAAAACATTTTTTCTTTGTATGATGCGTATTTCGCGAGATATTTCGATGTCTCAATTTAAATGGACCACCCTGTATATATATATATATATATATATATATATATATATATATATATATATATATATATATATATATATATATATATATATATATATATATATATATATATATATATATATATATATATATATTTGAAATGTAATAATAAGAATTATGTAAAAATAAAAAATAAATAAAAATAAATAAATAAAATAAAAATACAATTCAAGTAATATTAACATCACCATAGAAGCAAATTTACGGCCATAATGCCGATAAGAGAAAAAAACAGAACCTTCCCAAATTCGATGATTAATTAGAATAAAATTCATCTTCAGGTCTGAGTATTTAATTCTAATTAACACAAACAAATGCCTGTTTCAGATTAAGCAATAGTACATTACAATAAATGCTTAAACTCAGACTACAGGCATCAAAAAATGAAAAAATGAAAAAAGGATACATTAAGAAAATTGTATTACCATGCGGCATGAATCCTTCTTCTCCTACCACGTGTATACACGATCAACATCAACAGCTTAATCTAGAAGCACCGGAATGAACAAGTCGAAATTCTACCAGGGAGGCAGTACGAACGTTCACGGAAATACTCCCAAACCCGTCCAGTGAGTCTAAGCTGGAGACTGGACAAGCAATTCAGAATACAACATCCCAAACATGCAGATATATATTATATATATCGCAATATCTTTATCTACTGTTCTATTTTGACGCTGAATATCGAAACTTCGATTTTTTGTGACAAATTAGTAACAGTAAACCAAATATTTCATTCATCAGATTTATGGATTTGCCGAGGAACTAAAATTGTTTAGAAACTAGAGATTAATAAACTTTTATAAGGTTAAGAATGCTTTAGGACTTTTTTAAACTACAATACTATTTCAAATGTTCACAATTGGTATATAAATACCGAGCAATGCCAAGTACTTTTCTATTTTGTGGTTAATTTGCAAAAGCTCTTTATCACTGCTGAGAGAACATGGAATGTTTCAATAGATCTAAATTTTGTTTAATACTGAAATCTATATTTGACTCAATATCTCATATACTTAAAATAAAAGCATATATTAAAAAAACTTCGAATTTTAAATATTTAAATATTTTCTCGATATAATTAGATATTTAAATATTTTATAATAAATATTTGAATTAATTAAATATTAATTAAATATTTACATATTAAAAAATTTCAATATTTAAAAATTAAAAACCAATCAATAATTAAATATTTAAATCGGTATTTAAATATTCGGTTTTATAATATATTCGGTTTTATAATGAAGCAATGCATTAGACCAGTGATTCTCAACCTTTTTTCGTCACGGTACACTTTTAATAATTTAAAAATTGGGCGGCACACTAACAATAAGATAAATTTAAAAGAATTTTACTTGGTTAATTGATTGATCTACCTGTAATATATTTTGTAAAAACAGCATACGATAATAATTTTCAATGAAATATGAAATTAAAATGCATTACAAAGTAAATAAAATGTTTATTTAATGATAAATTACAAATTACATTTAATGCGAAATTTGAGCTTGGTGTTTTTTGATAACTTCATTTATATTTGGGCATAAAAAAGATAATGATACTTTCATTTCGTGATCCAGATTTAAAAGTCTGGATCTTTTTTTCGTTTTTATGTTGGTAAAAGCCGAAAATCCGAATTCGTCCAAATAAGATGTGGAAAATTGTAATAACACACTGAAAGCTTTTTGTGATATTGTCGGATAATCGTATCTAAGATTAATCCAGAACGAATTAATTGATTCTTCTGAATGTTTTGAAATTAAATCTCGGTTATTACACACCGTAATTAGTTCTTCCTCTTCTTTCAAAGTTAATTCATACACCGACGTGTCGTTTATCACAAATGGATTTCGAATCCAATCAAATTCTTTTATTTTTAAATTTGGAAAGTAATAAACAATTCTTTGCTATAGTATTGTCAAATGATCAATAACTATTTCATTAATTATTTTATAACAGTCTTTTGGAACTGACTCAAACTTTTATAAACTACCTTCTTGTACTTTATTCTTCCATAAAGTAATTTTTTTTAAATCCCAACAATTTATCGGTTGATTTTAAAATATTTTCTTTCGGTCCTTGAATACTTGTATTTATGTTATTAAAAATAACAAAAATATCAGATAAGTAAGCAAACTTAGCACACCATATTTTGTCATCCAACAAATCGACAAAATCGTATTATCTTGTTCAAAAAATATCTTTATCTCGTTTTTTAATTCAAGAACGCGATATAAAACTTTCTCTCTGGACATCCACCTAACTTCTGTGTACAGTAACAAAGATTCGTATTTAGACTCCATAGCCTGGCATAATTGACTAAATAGGCGACTTTTTAATGGTCTTGATTTTGTATAATTAATCATTTTAACACATTGTTCACATTGTTCCAGTACTATTTTCAATTCTGATGGTAATTATTTTGTAATGAGTGTTTCCAGATGCAAAATACAATGGGTAGCTAATATATCTGCATTATGTTTCCTTACATGTTCTACAAACCCTTTTATAGATCCATTCATAGCCTGAGAACACCGTCTGTGCAAATGCCAATGCACAAATTCCACGAAATTTTAATTTCTTGTAAATACTAATTAATTTCATCGAAAATATGCTTTCCTGTTGTGAAATCAGATAATTCACGACAACATAAGAATTGATTAATTATATCATTTTCGTGAATGAATCGAACGAATACAATTAAATGTGCTTTTCCCGTAATATCAGTTGTTTCGTCAATTTGTAGAGCAAAATTTGAATTTGCAAGAGTTTTAGCAGTATTTTCTTCAATATTTCGGAACAAGTCTAGAATTCTGCGATGAACTGTGTCATTTGAAAGTGGTATTTTACAAATATCAATTTCTGCTGATTCACCGATCATTCTTTTTACAATTTTAGGGCATGCAGGTAATATAATTTCTTTAACCAAATTATGAGGTTTTAATTTAAGAGCAATTAATTCAGCCACTTCATAAGAAGCTATCTGAACTTTTTCAGACACAATAAATTGCTTTTCAAAAACTTTTACTTGTTTGGATCTTGCAGATAATGATTTTTGAAAGTAGCTTTTGTCTTTTGATGTAAGCGAAGGATGATTAGTGAGCAAGTTACATTGGAGCTTGCTCAGAACCATAGCACTGTTTGACAATTTACAACCACATACCACACACTCGGGAACAGTTTGATCATTTTCCGTTGTAGATGTAAATCCAAATTTTAAGACGTCGTCATGAACATTACGATGAACATTACATCTTTTGGCGGAGGAAACATCTTTACATGTACTAGGCTCGGGCTCGTTAGCCTGATCACTAACATCATCATTATCGTAGTGAAGCTTTCTTTTTTATCCATTTATCCATTTTATCCATGCGAAAGCAAATATATAAGTTGTAATCTAACCCTATGCACTCATCAAGCGGGTGACTAGTATACTAAATTAGTATATAGCTTTGTTTGGGTTAAATCCGGAATCATTTCAGGACTGTAATAGTCATGCGGATTGGTTCAGCCAATCCCCGCTAGAAAGGTAGAACAGATTGAACTACTTTTCTGACGTCACTTATGTATGTGTATTCGCAGTGGTGGCACACTTCAAGAATCTCGCGGTACAGTGGTTGAGAATCATTGCATTAGACACTCAAACCTGCCCACACTAACGCATATATTGAGATGGGATTTCCGTAGTAAGTATGAGGCAGAGCCCATGTGACGTAATACACATACGTTGCAAGATATGTCAATCAAGAAGCAAAGTATCACGCGCGGTAATTTAGCTGGATATAATTTTTTAAACAATCTGAAGTTATATGATGTATTTCAGAAAGAGGATTTTCATTAGTTTGTTATTTATGTGTTCTAAAACATGGAGATTCAATTTTTTTGTCTTCGTCGTATTACGGATGGAAACATTTCTATGCAAGTAATGCATCTTTTTCTATTTACGTAAGTATAATTATCGAAACTCATTCAAATTGCGATTCATATTTGAGCACATAATGTAATTTTTGAAATATTTCAGCTAGCTGGTTATTTTATCTTGGATTAGGTGGATTTTGAAACATCTGATTCATTGTAAATGTATCTTGCAAGTATTTTTAAAATCATTTTAATCATCAGTATTATTTTGTGTTGAAATCGACTTCCTCTTACTTTCAACTTCTATACAACATATTTAAAACTTGCAAACATGAAAATCAAATATTTTTATTCTATTTTTAATGTTTTCATGCTACAATTACAAATGACAATTAGTAAAAAGTGTTGAATGATCCATGTATGTAGTTACAATATTTTACAACTACCTAATATATCACTCACTGCATTTTGTAAACAATGGACCCCAACTCTAAAATATTTAATATAATATGCCATTAAAGCATTGATAAATATTCCACTTAAAGCATTGATAATCTAAATTACTTCATAGGAATGCTGTTGTGGATCTGAGATTTGATTTAAACTTTTACGTCATCTTTATATATTCATGGATGCAGTTATCTTATCTGCAATGAGAACCAGATTCAAACTTTGGGAATATCTTCTATAGGAAGTTCGCTCAAGAGTTTAATTTTTAATAAATTAGAAGCCGGCTGCGTGGTAGCACTTAATATATTAGTCCCCATCGAAAGTCACATTATTGTGGCATATAGCAAGTTTTCTTGCTGCCATTGCAGATATTAACTATTTCAGGTTGATTGTTTTTAAAATAAAATAAAAATATCTCTTACTTCATATTACGTTATATGAGTGAGTACTTAAAATGTTAACGATATTGTACACAAATATTTGTTCAGAAATTATTTTAAAACTGTGATTCGTGTACAAGGATAACTAAAACGTGTATATACATCAATGTAAGGAAGTCAATTTTTTTTAAATTACACTAAAAATTTAATTGCATGGTGATTTAAAAAAATCATATGCATCCTGAGATTGTTATTTAAAACATCATATCAATTTCATACCAAATTTTTTCAGACATAGTTAGAGATGTGTGTCAGTAAATTTTCCATTTTTATTTCATTTTAATAGATTTCAAAATTAACTCTTTTTACATTGATTTTTAAAAAGCAAGTAACCTCTCAAGTCTTAGATTATTTGGTTTTTAATTTTGTGGAGGACGGATCAGTCATGGTGACAGATTATTCATGATAAAATTTTTGGGGTCATAGAAAACCGTGGTCCAAAATTTGCAAATATAAAGTTTCATAATATATATTATAGCTAGATTACATTTAAGACTTGAAGTAGTGCCAGATCATCAGATGTCGAACTGAAATGGGATCAGAAATTAAAAAAAATTAATTTAAAACAAAATATTGAGCATCAAATATATTTTTATACAGAAGCATTAGACAGAATGGATTACACTATACAGTACGTGAAAATCATTTAAATTAATTTATCTATATATATAAAGAAGAAACGTATGTGTGTATGTATGTATGTATGATCCAACATCACGGGAGAACGGCTGAACCGAATTTTATGAAATTTGGTGGGTAGTCTTGAAATAGCATCACTTACAATTTTGTCTACGTTTCGAGTTTCTACAACCAGGCTTTCTCGAGATATTAGTGAAAACGAAACTTTCGTTTGTCTCAGCATCAGAAGAGAACAGCTACACCGAATTTAATGAAATTTTGTGTGGGTAGCTTTCTTTGAAATATGCCAAGTTTCGAGTTTCTAACAATAGTGGTTGTCGAGATATTAATGAAAAACGAAACTTTTCCCTAAGAGTTCAACTCTCTAACTCCATGATTCCCAACGAAATAGGTTGGACATCGCTAGTTTAAAACGTGAAAGTCAATTAAATCCCTGAGTTTTATGGGAGTTTATTGAACGTATTAGTCACTTTTGATAATCGCAGGTTCGAAATATGAGTTTAAATGGAAACTCTGTCACCATGGCTTATTTTTCACAGGCTTACTCAACAAAAGTATTAAGAAATCAAAATAGTTATTTATTTATCAGCATTTTGTGAGAATTAATGGTTATTTAATTATCAGCATTTTATATCATAACAAGTCATTTGACTCTGCAGCGACACCGATGATGCCGTTAATTACCCGCTAGAATTTGTGAACTACCTTAAGCCACCTGGAAGATATAATAACCTTTACCTGGAATGCCTTCTCATATCTTGAAGTTAAAGAAAGGATCACCAATAATGCTTCTGCGGAATCTGGACCCACTAAAACTACACAATGGAACACGGCTTTGTGTCAAAAATATTTTACCAAGTGTCACAGAAGCCACGGTATTAAGGGAAAAAGCAAAAGGAGAGGACATGTTCATACTTTGCATGCCGTTGATACCAACTGACCTACCATTTAGCTTCAAACAAGTCCAGTTCCCAGTTAGACAAGCATTTACCATGACCATCAACAAATCTCAAGGACAAACCCTTCAGTTTGCAGGCACAAATTTAGAAAATTCTTGCTTCTCTCATGGCCAATTGTATGTGGCAAACTCAAGACCTGGATAT
This sequence comes from Amaurobius ferox, assembly GCA_951213105.1. Lineage (NCBI taxonomy): Eukaryota > Metazoa > Arthropoda > Arachnida > Araneae > Amaurobiidae > Amaurobius > Amaurobius ferox. The sequence continues at coordinate 161,067,171 of OX578136.1, read as the reverse complement.
TCACAAAATTTGTATGTTTTAGCTCCGAGAGGAAAATAAAAAAAATGCGGTTTACAAGCAAGCACTGCAGTAAAACCTAACAAATTAGGACGGTGTCATTTAATTAGTTAACATTTGCATTGTTGCCTAGCGTTTAAGAGTCATTTTAGCTTTCCTTACAAACTGCACATATTGACTGTACATCAATTGTGGACACCTAATAATCATATTCCGAGACGCTGCCCGGAGGGGGGGGACTGGCTGCGAAGGGCGTGCCAGAAGCAGCTATAACTTATATAATGGAATAATTTTTTTTCTTACATAATACAATGAATTTACTTCTTTCACAGTGAAAAAACAATGTATAAGATTCATTGCCCTATATGTTCCGGTGTAATTTTTATCAGAGTTTTGCATCGTAAATCCCGAGCAGCGGCGGGTAAACGCTGTTAGTACATTATAAGGTAAACTTCGATAAACAGAAATCTGCAAGTAGTGTATGGGGTGACTCTGGGACAAAATGTCTATGTCATTTTGTATCCAGAGTAACCCCCATACACTACACTTTCCTCCATTTTTTAAAAAATTAGGACAACCTCTTAAGACCAAAAATGCATAAAATCATTCAAAAATGCATAAAATCATTCAAAAATGCGTATTTTTAAAAAAAATCAAAAATCAAGAGAGTTTTAGGACTCTAAAATTTAATACATTTTGACTTATATTTAAGTCATATAAGACATTATTGAAACCAAATCTATCAAAATCTTTGAATATATGAAGGAAAATAATATAAAATATATTAGAGATGATTTTAAGACAAATGCGTGAAAAAAAGAGGACCTCCAAATGAATGGAAGCCCTCTGTTTTTAATGGGTGGGTGGGGTTGAGACCCCCCCCCCCCATAAAATTAAAAAGAATTATAAAAATATGTCAAAATTAAAAAAGAGGCAAGTTTAGATAACACGATCCCAAAATAGGATCGTCTCAGAAAATGATAAATATAAAGAAGAATATAATATTATAAATTATATAATAATATACTATAATATAGTATATATATAATAATAAATTTTCAGGTGGGGTAATGTTTCCCCACCTAAATATGAGATCTTTAAAAATGATTAAGCTTTCTCTAATTCATATTCGTATATATCATCAATCATACCCGAATACTTAAATATATATCTTCCTTTATTGATTTTATATAATGATTCATCAGAAAGTTTCGCATGTTTTTTCGCTAAGTACTCTTTTACTCTTCTTCTAATACTCTTTTTCTTCAACTTCCACATCTAAATTTACAATTACTGAATCTCCATATTTAGTATTAATTTTTCTCAATGATATCAGATCATATTTCCCAGGATTTAAATCTTTTAATTTAAACGTTTTAGGATAACCTCTAAGTCTTCTTCCATATTTATAAGTCCACTGTATCGTATAAATCAGATGTCCAACTATTAAATTCATCTGGATATCCTAACCATTTTACAAAATATTTATTTCCTTTCTTTTTTATGATTTTTTCAATTTTATATACATCATCTTTTTTATTATATTTTACCATTTCATTTTCATAAAAAGTTCCTTCAATTTCTTTACTGTTTAAATTTTTTAATCGATAAGTAATAGGATCTGTTTTTAATACTTCAGATACTATATAAAAATCTCTTCAGTAAATGTAGAATCATCTACTTTCCTGAATGTTTTGTTAATTGTTGATATTCTAACACTATCCCCTATCTTAAATTTAGGTTTTTTATGATCTTTTTAGTATATATATTTTTATAAACTAGAGATTCATTTTCGTCTCGACTAGCCTCAACAGGTGTCATTTTTACAGATCTATGATATGAATTGTTATAATTTTTAAGTAATTTAGGTAAAACATCAATATATCTTTTAGTACTGTTAGCATGCATATATTTTATAATTTTTTCTCTTATACTTCTATTAAATCTCTCAGCTATTGCAGATTTTATTTCTTTATTATAAGTCGTAAACCAATGTATATTATTATCTTTGAATAATTTTTGTGTAACTTTTCCTGTAAATTCAGTACCTTCATCTGTCAAAATGAATTCTGGCTTTCTTTCTTTAAAAACTTCTTTGAAAGCTTCTTTGAAAGCAGATGTTTTTCTTTTTATAGGGAAAGCCCAAGCATATTTATTAAAATCATTTAAAACTGTTAACAAATAATTAGTTCCATCATTATATTTGCTATAACTTTTTATAAATAACAAATCAGCGTCAAATTGATTATTACTGTTTGGAACATAAACTCTCCTTCTTTTAAATTTACGAATGACAGGTTTATATCTAGTATATACATCTTGTTCACGTAAAAATTCTTCAACATTAGGTAATCCTGTTTTTCTTTTCAATTCTTGAATACCACAATAACCTGTTTCTGGATTATAATATGTCTCTTTTAAATTCCTAAAAAAGTATTCTTTTTACTTCCACAAATTGTACAAATACCTTTACCAACTGGTTTATTATTTTTAGAAGTAGTTTCATAATAGTTTTTAGTTTCGGTTTTCTTTTTACACTTGACACAATATATAGAAGGAGAAATTCCTAATCCAAAAGTTTTTTTAGCTTTAATAATAGGTTTAATAATTCCTCTATCTAATCTTTCTCGAAATGTTGGATCTTGTATTGCATTTAAAACATATATTAATTCTTGATCAGCAACATGTCTCTGTTTTGTATCTTTTGTTTTACTATAAGAAATATCACGTTTTTTACATGCTTTATCAACTTTATTTATTCCAGGATCACCTCTTTTTAATCTTTTTTTTAATTTTGTAAATGGACCACAATATTGATATCCTGGTAAATGCATTTCTGGAGGATTTATTTTATCTTGTAACAATCCAACAATATCACCACCTTTTTTTTTTACAAACCATTTATTTAGGATGAATAAATTTATATCCATTCAATTGCATTTGTTTTACGTATTTTTCAACTGGATTAAATTTTAAACTTTTTATGAAATCCTTTTCTCGCATATAAATTTCTTCTTCTGTCATATCCTTAGCTTTAAACGAATTAATGAGTTCTTTATAAAAAATTATAACAATGTCTATATTCTTCTTTCCTTTCTGCTATTTTTAATGCAAGATCAATATCTTCTACTATACCAACCGATAAACTCAAAAAAGCAAGCGGTAGAAAGGCAATAGCTGATAAACCCGTTCCACTTAGAATGACCTTACTTACTGATAATGAAATACTTATCTTTTGATATAAATTTCTACTCTTTCTGTAAACATACAATCTTTTTTCTAAATATTCTTCCATTTCATTTATATAGGATCAAACTTTTTTCTGTATCTCATATTTGGATTAACTAAATCTAACATTAAAAAATCGTATTGTTTTTGAACACTTTTATTATATATTTGTTTGAATTCTTCAGTACTTAATTTACCATCTATCTCTTTTATAATCTGTTGCATTTCTTTTGGTTGTAGATTGAAAAATATAAAGTAATTACAGTTCTTTCTTATATTGATAGGTGTTGTATAGTAAGACTGCGATAAATATATTATGGATGCGTTTTTCTTTCTACCTCTGATAAATAATTCCAGTATGGTTTTTTGATCTTTCTCAGTCACACAATCATCGAAAATAACTAAATTCTTTAATGTAGGATTTAAATCATCTACAGTAATAAAATCATCTGAAGAAAAGAATACTTCCTTTTTGTATTTATCATATAATTCTAATAATGTTTTCTTATTCTTCTTACATTTCAAAATATCTTCTCTTTCTATATCTTCAAACATTGTATATATTTCTTGTAATTTAGAATATTTAGGTTCGTATAAATCTTTTGCGCATATATATAGTGCATCAAAATTTTAAAAATCGTAAATCATATTTAACAGTAAATTTGTTTTACATGAAGACCCTGTTATAAGCAATCTAAATGGATGTTTAGGTAACAAAGGATGTTGATTAGGATCAGGTAACTCATCTGGTTCCGTGTAATCTTTAATTTTTATCATTTATATAACAGTAAAAAATAATTTACTCGCTGTAAAAAATAATTTACTCGCTGTAAAAATAATTTACTCGCAGTAAAAAATTAATATTGTATAAATGAACGAATTAGAAAAAGAACGAAAACACAAGTTTATAAAGCAAATAAAAGATGCAATTAAATTAGTAAAATTAGAAAAAGAAATAAGAAAGAATAGTGAAGATCAACTAAAAGAAAAATTAGGTATTCAAAAAACCTTAGAGGAATTTCATAAACCAGTCACTCAAGAAATTAAAAAATATGAAAAATCTAATAAAGAGGTTGTAAAAAGTATACAAAATGCTGTAGAAAATATTTCATTTCCACCTCTTGATTACACATCAGATGTTAAACAATTCATGGATAGAACAGAAGGAAAAATTACATTTTACAGTGATAAATTTATGGATATACCGTTTATCAAAAAAAAAAATTTGGAATTACCTTCTGATCTTATAAATGAATCTAAAGAAGATCTTGATGAAATAATAGCAATAGCTAAAGAAAAGCGAGATACATATAAAAGAATGAAAGGAACTAATACTAAAAATTATAACTGTTCTAATGCTGAAAGTGATCTAGAAAAAATTAAGAAATCCGATTATAAAATGGATATGATGAAAAAATATACCCATGTCTTAAGGCTTATGAAAGAGGGTTATCCTTATATAGGTGAAGGTATAGATAAAAAGGATGTATTATCAAATTTAACAGAAAAAATATGTAATGGAAGTAAATCAAAGAAATTGTATAATCAAGTAGTTTTATTGCTAGATATGTTATTAAAAAATGGAGAAATAACTTATAATGATGCACAACGATATTATAAACAATTTCTCCTATAATAAATGATAAAAAATAAAGTTTATTTGAGTGAAGGTCAGAAAAATAAACTTAAATCAGCTTTTAGAAATAAAGAAGAACTAACATTACAAATAGATAAATCTAAAACTCCTAATCATGAGATGTATTTAACTAAAACTCAAATTAATCATATTAATGATGGGAAAAGAATTACTATCAGTAAAACGCAATTAGATAAAAATGGAGGATTTTTACCATTTTTAGCAGCACTTATACCCTCTTTAATAACCGCTGTTAAATTTGCAGTTCCAGCATTAGCAACAGGTGCTTTACCTGGATTAGCTAGTTCAACTGTACAAAAAAAGATGAAAGGATCTGGGTGGAAAAAAACGTGGAAAGGGGATATACAATCAACCATGGGAATTAGTAACAAAATGATTGAAGAAAATATGAAAAATGAAAAAGGATTTAGAGGTGTATTTACCTCTGATTTATTACCTAAAACAATAGGAAAATTTGAAAATGGAATCATTAATTTAGATGTATCAACAGGTCCTGGAACTCATTGGGTTTGTTATTATAATGATCCTAAATATAAATATGTGGAATATTTTGATCCGTTTGGTGAATATGACAATATGAAGAAAGACTATATACCTAAAAATATTAAATCATTTCTTGTCACATCCAATAAAAAAACAAAAATAGGTCATAATGATAGTTTTTTACAGAAACCTATGTATATCTGTGAAATGTGGTTTATTTTGTATGAAATATATAAGAGAAAGGAATAAAGGTAAATCACCTAAAAATGTTCTCAAATCATTTCCTACACAAAAACCTAGTGACTATAATGAAAATTTTGTTCTGTATAAATGATAATATTAAAATCTGAAGGTCATGAGAAATCAGAGAAATTTACTGTAAATTTTATTACACCACTAAAATTTAAAAAATTAGCTTTACAGTCGTTTTCTATGGAAGTTTCATGGTTTAATATAAGTGAGAATTATGGAAATAACATATTTAGAATATATACATTAGACACAGATATAACAATTGTTATCTCAAATGGTAATTATACTATAAGAGGTTTAAATGAGTATATGATAAAAATATTTGGTGAGGATCCACCTGTGAAATTTGGTATTATTGAAGCAAGACAAAAAATAACTATTAACTGAAAAAAGGTTGGGTAATTGATTTTACAAAAAGTAACTTTCATAAAATTATTGGTTTTTAAAACCGACATATGGAAGTTATGATGAAGAAACAGAGGTTGAAGGTGAACATATAGTTTATATATCCAATGGAAATGATAATATTTATATTCACTGTGAAGTTGTAAAAGGATCTTTAATAAATCAATCTAATTCAGAAGTCATTTATTCTTTCGTTAATAAAAATCCTCCAGGTAGTATAATTTCAAAAGAATTTAATAATTGGATATATTTTCCTGTTAAAACGGATCCTGTTGAAAGAATAAAAATGAGGGTTACTAATCAAAAAGTTGAATTAATTGATTTAAATAAAGGAGTTGTAGAATTTAATTTTATACCTATTTTTGAGGATAACTACGGTAAAAAAATATATCACTTGTTAGGTCAGGTTTTTCTTCATAAATAAATGAATAAACATAGATTATATAGAAAAAGTAAAAAAATACAAAGATTTTTAAGGGTTTTATTGAAAACTGAACCTATTATTGAAGATCACACATTTGTACGGAATAAATTAAATGAAATATTTTCAATGAAAAAGAAAGGAGGCGGTTTAAAAATTCTTCCTAAATAAATGCAAAAGATTTATGATTTGAGTGATACTCATTATTATTATAATGATCAAATTAAAAGTTATGAATTAAGAGAAATTCATCCAAAAGAACATAGTTCAGATGAGAATGCCCCCTATGTTTTTCATATTAATGATACTAAAGCAAAAAATTTATATTCTAGAGGATATCTTGAACAAAAATTAAAAATTACAAAAAATGATAAATCATCCATTGGAAATGAAAATGTGAGTCTGGTAAATGGAGGAGGTTTTATCAAAACTTTAAAAGTACATATAGGAGATACCGAAATTGAATCAAATACACAGTCAAATTTTTCAATCATGAATCATGCTTTAAGATTAACTCATTATACTCCTGATTATACAACATCACAAGCTCAAGATGAATTTTTTTATCTAGATACATCTGATTCAACTGACCGAAAAGAGTTAGAATATGAAGGTACTTTAGAAGATACTACTAAAATAACTGCATTTTTTAATAATTTGAAAATGAATAAAGATTATAACGAAGGATTCGTGAAGAGATGGGAACTAACGAAAGATAGCAATGTCATTAAAATATGGACACCTTTAAAAGATATAATCGATTTCTTTAGAGAATATGAAAAGGTAATTTCTGGTTTTGAAGTGAAAATAGAAATTCAAAGAAATGAAAATAAGAATATGATATATACTGATGTCGAAAATGTTAATTATAAGGTAGTAGTTGAAGGTTTAACCTTGCATTTACCTATATAGAATTTAAAAATTCTACAGAAAGCGTATTTATGGAATCATTTTTATCTGATAAAGATATAGAGGTAAATTGGGATCGATACAGATTTAAGATGGTAGGTCCCTATAAAAGTGATAGCGGATCTGTCACAGCAACTACAGCCTCCGATGAAGTTTTAGGTGTCTATGCTATTCCTCAGAATGTTGAAAGAGATGGTAATTATGAAAAAAATAATATGATATTTGATAATATAGATATGACTGAATGCTGGTTGATGATTAATAATAAACAAATTCCTCTTATGCGTTACAAAACGAATTTTACCAATAAAGATTATAATAGAATGTATGAAGCTCTTTTACTTGCAGGATTAAATGATGTTAATACAGAAACAGGATGTTTGATAAATAAGAATTTTGGAGAAATGTATACTATTTTTTATTTTGACTTATCAAATCATGAAAACTATACCGATTTAAATAATTTAGATATTGAATTTAATTGGGAGAGATTAATGAATACTCAAAAGGAATCGATCACGTTAAACATGTGGATCCGTAAGTCCTTCCGAGAGGTTGGTGGTAGGGGAAGGAGGGTACGGTCCCTGTGGATGCCTCCCCCACTGGGTTCCGGTCTAAATTGGGTGGCACTTCCCGGCCGTCCATACAGTTACCTTACACCTTTCTGGTAGGTCGGACGGTCTGGGTCTCAACAACAACAACAACATTCTTTATAAGGAAAACTTTACGATGCAAAACGAAAAAGAATAGGAAATGTAGCAGTTCCTAAAGATGAAAAAAATGTTGTGAATAAAAGATATTTTGAAAAAAATACATTAATATTACAGAATGATAAATTTGATGCAAAAAATAAAAGAATAGGTAATGTAGCAGGCCCAGAATATGATAAAGATGCTGTCAATAAAATATATTTAGATAATAGAGATATCTGGATTACCGTAGATGATTTTCTTATTTTTACAGATGGAGAATTTAGAAAAGTAAATTTCAATATTATGAGTTCTAAATTACTGGATCAAGAGATGCGATTAACTACAGATATGTATATGAAAATTTCCATATATATAGCTATATATGATACAGTAGAAAGTAAATATATATATGATAAAAGCCCACTGATATCACTAGAAATCAATGGTAAGGAAATTTTAAATGCTAATACAGATACAGTAACCTGTTTTGCTTATGGTAAACGTGATGATATCATCACATTATGGATAAAATCCGATGGTAAATCAAACACTTTAAAACCTTACATGCATATTGAAAATATCCCTTTATAAAATACGTTCACCATTAAATGGATATCGATTGGAATGCATTTTCCAGAAAAAATTTATCTGAAGATGTAATTTGAAATCCTAAAGATCATGTAAATTGGGATTTAATGTTTCGATATTCATCACTGTCTGATTCTTTTATTGAAGAATTTGCTCAACCTCATGATTGGCCTAAAATTTCTAGATATCAAAAATTATCAGGAGATTTTATAGAAAAATGTAAAGATAAAGTAGATTGGGAAAACATTTCTCATTATCCAACTTTAACCTTTTCGCGAAGGTTAGCACGCCCGCGTGCCAGCTACGAGCTTGCATTCAAGGACGTTCGGCACTCACTGGTGCCGGAGAGAACTTTACCCTAAACGCCGAGTGGCACGTATTGGTGTTTCTACCTGGAACGTTTTCATTTGAATTTATTTGTCTACTAGATGGCGTTAAATGCCCGTGGAAGCAACTTAAATGAATTTTATAGATGTTTGACCTTGGCACAAGGAGAATCCAACGAATTATTTCTCCATTCGGAGCGGGGAAACATGGTTCTGTAAAGTAAATAAACAGAACACTTCTCGCAGCATCAACAATTTTATAATTGAGTTCCGGGTTTCCTTTTGATTTTAGCTTTTAATGATTTCGTTGGTGAATTACAGGAACATAAGAGAGTATTTTTTTTGGGGGGGGAGAGGGAGTTAAAGGAATGTGCGACAGTGAAATGATTAGGCTATTTCGGATAAAAATATGGGAGGTTTGAGACTTTTTCTTTCTGTGGAAGAATATACGCGTATGGTAAACGAACCAGACAGTAATGAAAGCAAAGCAGATAGGGAAAATTCGTGGAACGGTGGTATTTCTGATGATGAATCTGGAAATGCAATTAATTCTTCAGATTCTGAGCGTACTATTATTACAACGCCGCCAGCTTCAGTTGCTGTTTTTTCGAATGATGTTTGGACATGTGATTTGAAAGATCTGAATTCTTTGGAGTTTTTTAACATACCTGGAATAAATCACAATATCATGCCGCCTAATTTAGTTAAGGAACTTGATATTTTTAGCATATTTTTGATGATGAACTAGTAGAATTTTTCGTAAAAGCAACTAATGAGTTTGCAAAGAAAAAATGGGAGAAAAATCTCCTCTCTCCTTCCACATCGAAGACTCCACCTAAATGTATTTACACCTGTGACAGGAAATGTATTTACACCTGTGACAGGAACTGAAATGTATTTTCACCTGTGACAGGAAACGAATTTAGTGTGTTTCTCGCATTAGTTATTTTGACGAGCATTGTCAGAAAACCAAATCTTAAAATGTATTTTTCTAAGAATCCAATTATCAGTACTCCTTTTTTTTAATTCAGTTATGAGTCGCGATCGATTTATAGGAATATTACGTTACCTTCATTTTACTCTTGATAGTAATGCCCAAAAACTAGATAAATTGACACCCGTGTTAGATGCATTAGTTTCAAAATTTAAATCTTTATACACTCCTAGAAGAAATGTGTTCATTGATGAATCTTTGTTCTCATGGAAAGGAAGGCTGGGATTTCGTCAATATATCCCCTCTAAAAGGTCCAGATATGGAATAAAAATATATAAATTGTCATAATCGGAATCAGGCTTTAAATGAAATTTCCTTGTGTATACTGGAAAGGACACGGAATTATCAAGCTCTGATGGTGGGTATGGAGAACGCGTTGTGAAAACATTTCTAAATGAACTTTCAGGAAAAAGATATACTTTGTATTTGGATATATTTTTTACCTCTCCTATACTTTCAAAGTATTTGTTGTCTAAGAATACGCATATATGTGGTACAGTTTTAAAAAATCGGAAGGACATGCCAAAGAATAATCCATCTGTACCTAAAACATATATACATTAAAATTTTTAATATTTTGATAAAAGAAAATTTATATAAAAAATATACATCAAATAGAAAATAAGTATTTCCTTTCTTCCTGAAAAAAGTAGAATGCTGTGTTGAACGGGTGGTTTTTAGTGCATTTTTTCGAGAGTTAGGCTTAGCGCAAAAAATTAGCCGCCTTTTGGGAAAAGTTCGGAAACAAAGCGCTCCGTCTTTTGGGCCACGGTGGTTTCGGAATGCCGCCGTCCCGAAAGGGTTAAGTAACGAATTTATCATAAAATTTTCTGATTATTTAGATTTATATAAGGTATCAATGTTTCAAAATCTTACAGAAGATACCATGAGAGTATTAAAAGATGATTTAAATTGGATGTATATAGCTAGATATCAAACATTTAGTGAACATTTTATAGAAGAATTTATGGATAAATTAGATTTTTGTTATTTGATTAAATACAAATTTGATCTATTACCTGATCACTTTTTTAATGTTTATTGGAAAAAAATACAATCTATACAGATGAGTGAATTAAATAAAAATTTTGGTCATTATGAAGAAGAATCTTATAGAGAAAAAATTATTGAAGAGATTTGTGAAGTTAAAAAAGTCTTGAGAGAATGTGTTTATCTTTTGAGAAAAGCTGAAAAATAAATATTTTATAAAAATGTTTCTAAATAAATGAATGTTATATATAATAATGGTATAAAAAAACATTTATATCTTTCTTAAATATAGAGAATCCTACTGAAGTGATATCTATTTTTTTATTAAATTATAATTCACTTGATGGTATAGGAAATTTAACTAATTTAAAAGAATTATATTGTGAGGGATATAAATTAACGTCACTTGAAGGAATAGAAAATTTAATAAATTTAGAACTATTGTCTTGTGGAGGAAATACATTAACGTCACTTGAAGGTATAAAAAATTTAATAAATTTAGAAAAATTATATTGTGGAGACAATAAATTAACTTCACTTGAAGGAATAGAAAATTTAATAAATTTAGAAGAATTATATTGTGAAGGAAATAAAATAACTTCACTTGAAAGAATAAAAAATTTAATGAATTTAAAAAAACTATATTGTGGAAACAATAAATTAACTTCACTTGAAGGAATAGAAAATTTATTAAATTTAGAAGAATTATATTGTATGACGTGTAGATTAACTTCACTTGAAGGAATAGAAAATTTAACAAATTTAGGAGAATTATATTGTGGAGAAAATAAATTAACTTCACTTGAAGGAATAGAAAATTTAATAAATTTAAAAGAATTAGATTGTAGAGAAAATAAATTAACTTCACTTGAAGGAATAGAAAATTTAATAAATATTAGATTGTAGATTGTAGATTATTAGATTGTAGAGAAAATGATATTACATTTCTAAATGAATTAATATTTTTGCGTAGAATATATAAAGTATGGTATGATGGAGATAAAATAAATTTACCCCCAATTTTAAGAAGACGATTATTTCATAATAATGTATATAATGACTCTCAAAATGTACATAATACATATATTCAAAAATCTTTGAGAGAGACTATCATAAAATTATTAAATACAGATATTAAATATGATTTAGATGAATGCATTAAAGAATTAGATATAAAAATTAAAAGACTCTTACTGGAGGAAGAATTCCATAATATTGAATTTAGAGAGATATTAGTTGTTGTGTTTAACAGAATTTTAAAAAATGAGAATAAAAATGAAATAATAAAAGTGTTAAAAGATGAACTAAAAGAGGGTGATGATAAATGTTTTATTGGGAAAGTAACTAGAATAATTAATGTACTAAATGGATTTGATCCTGATGTTTCTATTACAATTTCTGATAATGAACAAAAAAATATTATAGCTGAAAAAATATTTAGAGAGTCAAAGTCTGATAAAGAATACAGAGAAAAACTTAAAAAAGAGATGGAAGAAAGAGGTTTTACAGATTATGAAGAATAGATGGATTTATAAAAAATACTTTATTTTATATATAACTATCAAGACTTTAAAAGATTTCTAAAAGATAAAATTTGGAAATTATTGAAGGATTTAATATAAAAGTAAACTTTACATACCTTCCACCTCTCTGCTTTTCTCAACCTGGCTTGAGACAGGCTATGGCAGCATTAGTGGGTGTAAAGCACCCAAAGGTCATATAAAATTAATCCATAGTTAAATCTTTCATATCTTCTTTCATTTTGATAACATTAGCTTGATTTAAAGTTTTTTCCAATTTCGATTTTCTACAGTTATAATCTCATCAATACTTTCTTCTATTGATATTAAATCATTACTTACACGTTTTAGCCTCTTTTTTAAATCTCTTCGTTTCTCATATGATTTTCGTAATTTATCTTTTACATTTATTAAATCTCTTTCTGTTTGAGCTAATGATCCAACAGTATTTTTTTCCATTGATTTTAAAAAAGATTCGAATCGTGATTTTGCATTTATTTTTTCATCATCAGTTTCGGATTCCATTCTGCTTTGAGGAGATAGTGTCAAGTGTTTATCACAAAGCGAACTCTTTATATAGCCTTCTATCTTATGGGTCAGAAGATTGACTCATCTTATCCCGCCGAGCGGTGTAATCCCATTTGGCGAGGTCAAAAAGTATTTATGTTCCATGCCGCGGGAAAAAATTCCCACTTACCGGGGTTAATAAATGACCTCAGACTTTTTCAACGGTGTTGAAATCGTTGCATCGACTGATATTTCAGATAATGAAGCTTTGTATTATACAGTTGCACATAATCAAAAGGTGAAATTAATCTATGATTCTTCTTCAGAAGAAGAATAGTTTTATGTTATAGACTATGAGAGTTTAAAACAAAGATATAATAGTAGAGTTTGCTATTTTAATAAATTTAAAAGGAAGTATAATATTACTCAAAAAGTTGGGGATATGTTTTTAAAATTTTTAAATTTTATGTATTATGAAAAATCAGTTAAATATTATTATTTTATGAAAAAAATTTGTGATATTTTTAATATTGAAAATAATATAAAGGTTCAAAGACTTTGTTATAAAGTCAAAAAGAAATATGAAAAAATCTGGAATGATTTCTTACAAAAAAGTATTTCAAAAAATATATCCTAATAAATGGAGCTTACAAAAATGTGTATACACTGTTTGACTATGAAATCAGTAAATGAGTTTTATATATATCATAGAAATGGAAAAATTTATTTCCAAAGTTATTGTAAATGTTGTGATTCCATAATCAAATATATAAAAATTAAATGTGAATAGGTATGCAATATACCTATACACATAAAAAGAGACATTTAAAAAGTATTTATCACAGTAAGCATCTACCGGGAAAAAGTATTGTAAAAAATGTTTCCTAATAAATGGAGCTCACCTTAAAGTCAAAGACTATTGGTGAGCTTAGAAATGTAGTAAAACAATTGAATATTAAACAATCTAAAGGCTGTAGGAAGGATGATTTAATTAGATTATTAATTAAATATATAAAAGAAACTGGAGAATATAAATATGTTTTAGTAGATTTATTAAATTTAGATATATCAAAATACTTGGAAAAAAAGAAGAAAATATTTATTGAAAAACCTGAAAAACGTAACAAAATTAAAAAGTTTTTTGATTCTTTTAATTTGAAATTTGATAATAAGGAATTTAAGCTAAAAGAAGAAAAAAAGATTAAAACAGAAGTGAATCTTAAAAAATTATTTACAGAACAATTTATTACTAAGGATATATTTGGTTGGAAGTGAAAGACTATAGGTGAACTTAGAAAAGTAGTAAAACAATTGAATATTAAACAATCTAAAGGCTGTAAGAAGGATGATTTAATTAGATTATTAATTAAATATATAAAAGAAACTGGAGAATATAAATATGTTTTAGTAGATTTATTAAATTTAGATATATCAAAATATTTGGAAAAAAAGAAGAAAATATTTATTGAAAAACCTGAAAAACGTAATAAAATTAAAAAGTTTTTTGATTCTTTTAATTTGATATTTGATAATAAGGAATTTATACCAAAAGAAGAAAAAAATATTAAAACAGAAGTGAATCTTAAAAAATTATTTACTCCTGATCTTACAGAACAATTGATACAATTTATTAATGAACCTAAAAATAGGCGTAAACTTAAGAATATATTTGATTATTTTGGTTTAAAATATAAAGATGGAGAATTGGTAAAAAAGAAAGAAAAGAAAGTAGATATAAAAGTTAATCTTGAAGATTTATTTAAACCTGATTATGAAATTGTTCAAATTAGTCAAAAATATATTAAAAAATATAACACATATAGGTATATTTATAAAATTGTAGAAATCAATGAACTTAGACCTGTACAATATCATAATATTTTAAAGGATTTATTTAGAAAAGCTATTGGAAAAGTAGAAGGAAAAGTAGATATTATAGTACACAATCCTGCATTAAATCAACCTTTTCATCCTAAAATGATGTCAACTAGAGAGGCTTATGATACCTATTTAGATGTTTTAACACAAAATTGAATACAAAGAATTAGATATTAAAGAATGTACATTCGATTTTCATGTTATAGAATTACCACACGGAGGAAAACATCTAAAAATTCTCAAAGATGATGATATTGTAAACAAAAAGAGTATTTGTCAAATTAAAAATAACGATAATATATGTTTATCTAGATCTATTATAGTTGCTCTATCTATTCAAAATCCTGAACTTTTGTGTGAAAAATTAAACTATAAAAAACTAACTAAAAATGACATTCTATATATTAAAAAAGGAAGAATATTACAAAAAACGTTAGCTGAAAAATTACATGAAATGTGTGAAATTAATTTAGATATTTGTAATTTAGAGCATGTAAAAAAATTTGAAGAATTCTTAAATATTCAAATTACTATATTTTGTAGAGAAAATTGTAATGAAAGAATATACAGTGGTACTTATAAAACTACTTGTATTTACATTTTAAAAAATAGAAATCATTTTGATGCCATTACATCTGTTACAGGATTTATAGGAAAAACAATTATTGTGATTACTGTAAGGTGAGTTATAAAAGAAGCGATCAGCATAAATGTTTATTAAAATGTGATAGATGTTTTATAAAAGAAAGTAATTGTGAAGGTGGTGATATCCAGTGTAATGAATGTTTTCGAAGTTTTAAAGGCGAAAACTGTTTTGAAAATCATAAAAATAAATTAAATAAATTGTCTGTTTGTGAAAGACTATGGAAATGGAAATGTTTAAAATGTAAGAGAAATATCAACAGAGATAAAAGAACACCTGAAGATCATATATGTGGAGAAAGACTATGTAAAAATTGTAGACAATGGATCTCAAAAGATCATAGCTGTTATATGAAAACAAAAAAAGCTAAGGGTGGTACCTGTAAAAATATTTGTTCTACTCAAGAATGGTGTAATATATGTCAAAACCATAGATTTCCTGAAAATTATATGTATGGTAGTATGTGTGAAAACAAATGTAATTACAAAAGTAATGACAGATATAGTTGGTGTGATGCATGTAAATATTCAGGATTTACACAAAAATATATGTTTTTTGACGTTGAAGCGAATCAAGAGACTGGAAATCATGAAGTCAATTTAATTATAAATCAAGAATTTAATGGAGAAGAAAACATATTTATGAATGAAAACGACTATTGTAAGTGGCTATTTGATAAGAAACATGCAGGGGTTATACCGTATTAACTCATAATGGGAAAGGCTTTGACTTTCAATTTATATCTAAATACTGTTTTAAAAATAAAATTAAAGTTTTTACAATCCATCCAGGAAATAAACTCATTTATACGAATGCAATCAAATATAATATAAGGTTTATAGATTCTATTGATTTTACATCGATTCCGTTAAGAAAATTTCCTAAAACGTTTGGATTAACAGAATTAGCAAGGACATTGCAGGACTGTTTTACGTAATTTTTCGGTAATAACTGAATTACAATTAAAATAAATTAATGACATTTACAAATTTATTCAAGGGAAACCCCAATTTTGTAATACAAACATTGTAAGCAAAAAACAAAATACACAGAAAATTCCATTTTAATTATAATATAAAAATCAAGGAAAATATATAAGAAAATAAACAGACCATTTTTCAAGTTTTACTTTTTCATTTGATAAAAATTTGATTAAGAAAAACTCCAAATGTGCATTCGTATATTACATTTAAGATTGATTTGGTTTCCATAGAAATTTCTTACTTTGACCTCAATACATAGACTTGTAAATTTCTTTGTTATAAAGAACTATGTCACTTCTAATTTACAGAAGAAAATTGAAGCAAATAATAAATAAAAGTCAAAGAATGTAGGGTAAAATTGAATAAATTAATACATCAGGATATTTGAGATGAATGTCTCATATTTTGTAAAAATATCAATTTCATATGTCAAGTTTTTAACTTTGAAAAATATCGAAACAACTCTATAATATCAAAACATCTATAATTTAGCAATTTTCCACAGCATAATAATATCAATAATATTATAGCGTAAAGAAAGATAAAAAGATGTAGCTGAAACGAAGTGACGGCAACGTCGTAATGCCCCGCCCATACTTACTGCTGGAACCCTGTATCAATATACACTATCCAAACACGGAGTTCATGCTACATCTCACTGTCCTATCGAGTCCTCTTCTTTTACATTCATGATTCATGCACTTTGGCTTACTACAACGGGGTTGGCAACAACATATTTAGAAATTAGAATAATAAAAACAAAACTTGATTTGGCGCGAGTTTTATTGGATTAATGACATATTATGTGCATACATCGAATCTTGTATTTTTGTACGTTACTGTTCGATAAATCAAACATACTTTTTTGAGATTATAAAATTTCTTCTCTCTGCTATCAATTCCTCTGATGTTTAAATAGCAAAATGGCAAGTTGTGAAGATTTAGAAGAACTTACAGATGTGAATACTACCGACTCAAATATCGATAATTCAGACAGATTTACCTCTAATGAAACGTTCTATAGTCCACTATGTAAATCGGGGTATTTGACTCCTTTACAGCGAAAGAAGCTTCGAGAAAAGAGATCTCTCGATGATAATTCAAGTGAAAATGACATGTTGAAACCCAGTGAAAATGACATGTGTAGTTTTAAAAAGGTAAAAAAATCTAGATTGTCTAAACAGAAAAAGCAACAATTTGGCAATACTCAAGGTAAAAGGACAATTTCTCGAAAGAAAACAAAAGAAAATATTCCTCAAATACATTGTGTGGTTTCGAAAATTTTTCACAAATCAAGAAATGACAATGTAGCAGATAAAAAATTCTTTAAAACCTCCCCGTCGAGTCGATTGGAAAAGGCCAATTTTACGATGTCTTTGGTTTTGAATAAAAAAGCTTTATCAGATTTTGACAGAAGTAACAAGATTATGTGTTCCAATGCAAGGAAAAAAGTGTTGCACAAAAAATATGCACACAATTCCGTTATAGAATCTGACAATCAAGATTTTGATTCCGTTCATTCTCAGTCTGAAACTTCCATTAATCCATGTGTGATACGTGTTCAACCAATTAATCAAGAACCTACATCTAATTTCTCTGATAAAGTAATAGAAAATACTGATGTCTCTTCTAAAAGTGTTTGCCTTTCCAATGAGAAAGGTGCAGACCTGCAATTTTCAGAAGAGAAGTCTATTTTTGACTTTGATTGGCCTTCAGATGAAATTCTTTTGAAGAGACAAGAAAAAGCAAGAGCTGTCATTAAGGAGAAAAGTATTCTAAAGGAGTCCAATGTTCTTGAAAAAACTATGGAAATTGAAAATCAAATTCTTCTGAACAATTGTAGTAAGTACCTAGTGTATATAAACACAAATATTTACCAAATTTATAAATTTGAGTTTTTAAATGTTGATGTATGATTTAATACTGTGATCTTGATTAATAGGATAGTTAACTGGCATCTCTATTATTATTATCAGTCATCTCTATATTAAAAAAAGGTAACCAATGCCGCTGTTTGATAAATTTTGTATTCCTCAAGTTTTACTGTCACATACCACACAATCTATAGTATACAAAAATATGAAATTTGGTACATTTGTATAGAAATATTAAGGGAATAAGCATATTGATATAAGGCTGAATTTCTGATATTTGTCACTTTTCAGATTCCAAAATAAATTTTCTTTAACTTCATAGTTTATAGAAACTTTTACTTAGAATATGTTTTTTAAGATTTCTATTAGATGACTGAGCTGTTTAGCATAATTAAATGGAATTTTAATGCATATTTTGAATGTAAACTTGATAATAACATCATTTTGGTGACAACACATCTTTTTTGTGCCTAAAATATGCAAAATATCAAAACTAGATTTTTTGTGCACCAACTCAAGTAAATAATGCAAACATATAATTTCTAATTCTAATGCATAATGTGTAAATATTCGGTAATTATTTTGCAAAAATATAATTTTTTCAATGAAATTCCTCTTTAGGTGTAAATTTTTCGATCATAGTTTTTCTGTAAATGGATTTTTCTGGCCTCATTTTTGCAAATGGATAACATCATTCATGGTTGATCCTTTCAGTTTCTTAGAATTCTAATAATTTAATATATATTTTTTATGAGGGAAAATATTTATGTCACCTGAATAACATGATGTCGCCTAAATGACTATTTTTATGAAAGGGCTAATTCAGGGGTGTCCAACCCAAATGACCCTGCGGGCCACTTCGGAAAAACATTATAGTCCCGCGGGCCGCATATATATATATATATATATATATATATATATTATTGCCAATGGCCAGGCACTTGACTCATCGTCATTCGCCCATAATTCGGGCATTTATTAAATGATCCATTTAGCCGTCCTAGGGACGTTGCCCCAGGCGCACCAGAGGAGGGCGGAACACACTGCGCCCACAACACATCAACATCCATGCCTTACGTGGAGCTCGAACCCACAATGTGGCGCTCGAGCGATTTCTTTGGAAACGCATGCCTTGACCACTCGACCACCTCGTCGGCCCGAGGGCCGCATATAAAAATACATATCTTTATATTAGACTTGGACACATTGCAAACATTTATTGGAGTGAAAATTTAAAGCAGAATGAATTATTATTATTGTTTTCATTATTTTTCATGTATGCAAACATACATAATATAATAATAATAATGCAATGATCGAATAATGTTAAATTTATTTAATTAGTGAGATATTTGTTTCTCAACTCTTTCACTTAGTTTTTGCAAGTCGATCTCAATGCGTGTATTTGCACATCGTAATTGATGTTGCAGGGTTTCGTCCGTTAAGTTCGAACGCGATTTATGTTTGATAAATTTCATTTTTGAAAATAACGATTCACAGGTGTAAGTTGATCCAAAAGCGCTCACAACTTTTTGTGCCAGATCTCTCAAATAGGAAAATTTTTCTTTTGTGACATAAGTGTTATAAAAATCTATTTTTTATTCTGATGTTTCAAAAATGTATTTTAATTCATTATTGCATTGTAAGTCGATCAGTTCCATTTGGAGATATTCTGGGGCCGACTCGACATCGACGTGAAAGGGAGATGAATATATTTCAAATAATTTTTTGTATTTGTCTGAATTAGTGAAGCGACTCTCAAAAGTAGCTGCAAGTTTGCTTATTTCTTTTGCGTATTTGATGTAACTGATACATTTTGAATTTTTTAATTCTTTCATCAATGGCAAGTGTTGAACGTTATTATTTTTCAATTGAGATTCAGATAGCAGTAGTTTCTTCTGAAATGCTTTGATGTGATTAAATGCATCGATTATTAAATTATTCCTTGTAATGATGTATTTAATTGATTGAGTTTTTCGATGATATCTACTAAAAAGCATAAATCCAATAACCATTCATCATTTCTTAATTCTGGTACTGGTATTTGCTTGTCATTCATAAACAAGTCAATTTCTTGACGTAACTTATAAAATCGCTGTAAACATCTTCCACGACTCGAGCATCTGACACGACTGAAGTATACAACGTCACCATATTCACAATCTAATTCTTTTACGAACTCCTTAAATTGTCGATGCTAGAGTGCATGTGATCGAATGTAATTCACTGTTTTTATGACTACTTGCATAACATGATTCATCGATAATACTTTGGCACATAGATTTTGTTGATGAATCACAATGCAATACTCCCCACTTCTAAGTATGTATAAAAACAGAAGCAACGTGATAAAATAGAAACAGTTATGGGATTTATCTGTTACAAAACACTACACTAAAAACAAAAATATTGCACAAAATAATCGTATTTTGTAAAGTTGTAATGAATCTCGCGGGCCGCAAAATTATTCAAGGCGGGCCGCATGCGGCCCACGGGCCGCGGGTTGGCCATCCCTGGGCTAATTAATCAGTATCTTATAAAAATGCAGCATGCATTGAATCATTGAAAAATAACTTTTATTTTGTTATACCACAAATTAACTAAAATATTTTACAAGAAATGGTAAAAATTATTTAACACATAACATTACAGCCTAAACACTAGAACAAATGAAAATTAAATATTGCCACTATCACCCTTGCAGAGTTTTCACTCAGGTGGAACCGAACCACCCATAGGTAGGGGGGGGGGTATGGGGGGCACCACTCAAGTGGGAGGAGGGTTGCCAGAAACGAAATGGGATTACCTGATTGTGGAAAAATTGTACCAATAATATCGCCAAATAAAAAGTCTTTATATACTAAAACTATATTCAAAATTTTGCCTAATTCAGATGAAATTTTTCAATTTCAACAATTTTTATATTATTAATGTTGAACATTTTATCAGAATTTTTATATTATATAAGACTGATTGAGATAGTTGCATCATTTCCTAAGTAGGATGAGATTTTTTTTATGGAAAAGAAAATGATTCATAAAAACAGATGATCTCACAAAAATTATTAATTTGTGCATAATGCTATTTATGTCGGTATCAGAGTTGGACAATAGAAAACAAGGAGTGTGAGTTGAGTGATAGAAAAATATAGGAGTTAAGTGTTGAGTTGAATAATAGAAAAATATAGGAGTTAGTGTCGAGTTGAATAATAGAAATATATAGGAGTCAGTGTCGAAGATTTGAGGTTCTAATTCCACAGCCCTGAAAATAAGATTATTTTTGTTTATATAAATTTAAACACAGACAGAAGCAGAACTAATGTAATAAGCTAACTCACTAGTTCTTTGCATATATCATTTTAAATATCTGATTGAATATTTTAGTATTATAAAATGGGGTAACTTGAATCTAAAAATTAATAGGAAAATCAACCTCCTTTCTAAAATACATTTGCAGATATACTAATTAAAATTTTATCACCTCTACATCATACTCATATATATATAGAAGTGACAAAATTTAGTTTATAAGTGCATTTAAAATATAAAATTTATTTTTAGGTTCAAGTTGCCCATTCTTACAATAATTTTGTGCACAATTCTGAAACATTGAAATATTTCACAGCATATTTTAAAATTTATCTAATTTTATTGTTGGACTGAAAAATGAAAATTTTGTTCAATAGTTGAATTTATTTTTATAGAACTCTAAGTAAAACATCTACAAGGCAAATTTGTGCATGTATAAAATGCACTTTCTAAATTTTATCCCGTGCTAAAACAAATATAAGTACATGTTTCTTATATTAAAATTAATTTTACTTTTAGCTGCTCCAGTAAAACTCTTTCCAATATTTCAAATGGCTATTAAAAAGCAGAAGAATTTTCAAGATTGCAAAAGGTAATAATTTAGAGCTCGTATTTACTCATAACTGCTATGTTAATCAGCATTTTTAAAAACTGAATTGAATAAATTCTATTTCACTATTTGAAAACTGAGAGTCAAATATATCTCACAAAATTCATTCCATTATTTTTTTTCCTTCTTTTCTTTTTTAAAAATTTTTCAATTTCTGGCTATTTTATATTTATGTTTAAATAGTGCAATATAGTACAATAACTTTAATAGAAGTTTTAATTTTTCATCATTTCAAACATTTAATTTTTTACATTCTTCTTTTCAATGGTGTGTTATATAGAGGGTGTTACCGAAACAAACACATTTCGTCAAAGAATGCATGGTCGCAAGTTAAGCTGATGAGGGAGCTTTCCATTTCCCCACACACACACCGTCTTCCGGGGTGCGGTAGCCCATTGGTTGGCGCGCTGGAGTTGCACTCGGTAGACCCGGGTTCGATTCCAGCCACTGCCAAAACTGCCGCCGTGTTCACGCGGAGTACGATCACGTTAAACATGTGGGTCCGTTAGTCCTTCCGAGAGGTTGGTGGTAGGGGAAGGAGGGTACGGTCCCTGTGGATGCCTCCCCCACTGGGTTCCGGTCTAAATTGGGTGGCACTTCCCGGCCGTTCAAACAGTTGCCTTACACCTTTCTGGTAGGTCGGACGGTCTGGGTCTCAACAACAACAACACACCGTCTTCCGCAAGGCAAAGACATAGAGTGCTTTCAATCATGCTTATAAAAGTGGTGATTTTCACATACACCATCATTAGCGACTTGGTATGAATCAGTATATGAATGATGTTATTTTCGTCTATGGTCTCACCAACGGTAATGGAAGGGAAGCCTAAAGGCTTTACCCAACATGCCTGATCACAGAATGTTTCATTACTTGCACTGCAACTTTTTGAAAGGGGATCCTTCAATACCATTTTGCATGATACAGGTCATGGAAGAAGTGTAAGAACTCCGGATATGACAGAAGAGATTCTGCATCAGGTAGGTGATCCTGACACTAGTACGATAGCTGTAGGCCTTAGCACAGGTGTGCCTCATACTATGGGTATTCGCCCTTTTG
This sequence comes from Amaurobius ferox, assembly GCA_951213105.1. Classification (NCBI taxonomy): domain Eukaryota; kingdom Metazoa; phylum Arthropoda; class Arachnida; order Araneae; family Amaurobiidae; genus Amaurobius; species Amaurobius ferox. Next base: position 161,043,849 of record OX578136.1, on the reverse strand, counting down.
AGCAGCTTTTGTAATTGTAATTAAATTTCAATATTCACTTATCTATCAATGTTTGTAAATTTGATTTAATTTTTTGATCTTGAGCATTTGTTGATGTTTTGTTATTTATTTTGTCATAAATACAGCTTTTTTTTAATTTTTTGTGCCATTCATAGTCGAAATACATGTCTGCCTACTCCTCATTTGTATACTGATTCTCGTATACTGCTAATAATGGTGCATGCGAAATCCATCGTTTTTATATGCACGCTATATTATTGCCTTGCGAAAGACGGTGTGTGTTGAAGGCCCAGACCACACGACCAACCCTAGGGTTTGCGGTAGCAAGATGTATGGCCGGAAGACTGTGTGTGTTGAGACCCAGACCGTCCGACCTACCAGGGAAGACTGTGTGTGTGGAGAAACAGAAATCGCTCTCTAGCACCTAGTCGCTTTATTTGCGATTATACATTTTTTGATGAAAAGTGTTTGTTTTGAAGTGTTCTATCACCCCTTTAAGTTTTTGGGCGCGGTAGCCCATTGGTTAGCGCGCTGGAGTTGCACTCGGTAGGCCCGGGTTCGATTCCAGCCACTGCCAAAACTGCCGCCGTGTTCATGCGGAGTACGATCACGTTAAACATGTGGGTCCGAAAGTCCTTCCGAGAGGTTGGTGGTAGGGGAAGGAGGGTACGGTCCCTGTGGATGCTTCCCCCACTGGGTTCCGGTCTAAATTGGGTGGCACTTCCCGACCGTCCAAACAGTTACCTTACACCTTTCTGGTAGGTCGGACGGTCTGGGTTTCAACCCCTTTAAGTTTGTTCCAATAATTTTGAAACATCCTGTATATGATCTAGACATCAGTTTTTTTTTGTTTATTATTTTTAAATTAAAACTATAAATGTAAAAAAATAGTAAGAAATGACTCACTTTGATTCATACTTTTGAGTTGTAAGAGTCACTTTGGCTTGCAATTTTGCAAGCCAAGAGATGTAAAATTGCACCTCTGTAACTACGTCATAATCATATAAATATGGTGTAATTTCAATTGTTTCTTGTAATTTTCTGTTTTTGTTTGTAATGTACATAAGCATTTGAGGTAGACATATGCTCACAAACAATCAAGCAGTTCTTGCCTTAAATATTAGTTGAATCTGTCCGAATTTTAATATCTGTTTCTTTAGAATCGGCTGTTCAATGTAATGCTCTCCCTTTTCTACTCTGACCCATGGCCATAATAGAGTTGCCTTCTAACAAACACATACATTTTCTTTCTCCAAAAAAAAGGGGAATCTACCTCTTGATTTCAATGATCTGGGGAGGGTGGAAAAGGCATTTTTGTTATTTGAGCATCCTATTCTAAAGGAACAGACTATAGTTCATTGTACATGTAATAATGTAATAATCAATACACTTTTAAATCATTATACTCAGACTGCATATTTATTGTATATTTTGCAAACTGTATATTTATTTTGCATTTAAGTTTGGTGTTCCAGTTAAATTTATTATATTTTATTTTTTTAAATGCAATTAAGCAATGAAATGTGTCAATTTGTATTGTAATTATTTTATGTAATTAACAAAAATACATTTATAGGGATTTAAAAATTAAGTAATTATTTTATGAAGTGGATATTTTTAGTTTAGAATGTGATTTAAAAGAAGTGCAAATTTTAACAATATTCTAATTTATATTCGTAAAAAAATAGTTTTTGTTCTACTTTAAAAAAATTCAAGAATCTGTCCTCGCTATAAAAAAAATCTGATGTGGGTATGCAGCATATCATGCAATGACTTTACTTCTTTCACAGCAAAATGTTGATGTTCAAGGTCTATGGTACAATGTTATATTTCACTAAATTCCGTTCTGAATTTGTCACTAAGTATAGAGCAGGACATTTCTCATATACTAGCTTTAATAGGTTTGAGTTCAATTAATAGATGTCATCTCTCAGAATGGAATGAGTTAGATCCACGAGAATGATGTTAAAATTTGACCCACAATATTGGTATGAACTATCAACCTATTTTATGATACACTTTATTAATTTTATGTAGTTTTTTCGATAAATTTTTCCAAAAGTAAACTATATCTTAAAATTTCTCAATTTTTTTCTTTAAATTTATCTGAAAATATACTATCCATAGTATACAATTATGTATGATATGATTATTTGTTGAACATTTTTTAGGTCCTGAATTTTTCAAAAATTCATTTGAAAATTTTAGAGTCTTTCAAACATTTATTTGATCACTTTTAAAATCAATATTCAGTAATCACTTGGTAATAATACATATTTTTAAAACTCTTAGTTCATGATTTATCATGTCTAGGGCCCGACTTAGCCTAATTAGGGCCCAGGGTAGATATTCCTTCGAGGCCCCCTCCTTTTCTTGATATATATGAAGTGAGTAGAAATATTTTATCATAAACACACTTGCATTCTAGAAAAGGGTATTAAATATGAAGCTCTTACTTACATATTTTAATGGAATTTATATTACTGACAACTTTCTCATCATAGCCAACATCCTCTAGATCTTGAAATCTTACAGTCATATATATATATATATATATACAGAAATACAATCCCAAAAAGTATGAAATGTTGACTTTAAACGTACAATGTAATTTAATCGTAAATCACTTGAACAGATACAGATTATTAAACTCATCTATTACAGATTTTAATAAATGCATGATGCATTTAATCAACGGAACTCGGGAACAATCATATCCCTTCCGCTTTGTACAGCACTATTATGATGTTTTTTGCAGAAATTATAGTGATAAAAATTATGTTAATTTATCCAACATCATACAATACAACTCAACTCTTACCTAGGATTATCTGATTGATACACATCCAGATGGCTCTATAAGTTAGACACGACTTTTTTATGTATGCTTTCCTATTCGAAGTTTATACGCTTTATGCAACTCTTCCATGATTCTCGTCTTGCTGGTTAGTAAAATTTCCAATTTTTGTTATTTTGATCATTTTTATGTTGTCTGGGATTCGGCCATTTTTTCCCCACGGGCATGATCGATTGTTTCGGGCGTGCAGTGTCTCTGGGAGCGTTTTCATGAAGTCAAAGCTAGCTTCTAACCAGGAAATAGGGGTCGCAATCCCCCTTGACCTTTCTGCAACCCTGTAAACACAATCATTCCACCTATATATTTTCTTTTTTCATTTTAAATCTTATATATATATATATATATATATATATAATAATAGTTTGAAAGTCCAACGAAATATATATATATATATATTTCAAATGAATCTTTTTGTTGAGCAAACCTATAATTAATTTTTCAGTGTTTCAATTGTTTAATTTGGGGCCTGGGGCAGCTGCCACGTATGTCCTTGTGTTAGTCAAGCCTTGATCATATTCACAGATTCATAGACACACAGCAAACATCAGTTCAAAAATGTTCAATGAGAGTTCAGGGATGTTTAATTCAAGGATAATTAATGAAATTGTGACCAAGTACTTTTAAACGATGATAAAGAACAGAGATTCAGTAAAGTGAAACTTTGAAAACAAAAAGGAAGTAAAAAATCAAAATCAAAACTGCTCTTTTCCAGATTTAGAATGAAGAAAATTGTTTATACAATGTCGTGACACCAACGGGTGGCTCAAGAGTATCAAAAGTATACACAACATCATGTTAAAGAAACTTTGTGGTAAAAGTGCATCTGTACCTTAAAGTGTTTGTGAAGAGTGGATCAAGGTTTTCCCTTCTTTCGTGCAAGGCTATGAGCCAGTGGATGTTTTCCACACTGATGAAACAGGACTTTTTTTCCAATGTTTACCCAACAGAATAGTGATATTTAAGGGAGAAAAGTGCTGAGGTGGTAAACAGGGTAAAATATGTGTAACACTTAATAGTGGTGTAACATACTGTTAATAGCTTATAAAAATTGAAGTGAAAAACTTCTACCACTGATGATTGGTTGTTCTGCAAAGAAAAGGGTTTCTTAAAAGTAAAATTGTTTCCAAGCAAGAAAGAATATCTAGATGACAAATGAAATCATCAATGACTGGTTTGAAGGAATCAGCAAATCTATGGGTTTGAAAAATGGAAAATTCTTCTATTTATGGATAACTGCAATAATCCTTCCAACCTAAAGATGTCACTATAAAGTTTTTGCCTAATAAACACTATATCCGTGCTTTAACCCCTCAATCAAAGGATCATTTGAAGTTTCAAAGTGGGATGCAAGTGAGAACTGGTTCAGAAACTTCTAAATGCCATCAACAATAACCTTTTCCGCCATCAATATTTTCGATGCAATGAGGATGACAGACTATACTTAGATGACTGTACAAAGAAGACAATCAAGAACAGTTTTCTAAAAGCAAGATTTAAGCAAAGAAGCAACGAGGAAGAGGAGAAACAACAAAAAACTGTTGGCACAGTGCTTGAAGTAGAATTCAATGAAGTAAATTCGAAAAGTGGATGATCGTCATGAATAAATTTAATCTTGGTGTTTTATTCAAAGACTCTTTGAACGTGGATGATTCCATTTCAGCATATGGCATGTTAACGGATGCAGAGCTCATATACAACGTAAGAAGAGTTTCTGCCACTTAAATAGAGGAACAGACTGATTCACTTAAAGATTGTACCACAAAAGAAGTGGAGAAGGCCATTGAAATGTTGAGAACTTTCCTTGAATCTTGGGAAGATATTAGTTTAGTCACAGCTATTAGTAACCTTTAGAAAATTGTCCAGTCAAAGAAAGTCAGGTGTTAGAAAGTATTGACAGACTATCTTTTTCAGATGTGTCAAAAATGTTTTATTTATCCTAATACTTGCTATTGTATTAATAAAATACCTTCAATCAAACCTGTTATATAGAAACCACTATCTCAAATTTAAAAATATATATGAATTTAAAAACTCCTTTACTAAAGTCTGACTTAATAAATAGAAAATATCAATAATACCCTTAACCTTATTTCATCCTAAGTCAGCAATTATTAAAATACAACCCACAGTGTATTGCTATCTATCTGTTAAATTTATTTTTCTATCATTTTCCTTTTCATTTAGAATAGGTAAATTAAAATTGTGTGCTTATCAATACCATTTGACTAATACTATTCTTTTTTACAGAATAAAAACATTTTTATTCCATTGCTTTACAGTTTTCAAATAAAGTTTCATGAAAAATCATTGGCTCAAATAGTTTTCTGTAGAAGGTCAATTTTGTGTTTTTGCTATCTTGCCAATTCTTGGGTCTAGAAATTTGACACATGAATACAATATTGGCAGTGACGGTTTTTCATAATGATGAAAGATGTGTGTGTGTGTGTTGTCTGTAGAGGGGGAAATCTATGTGTCATGCGAGTATGGAATTTGATACACAGGTACTTCAGGACCCAGGAAGGTGCACTTTACCGATATTTTTTTTAATTAGTTTTTTAGTTATTTTATGTTTTAGCATGATTTTGTGCGATATTCACACAAACTGGTTCCTTAGCAACTGAAAATATTATCAGAGTTTCCATCTTTATGTCATCAGAAAGATCGAAGAATGTCCTTTCCAGTGATGTTTGAACCACATCCGTAGTTCAATTTCTTCATATTTTATTTTTTTTTTAAATACATTAAAATTTGAATTTTTATGTTATGTGATACCTTCATCCAAAAAACTAAGGTTAGCACAAAAGTAATTTATTTTTTTGTCATTTTCTGAAGTGAGGAATGCTGCAAGATGTTCCACAGCAGGTCCACCCGACAATGAATTTAAGCCACACCTATAGAAACCTATAGAAGGAAGAATTTTTTTGGAGAATCGTTTATTTTTTTTTTAGCTTTCAACGTTTGTGGAGCGGTGCTCTTTGTACTTAAACTAAGGAGTTTGCATTTTATGATAATTTAGATTGAAACTGATTTGGCGACTTGGAAACTGGGTGGCATTATTTAAGTAGTGAGCACTTATCTAAGATCTAGGCAACACTGACTAATTCCTTCCTGACTCTTTCCTAATAATGAATAAATATCAAATTAAAAAAAAAGATTGGATAAAATGTGTAGATTTGTGTACAAACAAATATACTTTCAATTTTATATTCATACATATTTATATATTTGATTACATTGTTATTTTCTATTTTAAATTTATTTTAAAGTTTATTTGTTGTGGAGATATTTGTATAAGTGATTTTGTTAAACATGCATTCAAAACAATTCTTTACTATTTCAGAAATGAGAAGAACATGGTTAAGTTTGTTAAAGATTCATCTTCGGGTGGTGAACAAATGATTATTGATGCTGGTCAGAAAGATATTGGAGCTAAAATCTGCAGTACATGCAATATGATTTACACAGTAGGCTTGGAGAAAGATGAAAATCTGCATGCAAATTATCATAATATGTACCTTGTCAACTTAAAATTTCTTGTAAGTTCAGGTTTATGTGATACAGTGTAGTAAAGTGTCTAAAATCTGGCAATCTATTTAGTCTATAAAACTTTCTAATACTTTAAGAAAGCTTTCTAATACTTTTACTGCTTTTCTAAGAAAGCAGGCATATGAAAATTCGCTGACTACATTTGTTTCAAGGGAGTTATGATCCCTCTTTGATCCTTAAACCCCCCCTCGAAGCAATTATAGTCAAGTTTTTATATGTCTGCTTTTATTAAGGAAGTATTAGAGTTTTATTCTCACAAGCAGCAGTTTTATTTATTGTGCTATATTTAGTCTATTTCATTTAAAATTTAAATCATTCAATTTGTTGAATTAGGTATGAAGTTAGGTGATAAAACACTAAAGCTATATACAACAGACCTTGATATAGTAAATCATGCTGTAGTACGATAATATGATTTTATCACTAAAGATACGTATGTTTTCCTCTATTTATCCCCTTTTCCAGACAGAAGAAGGAAAATTTTTTCCCCCTTTGAAAGATTATTTTTTCAGAGAGGTTTCTGATTTCTCCTAACAAATTCCCCTATTTTTTAATTTTTGAAAAAGTGAAGTTAAATAAAAGTTGAATTTATTAATGATAATTATGTGTGAAATTCAGTCTACCATTTTTTTCAGGTTTCCTTACTTTTAATTGAAAGCAAAAATTCCTGAACTGCATAAAAGGTTTCTACCGGTTTCATAATAATACATTTTCCTTCGCAAAAAAAAAAAATATATATATTAATTAGCAACATCAGGGGTGATGGAGTATTTTTTTTAAATTAAATTGTCCCTGAAAATACGAAATTTTCAATTTTACCATACTTCTTTGAAATCCTGTGTATATTTTTTTTCATCGCATCATTTAAAAGTATGTAATTACTATGCTGGCAAATGGTCACGAAATTAGAAATAATGTTGCAAATTTATAGATCTGAGTTTTCCTGTTCTTACATCTGGAAATCCTTTTTCTTGCAATGGCGAAATGGGTGCTCGTAAACGGCGATTCTCATTGCATCACAAGAGATGTCCAATGATTACCTTTCTGCCACTTTTACAATCTAATTATATTGATCAAGATTTTTATAAATATTTCATGTTATATACAATAAAATTAACATTTCAAATGTATTATTAATGATATAAAGGGCTTTTTTGTAACATCATAAAAAAAAAAATGCATTTGTACACAAACCTCTGTATATTTTTTTTAATTGTAAAAATATTTCCCACGTATGCAATCAATCTGTTTATGTGAACTAAAATATTGATAATTATTGCATGTTGTATACAAAAAAGCTATTTTTCAAATGTATGAGCTATTTTCAAACAAATGAAATGAAGGGCTATTGTGTAACAATATGGTGAAAAACCACTTGTGTATGTGTTCCTCTGTATATTTTGTTAAATTGTAAAAATATTTTCCACTTATGCAATCTGTTTGTATTTACTAAAATTTTGTATTTGTTATGTATTATGTTATAATTATGTATTTTATGCAGAAAAACTATTTTTCAAATGTATTATTGATGAAATGTGGACTATATTCTGAATATCAGTATTAAAATAACAATTTGGGTACTAAGGGATGTAACTATTTAAAATTAATAAATTAGAATTTTGGTTTTATCTATTATTCTATTGCAATATAGTTTGTATTCTGTTAAGATACTGATTTGTTTATTTAACCTGTCCATTTAAATATTTAACTGGTTTTCCTTAATTTAAACTGCAAAATATAGGACCACCCCTTAATTAAATTTGAAATATAACTTTGCAATATGGTTTTTATCTTTATACTGATATATAATTGTTGAACGTTTTTGTGAAATATATCTAATATTTACTTTTGATATCTATAACAGCATAACTCTCGAAATGTTATCTTACGGCATGCATTTTTTGGTGAAGTCACAAAAATGTCGGTAAAAAGTTATGAATTTGCACTTGATCTGCAGACGCAACACCCTATTATGTAAAGATTTGGATAATTTATTTGTGAACACCAACAGATTCAGGTATTTTTACTCAACAAATATGAAGAAAGGCTCATTATTTATCGTGTTAAAAAACTCTTCAAAATATGTTTTTATAGCATACAAATGTTTGAGAGGTAAACAAATGATGTTTTAATTTCATGTAAGCAACAGTGATAATATGTAGGCTGAATTTGTGTTAGATATGCAATTTATGTTTGTGAGTAAACACGGCTCATAAAATTGAAATAAAAATAGGATGAAGTGGCGAATACATAGCATAAGGATACAATATTGCAGATAGAATATTCTATCAACCTCAGATTAGTTTATTTATTTTTCAGGATTCGTTGCTTTTGCTACTAATTTGGCAATGCTCTATAATTTTGTAATTGACTTTTTTTTTCTCTATCTCTAAAAAGGAGCGAGATAGCCCTCACCTCCTGTAAAAAGGGGGGGTTCTCATTGTGTAGCGCTATAAGGGTTTCCTATGCAGCTGCATTAAAAAAATAATCGCTCAAGAAATTTACACTACATATATAGTTTCCTAGACACCCTGTATAATATTACAAAATGGTCAATAAAAGCATTGCGTTAGGAAAATATAATTATTTTAACTTTGCCCCTTAATAGAGGTAAATGTAATCATTGAATCAGAGCACACTTGGTTACAAATTTTATGACTTTTTGAAAATGTTGCTAGATTGACAAAAATGTTGCCAAATGTATAAAAATTGTGCAAAATTAACAAAAATGATGCCAAATTGAAGTCCATAAGTAGGATTTTGATTTTAAATTTTATGCATGGATTGCAATTAAAACCATTTAATAAATGGATGGTATATTAAATATATTTTCATAGAGTCTGATTGTGTAAATATCCCACAAATGTTGTGAGCTTGGCAACAAACTTGGTGCGTGACTGTTTAAAACGATGTCAAATTGACAGAAATGTCACCAAATTGAGTCCAATTGGGAGAAACCAGCCCAGCTTGAGACGAAGATGAGTTGTTTACAACTATACACTTGCTCTATTAAGAACCACTGATCTAAACGATACAAAATCTCAAAGCTATATTTATAATTTCTGGGGCTCAAAATACACTGAAAATACTACCACCACAGCTCAAGTATTGATTGAAGATGGCATCATAATTATACACACATCTTTGATCAAAGAAACAATGGAACTTTAGATTTACAAATGAAAGAGGAAAGTGGGACATCTCTGGACACCTTAATTTTAAATACAGATTTGAGATTAAAATCTTTCTATTTTATGTACCACTAGATCTTATATATTTGCTGCTATGCTTTTAAAGCTCCGCTGTAAATAGGTCATAATTTATCAATCGTTTTTACTTTCCCTGTAGTACCTGGTAATGTATAGGGAAAGTATTGGAATCATGCCGAAAATCGTTTTGACGGCTCTACACATTTCGAGATCTTTAGAATACGAAAAAACTATTTTTAGCGTGACGTCTGTGTGTGTATCTGTCTTTCTGTCTGTGCAATGTATGTATCCGCTCTAACTCAAAAACTAATGGACCGAATTTCGTAAAATTTGGTAGATAAGCCACTTGGGTGTGACCCTGGTGCTGATTAGTTTTTAGTATGATTCGGGATAAAATTACCAATCTGTTTTTGCGAACTGATCCGCAAAAATTGCCTGTATCGACTCTAGCTGAAAAACTAATGGACCGAATTTTACAAAATTCGGTAGATAAGTCGCTTGTGGGTCACCCTGGTGCTGATTAGATTTTGGTACAATTCGGAAAAAAATAACCTGACTTTTCTTGTGAAATGGCCCGCAAAAATCATCAAAATCTAAAATAAAAACTACATATGCTGAAATATATCCATTAAATGCTTGTTTTATACGTAATTTTTAACGAAGAAAAGAATAAGATCAACCCCATTACACTAAGACTAGCCGTTTTCGAGATATTTTAGTTTTTTATATTTTCTCTACGCCACCTTTGAAAATAAGCCCAGTTACCAAATGAGGACGAACATTGAATTAAAAGTGAATCAAATTTAATTAAAATAAAGAGAATTTGGATATAAGTCTGCAGGGAAAGTCTTGTGCTGCCCACATCAGATTTTTAGTTTTTATAACAGTCAAATAATTTTATGTAAATTTTGTAGATGATATCTTTGGAATTAGAATTTAATTTAATTTAAATAAAATTGCATATCGAAAAAACAGGCATATTTATTGTGAAATTAGATGTAAAATGGTAATTGTAGTGTTAAGTCTATAAACTTGGGAACCTTCTGGAAGAATTTGGCTTGTTGGAGACTTTGGGATACATGGTAGTGGAGCATCTTGTGATACCTGATGGAATTGTTTCTTGCAATGACTGCTGTATGCAATTATTTTAATTTGCTGTTTATATATACAAAATTATTTGTTACTCAAGAAGCCTCTAAATTTTTTATTTGTTAAAATGATGGATTTTTTTCCTGATTTTCACTGTAAGTTCACAAATGTGCATTGTATAAAACTAATTGTTTCTACTTAAATTAAGAGACCTGTGTGTTGTTAAGAGACTGTGTTAAATTGAGCAATTTAGCCAAAAATTCCTCTCAGAAAAGTTGACAATAATGCTTTCCCATTAAAAGGTGCATTGCCAGGTGAGGCTAGAGGTCTGCACAGGCTCGGACTTGGCCCGTGAGCTTAGGCTCGAGTCAGGTTTTAAAAAGTTCGAGTTGCGTCAGATAAAAGAAAAAACCAAAAATAGATCAAATTTTAAATTGAAAATTTTCTAAAGTCTTCGTGTCCCATATTAATTAATAAAAGTTTGCTCTGTACAGAGAACACAGATGGATAATTTAGAACCAGATACAGAAAAATAATAATTTAAGATAGAAAATTTAAGACTTATTTATTAGAAGGCATTCCAAAGTCAAAATAGCACATAGCTCTTCGTAACTTTCACCTGCTGATTTGAAATGTATGTAATATAATTTGTGTATGGCAAGTTATGATCATGATACGAGACAACAGTGTGTTAGCTTTAGACAGGCTGCTTCAATGTATTTAAAAAAATAAGACTGGGTTTGGAGTGTTTTTGGGCTCGGGTGAATAAATTAAAAAAAATTGTCAGGCTCATGTCGGGTCAAATCTATATATTTTTGGGCCAGACCACATAAAATGTTATAAATTAGACTGTGCAGATCTCTTAATGGGGCACCTTTGTATACTGGACGGGTTCTGAAAAAAAATCTATTATCTCTATATAAGACATTTAAAGTGGATTATACTTTCATCTTATGTATAAAAGTATTTAATTTGTTGTTTTCCCTAATTTAATTATTAACAGTCAGAACAATGCAATTGGTCATTCAGTCTGTCTTAATCAACATTAAAACATCATGTTCAGCTCTTTATTATTTGTCATAATTTACAAAAAGCTAGTGTGAAACACAACATAGTGCTTTTTAATAAAATAAGTTAAAACTAGATTTAAATTAATATTCTGTTTGCTTTATCCAAAGAAGAAATTTCTGCATATTTGTAGATTAAATGCACACTAATAATTATATTGCAATATTGAAACATTTGAGCTGTTTAATATCTTACATTGAATATTAAAAAGACTATCCTATTCTAGGGTTGGAAGGAAGAAAATGTGATTGGCGAATATTGCGATGGCCGAATTGTTATGGTGAGGAGAGATGACAAAATCATGAAACTAAAGAAGATTGCAGATGTTCTAGAGATTGCCAACAGGTTTATTTATTTATTTTTGTAATATCTCTTGGAAACACTTTCTGTAAAACTATGATGCAATAGTTTTTTTTTCTTTCAAGACACTTACATTTAACCAAGTGTTTAATTTAATTTTTCCCCCTGTTTTTCAAGTTTTTGAATGTTTTTAGATATAGAAAAGCATTTCCTCAATTTAAATATGTAAGGAGGTTGTAGAGAGTACAAGTAAAAACTTCCGCAACAGTAGACATATGCAAAATTTGAAATTCTTTTAAATTAAAGATTGTTTTGATATTAAAGCTGCCCAAAACATCAAAACTGCTATATTTTCTTTCATAGTAATTTTTTCTTTTTTCCTAGTTTTCGGACGATCTCAGAAAGGAAGTAATAAGTTGATCTGTGGAATTTGTCTCATCTTTAAAGTAATAAAGAATGCTTTTTGTCCCTAAATTGGTACTTCATTAGCAGAATCAAAAGATAAAAAGAAATTAAAAAGTATTCCCTTTCTTCTCTCTCCTGAAGTGAACAAAGTAAAAAGAGACAGGGGGAAATTGTTGAATAATGCTCTCTTACCCCGTAAAGTATTTTTTGTTTATGAAGTTTTAAATTTTGCTAAATTATTCTAGTGCATGACTGAGAGTTCACAAGCATATTTTTTGATCCATCTTCTTCCTTTAATTATCATGCAATAGGCAGGCTAAGCTTACGTATTTTCATATTTAGGCTAATCAGACATGTGATTCTTCCGCGAATTAGCGGAAATCCACGAATTTCATTTTATTGACTGTCTGAATTCAGTGAATATATTTTTACTTTTTATTATCCGTGATTACAAAATCACAAAAAAATGTTCTGTCAAAGGACAAATTTCCAAGGGTCAGTTAATGATACATTTTCTTTCCGTAATCGCAGTGAAAATCCACTCTTCAAATAGGTGCTCTCTATTTCTTTAATGATATATCAGTAGTAAAAAGGGCAACCTGAAAGTGGATATAAAAAAAAAAACTCCAAAATAATTCGCACAGAAACTCCTGTCCTTCCGCCAGCTGTAAACTGCAATATGTAATTCCTGGACCCCTTTAACTGGGATAATGGCTGATGAACAGTTAATGTGGATTTTCTGCTGTGTTTATGCACAAGAATTTTGTGTATTAAAAAAAAAAATCTACAAAAAATATCAATATTTAAGAATTTCTCTTTAAGAAAAGATTTTTTATACAATTTTATTGCATTGCATTATATATTCGATCTCTAATCGAACATCAAAGCATCAAGTAAGTAAACAGGGGGGAAACCTAGCCATCGCAGAAATGCACAACCTCACTTATTAGTTAGTGTTCACGGAATTTCAATGTCATCTCATTTCGGTTTTCAAGACTTATGTCCATGGGCATCGATATATAATTATAGTGTTTAATAATATCTCGTCCCTCCCCCTCACTCCTTCTTTATCGGAATAATCAGAAATAAGCGATAATCCCTGACCATATATTTCTGATTTTATTACGACAATTAGACAAAACAAGAAAAGTTGGAAATACTACAAAAAGAAAAAGGCAAATCGGCAAATCCTTATTAAAGTTAAACATAATAAACACATTTTATGATATTTACCTGGAAAATTATATATTACAAAAAAAAAAAAAAAAAAAAAATTATCGAGGAAAGATATCAAAATGCTATCATCAGAAGGATTAATATTTGTGTAAAAAGTCAGAATCGGAAAGAAGGAATAAACTCAAAATTGTCACAAATTACAAATACAAAATATTTGGGAAAAATTGTGAAATAGCAATTTAGCTTGACAGAAAAACTGCCGAGAAAGTGAGAGGCCGATATTAAAATATTTTTGATAAATATTACTAAATTTATATTGATCTTCATTTTCAGATTTAAAAAAAAATTGCTGCAATAATGATTTTTTTCTATGAATGTTTAATATTACTTAATTCATCATAATTGTCAATTTCAGATATCAGAATGCTATGATCGGACAAAAGTGCTGCGAATCACCAATACAAATATTCAAGTAAAATATGTAATATCTCCCCCCCCCCCCCCCCACCGAAAAAACAGCAACTAATCCTAACCATAAAAAAATAATAATAAATTACGGCATTCGTCCACTAAATGAATGCTAAAAATTGCTAAATGTTTCGCCTTGAATCAAAATTTAAAAATCACAAAAATCATCAAAATTAAATAAATTACTATCATTAAAAACTATTTGCATTCGTAATTGGTTTTAAAGGACTTTAAAAGTCCCTATTTTTACCCAAATCTCCTTTAAAAACTCCTTTAAAATGTTATCTCCAAAATCCAGACTGTCATAACGGGAATTCCAGTGACATCAAATGTCGCAACAGTTTTCCGCCAGACACGGCTGACCGAGAAAGTCTAACTTTCTCAGAGAATTTACAACCCAGGTCCGAAACACACCTCCCGTCAGTTGGAGAACCCCAACTGATGACCTGCGAAGCAAACCCAACAAATTCCAAAATAAACAGAGACATACCTTTACCTTGAAGGTCTCACCAGCAGCTGAAAACACTTAAATCATATACTAATTCAACGCAAATAAATACTCATAATTTTGTTTAAATCTCAATTTATTAAATGCCAAAAGGTAAGGAGTTATCACAATTTACAGTTGCTGATTTTCATTCAACACATCTACCACTGGACCACACTTTACTAAAATCATCGGCTCTTAGCCGGAATTAAATATTCATTTTAAATATACACATTAACATTACTATATCTCATTTAAAAGGTATGGTCAACCAAGGGAGACACTACACTCGAGGAATCAACTAAGAATTCAATTTATCATTATTAATTTATATTTCTTTAAGTGTATTAATTCTTAATTGTAATAGATGGAAGCTGAAGTTAAATGCTATATATAATTAAATGCTGGCAGCTGAAATCATGGGCGAAGAGTTCTTCGGAGTCGATGCTCAAGTCCAGACAACTGCCCAACGGCACGTCTAAATAACCAAGGCTTACCTCATAAAATTCTTGAAAGAACTCGTGGCAGAAAGCGCGCAGGCATCCACTGGCAAATCCCCTCGGGGCAAACATTGCCCCGTTCCAGCAGGAACGGCAGAACCGCAGTTTCCGGCAAGGTACCGGATCAGACTTACCAAGGGTCTAGTATCATATTTGCTTCTTCTGGTCCCGGTACACGATCAGAAATATGATGTCCTTCTCTAATATCCACACGGTGGTCGATGGTCAACGAGGATAAGGCATGAGCAGGTCTCGGCAGCGACGACTCTCCCAACTCACGACTACGGTAACCCAACCGTAGGGTTGAGCCCGAGCCGAACGTGAGTTCGAGGATGTTTTCAGGGAGAGAGCGCAGAATCACAATTCACACCATTTTTAAGCATTCCGGGTGGATCCAGAACCCGGCCAATTGAAAATCACGGAGAACTCACATCATCTCCTTTCCACCAATACAAATTTACTTGTATTCAAATTCTTCCAAGGATCAGCCCATCCAATGACAATTCTCAAGGCACGCGCATCTGCCACGTGAAGTCAAGAAGAACGAAGACATCTGTCTCCGCCAGCAAACAAGTGCGACCTTGAACTAATGGTCGTTCCTCTAGTGTGTGAAAGAATATTATTTTATGAAATGAAAATGACCACAATTTCTGCACAGAATTAGATACATTTAAAGATAATAAAATATATATACAACGACATGAGGGTTCCGGGTCACAATTTAAATAAATATTACTATAAAGGTTTAAAAAGTAATGTAATTTTACAATTTACATAAAAGTGACGAATTCCGTCATGACAAGACAGTGAAGAATATTATGAAAATACTTAAGAATTCTTTTACCCCAAAATATATTCTTCATTAGCGTTATCAAGCTTAAAAAAAAACTTTCACCTTCACATCTTCTGAAAGAAACAACATCAGTGAATTTTCAAATTGCCCACCTGCTTACGGAGATGGCGATTACTGTGTACTCTGTAGTTTTTACAGGAAACTTCCTCATACTGCGGATTACGGAATTTGCATAGTTTCTTGTGGAAAATTGTCTTCTGTGAAGGTCATTGTAAATTTATGGCCGTGTGCACGGTAATGCCAACAAAATCAATGTAACAACGGGGATTTGCGCCTTCATGGGTGTTAATACCAATCAAATTAATGTGACAATGGGATTTACGGCTGTGTGTGCATTAATGCTAATCAAATTAACCTGACAACGGGGATTTATGGCCGCATGCATGTTAATGCCAATCAAATTAACGTGAGGATGATTTACCGTTGCATGGAATGTAAAAGATCTTTTTTTTAATGGAAATAATAAATGTATGTTAAATGTAACATAAATTGCTGAACGATTAATTATAAAATTATTTGCACATAAACAGCACAATTACACAATTCATTTTATGTTCCCATGAATCGCCTTAAGTCCATTAGTATCTTTCCCATCCATCCCCATCTTCTAAATGTTGAATATTAGATTGACTAAACTAGCTTTTTTTCATATTTTGGCTATTATTAAGGGTTGATTTTTAAATTATTTTTGCATATGTTCACGTGAATCGCCGAGAGTCCATTAGTTTCTTTTCCCATCCATCTTCTAAATGTTGCATATTAGATTGACTAGACTAGCTTATTTTTATATTCTGGTTACTTATTAATGTTAACTTTTA
This sequence comes from Amaurobius ferox, assembly GCA_951213105.1. Classification (NCBI taxonomy): domain Eukaryota; kingdom Metazoa; phylum Arthropoda; class Arachnida; order Araneae; family Amaurobiidae; genus Amaurobius; species Amaurobius ferox. Next base: position 161,027,073 of record OX578136.1, on the reverse strand, counting down.
ATTATTTTTGCATAATACATATTTTCCTGTTTTGAAAAATGAGTATGAACCTTTTGAGGAGATATTTTCCAAAAAGTGGTATTAAAATAATGATTTAGGAAAATAAAAACAACCATTTTGGCAAGGATATATTAAAATTGATATATTCACATCTATAAATACATTGCTATCTTTTATTTTTTATTAAAGATTAATATTTATTTTTATCATTACTGAGAACTTTTGCATTATCAAACAGAAATGTTTGTTTTCAATATAAAGTATTTTTAACTGGAATAAAAACGTATAATAAATATATATATTAATGCTTAATTATATATATGTTTAAATAATTTTTTGTATGTGCATTTTTGTATTGTGTGAGCATATATATTTCCTTTCTTAACCTAACTACTGAAAAAGTCTTAAAACTATTGATATTTTCATTTTTCACTACTGAAATCTGCATCAGCTGAGTGACATCACTATAAAAATTGAAGCTGTTAAGTTCCGTGATCATTGAGTCATAAATAATTCTTTTTATGCATGGTTATGCAAACTTTTATCTTATGCTACCATAGAAAATATGAACTCAAAAAAGTTTTGACACAATTTCAAAAATTCTTTCTAGTTCTAGATTTTTCGATAACAAAGCCGGATATAAAGTTTTGTGAAAATCCATCAGTATTTAAGGCAGCTATCACGTACACTAGCAATCGATAACAAATGGATATTACTCTAAAATAGTCTAAATGTGTTCAGCAGGTCCTAAAACATGTATTGGCATCAAAATCTTGAAATAGAAAATATTCATGAAAACAATACTTTCTTTATTCTATAGTATGAGAAAATAAAAGTATGGAGACATTTCACCAGCGAATTGAGGTGTGGTGGCGGGGAGGGGTCTACAGAAAAAATACCTATTGATAATCATGTACAAGCAATCGATCACGGAATTAAAAGTCTTGAACAAAGAAGCTTTGTAACCAAACAGGAAATAATGCCCATCTATACCTACAGAATAAAAGAAAAACTGCTTTCCCACAAACCAAAATTAATGAAACAACAAACATTAGTTCAAATGTTTAAACAAAATGATAAAATATAAACTTTATTTTTCTTTTTATTTCCCGTATATGTATATTTTTTCTTAAAATTTCTTTTGTTCCATTTGTTTTTTGTTTTAAATAATATTCTTTAATGACTTTTTGTCATTATTTTTACGAAAAACAATGTTTTATAGTGTATTTAGTTGATATTAAGTTTGCATTTTATTCAAGCTCTATAATCCGGAAAAATTCTAAAATCCGAAATTGGCAAAATCCAGATTTTTGAGGTTGTACTGTATATACAGGTAAAATTGTATGCAAATATAGAAAATTTTGAATGTTTCTTTCTCTCACTGTCACTCATGTATTCTCGGTAAATATCAGTTAAATGTAAAACTGTTTTTTGAAATTGGCTTTAAAATAGTAGTACACAGTACCTGGAATTTTGATGAAAACAACAGGGAAAACACAGGGAATTTCATTTTAAAAAATGGGCATGAACGGGCTGAGTTAGATCACTACTATCCTGCTAACTGTCAGTTTGACTCTCTTATACCCAAGATTCGTTGCAAAACTAAAATATTCTTTTTTTTATATTACTTTATGTATATATGGTTAGATACTGACCAGTATTTCGTTCACAATCATCTTGTACCTAATAATCACTCAAAAGTATGCAGTTCATACAAAAATAACAATTTTTGTGTGTCACATTTTGACACTATTCTAAAAAAGGCAGCCATAACAAAGTATATTTAGTTTCCTAAACTTCTTGGCATATATTATAAATAAATAGTATTTTTTTAAACTTTTTGTATCAGTCCTTTTGAAAAAGTTAAATTGTTCATTTGATACATACAAATATTACACTTGATAGTGCCATAGTGAATTTTGTATCTATTTAATATTCCCAAAATTTGTGTTGTTGAGACCCAGACCGTCCTACCTACCAGAAAGGTGTAAGGTAACAGTTTGGACGCCCAAAATATGTTGTTGTTAAAACCCAGACCGTCCGACCTACCAGAAAGGTGTAAGGTAACTGTTTGGACGGTCGGGAAGTGCCACCCAATTTAGACCGGAACCCAGTGGGGGAGGCATCCACAGGGACCATACCCTCCTTCCCCTACCACCAACCTCTCGGAAGGACTTTCGGACCCACATGTTTAACGTAATCGTACTATGCGTGAACACGACGGCAGTTTTGGCAGTGGCTGGAATCGAACCCGGGCCTACCGAGTGTAACTCCAGCGCGCTAACCAATGGGCTACCGCGCCCTAAATATGTGTGTAGATTGTACTAAATTTGACAATTGACATGTATGGCAGTATATATATTTAGAATTTATGTATATATATATATATAATAATAATAGTTTGAAAATCCAATGAACGAAAAGTAAGAAGATGTAACACGATAAACCTAACTTTTAAAAAATATATATATATATATATATATATATATGTATTTATTTATTTATTTTAATTTTTTTTGTGTGTGTGTGTGGTTTAGCTGCACACATTTGTCCAGAACATGTCCTTTTATTACTATGTTCTCTATTGTAACTAAAATTTATTAAATTTTTTAGAGACTTGGGTTTTCCATCAGCAGGATTCCCTACGAAACCAGATTTGACATTTGTAATATTTGTATCTAGCAGTGATAAGCAGGTATCAGGCTGTGTTGTTGCAGAATCCATTTCTTCGGTAACATTTTTTTTTTACATTTCATTCATGCGTTGTTCATTATTCTTGTCCTTCTCTAAAACATTTAGTCATTAATCATTACTTTAGTATATAATAAACAAATATTTCTTACATTTGTATCAGTTTATGAATTCTGAGTCCAATTGGGGTTCATAATAAATTATATCATAAGTAATATCTGAGATTACTCAAAATCGCCAGAAAAAAACAATGAAAAGATAAACTATTTTTTCATCAAAAGTCTGGGAAAATTTGGTGTGTGAAAAAGTCTGGATCACATTGTCTTAACCCAGGGTTTTATCATCGCTTCGAAGTTAACAGGTTTTAGCAGGACACTAATTTTGTTGGTGCATTTTTCTACTATTCTGACTCTAAATGAAAATCTGGTTTTTTGCTCTTTTTTAAAAGAATCCCCAAATTTATGGATTTTTTATAAATACATTCTCATAAAGTGGATGTTTTGTTTGTATTATTCCAGACATCAGATTCTGAGAGTTTTCTGGCATGATTGGAGATAGTGGGTTGTGTGTATATTTCAACATGGTACATACACTCTTAATAGTGTCAATTTTTATGATATTTTATGTAAAACATACAAATTTAAGAAGAGTTTATTTCACTTTGAAATAAGTCATACCTCAGATTTAGGTTTGATTCTGTAGCATGTCCGTAAGTTGAAGCAAGGCATTTATTTTTTACTCATAAATGTACAGAAGGTTGTTCACACTTTATGGAAATGATTTTGTATGTATGTTTCTCATTAGCATTTTGAGATATAGATTTGGCATTTTCAATATAATCGTCTGCTACTGTTTTATTTTAATTGGAATGTAGAATAAAAGATTTATTTTGAAAATGGCTCCTGAAATTGATAGCTGGTTTGAAAGTTACGTAAATGCACTTTCCGATGAAAAATATTCGTATCAACAAATTGTAAAGTGGTGTAAAAGTCGGAGTTATTGCATCTCAAAGAAAGGTATTTTTAATATATATTAAATTTGCTTGCAATGCTCTACAACATTGTACTTAACCTTTCTCCTATCTTTATTCATACACATCAGGTCAAACCTGGAAAAATCAAGGAGTAAAAATATCATGGAAAAGTCAGCAGGGGAAAATGCATTTTTGATCAAAAACCTGGAATATTTCAGAGTTGACTGTGAAATTGTCCTGTGATTTTTATCCTTCGTCCCTATGTCTGATTCTTGAACAAATCTTTACATTCATCATTGTTTATTCTTGTCCTTGAACTGTTTGTCATGCCTTTCAGTGATGACATGAATTATGTTCCACCTTCTCTGATGCCATGATCATTGAAAACCAATCAGCTTTGCGAAGTTGTGAAAATCAGTGCATTTAAAATAATAAATAAGAAGAATTTGTCCTACAGATTTGGTTCAAACATCGTTGGAAAGAACGTTCTTCGGTCTTTCCGGTAGTGTCAAAATGGACACTCTGTGATAATATTTTTGTCATTAAGGAGCCAATTTCTGTGCAAATACTGAAACATAAAATAACTAAAAAACTAATTCAAAATGAAAAAAAAAAATAATGCTGAAACATACCTGCCTGTGCCCTGAAATACTTATGTACCAAATTTCATGGCTGAATGATACTTAGATTTTCCTCTACAGACAAACATCTTCCTTTATGTAAGATAACAATTTAGGATAAGACAGTGGAAGGTTTTTGTTTTTGATATCACAAGCTCGATTAGATAATCTAATACCTACAGTTCTTTTCTTTTTTGTACTATTAATATAGAATTTATAACTATTTTCAGGGGAAATGAGGGGACAACGTACACCCCAGCCTAACTTCAACAAATTGTTTTAAAATTTATCAGTACGGATACAGCTAGTCATAGGAGTAACAGAAGAATGGGTAGGTTTAAAATTAAATTCTCAACAAAACTGAACAAGAGGTGTTTTGAGTCAAGCTAAGGTGTATGTTGTCTCCTCATTTCCCCTGAAAATAGTTAAAGTTCTATATTGGTAGTACTAAAAGAACTGTAAGTATTAGATTATCTGAATATGTTCATGATATCAAAAGTAAAAAACTTTCCATTGCCTTATCCCAAACTGTTATTAATGATAATTTTGTTCTACTTTTCACTAAATTTTTTTTTTTTAACCAATTACAAAATCCCCATAATATTTTGCTTTCAGAATCTTTATTTATTTATATCTATCGTGATTCCATTTGTAATTTTGACCCTTAAACATTTCAATTTCACGTGCATCTTATTCTTGATTCCGTGAAGGTTAAATCATTCTCTGCATATTTAAACATAAATGTGTTATGTTTACTATTTCAATAATTTTAATTCTATATGCTGTGGTATGTGTATATTTTGTGATTTTTATTTCACTTATATTTACTTGTACTTTTTGGTCATTAATGATATGCAGATATTGATTGCTGTTTGACTTGGTATAAATTGCTCTATGTACCTTTTCCCCCCTGTCATCAAGACTAATAGAATATTAACAGGTTGTCTTACTCTCTATTCCCCCCATGGTAACATTTCTGAATGAGCTGTGACGTCACTGCTAGACCTCCCGATCTGTGGATCAGCGGCGCTTCGTAAAAAAACATTGGAAAACACAGTTTTGTTAATGTTGAATAAATAGTGTGCTGACTCTGAAATGTGACAAATAAACTCAAATTGAAATTCAAATCGAACTAAATTGCAGTAAACGGATGATGGAGTCAAGGACATGAATTTTCTGGGTGATTTTGTATAGCAAATACATTGAGCTTTTTATTTTATACAAAATTTACACATTTCATGGCCAAAATGATAATCTTTATTAATATTTTACCCACAAATATATTGCATGAATTTGGATTTTAATATAGTACTTTTTAACAATTACTTTTACAAGACGAAGGTTTTAAACGAAATATCCAGTTCAAATTCATTAAATAGAGACTGTGCATTATTCTACTGACTGTATTGTGTATTAAAGAAATGAAGGTTTGAAGTAGAATAAAACTGGTGAGAAATATGTTAAAATAGAAGTAAAGATAAGTCTTTTTATAAAAGTTTCCATATTATCTTTATCAATTTGCAATTTCATTCATATTTCTTTAAAAATATGTTGATTTACAATTTCTTGCATATAAATTTTATGGTACATATATTCTGTCCAGTAGAAGTAAGCGTACCATTCCTTTCCGATTAGTTCCTAAAATATTTGAACTTTATAGTTTTCTGAAAAATGTCATTGATATGATTTAAAAATATTTAGATAGTAACATTGTATGTTCAATGCACGTAATTAATATTTTTATTTTATATACTTAAAGAAAACCCTGTTTCTGTATATTTAATGATATACGTTTTGTTTAAATTTGTTTATTTGGAGTCTTTGTGAATCTATTTACTTTCTTTTATGGTACAGATATTGCCGTAGAATTCAAATCCTGTCGATCGATGTTTATCCGATGTTTATGGGGAAGGAGCTTTAAATTAAAAGACTCCTTTCAACATTTGCTTTAAAATAAATAGGGGTAAATGTGTCATTTTGATGCGTCTATAAATTCATTTTTTTTACAAAATTATCTGTTAAATTAAACATATAATTTCTTTTATGAATACGCCTTTCCTGAACAAAAACGATTTCTACTGCATAGAAACTACTCCTCTATGTATTACTCATGGAGTCCTTCACTTTGACGAATCAAGGTATGAATGTCGTGACAGAAATTTTATTAACAAATGTATTAACAAAAAATTATTAACAACCTACATTTGATGTGACTAATGATTATTATTGCAATGATTTGGTAAAATATGTGCTTTCAAATTTAAATCAATTACTATTTTTCCATCAGATTACTTTGAAAGTTTCCTCGTTTTCTCTGAAAACCGGACGATATATTTTTTCTAAAACATGTAAAATTTTGAGCTTGACAAAAGCCATGCATTTAATTGCCTGGAAATACTATATATTATATTTCATTCTGCATTGTTCATGTTTGTAAAATTCAGAAAACATTCAATATTTAAATGACGACTGATTTGCGTCATTTAGATTAGAAATTTATATGTATATCCTTCTCAAACCGATTCCGATAACGCACTTAACAGTTAGTAACTCTTTTCTGATCATTCAATGTCTTTTTATATATAACCTTTGATCATTCAATAATCTTTGAACGTAACATTCAGTAATATTTGTATAAACTTCTTTCGTTGTTAAAATTCTCATGGCTTTCTCTCTCATCCAAAATTTGTAATTTTTTTCATAAGTATGGAATTTATTAAATATCTGTAAACTTCACATTACACTGTTTAATTTTATTCTATATTGCGTGCACACACTTACTATTAGGTAAGTATTTAAATAGTTTCCTATCAACGTCTCTCAATAGCTTTTCTCACTTCTGACAGAGAACGGGTCTAGCAGTGACGTCACTTGCCTTTCCTTCCTGGGATAAGTTTTCTCCCGAATGAGACAACCTTATATATAAGATATTCTACGGACCTTGCCCTGTCATATGCCTGTGATCTTGGGCATTTCATGCTCGAAAGCACTCAGGCGTGTACATATGTTTCTTACTTCTTCATTTGAAAATAAAGACTTTTACTATATAAAGTTATTTTGTATATCTTATCAGGGTTTTTCAGCTATACTCATAATTTCCCTGGAATTGTCATTGAATTCCTGATTAAATGTTAATGCTAAACAGATTAATTAAGTTTATTTATATTTTTTTGCTTTCTTAAAAAAAAAATAAGATGTATAAGATGTATCTCTGCAGTTTGTATATTCTAGGATTTTAAAGTTGCAGGATACTAAACTCATATAAAGGGCATACTGTACCGTAAAAATGCACTTGTATTTTCAGAAAGGTCCACTTTTGTGCATTTTATTGATTTAGTATTTTCCTAAAGTTAATATCCATTGTAAATTTTCTTAATCTACATATTTTTCTCATATTGTTTTATGTAATTGAAATGACTGCTTCAATATTTATTTCTTGTTAATATTTCAGGCTTGCCGAGTGCTATTAGCTGAAAACGATGCTGAATCTGCTAATGCTGTTACTGGTTCTAATGAAAAAGTTTGGAAAATTGGAAATTGGTACTCAAGTTCTGAAAGTGTTCCAGCAGTTTGTGGAATCAATCGGATATGGGTTGCACGCAATTTTCGCCGAAAAAAAGTGGCTTCTCGCATGGTAGATTGCTTAAGGTATGCAGTTTCTATTTACTCTTTACTTAGTTTTATAAATTTATGTTTTAAGTTTACTTAATATCACATTATCACACATATTTTTTGGCTTTGTTGCATAGATGGAATAGCTTTATATTGGTATTTGAACTGCAGTAAAACTTTGTAATATACATATGCAATTCCATGAATGATGGTTTAAACTTAATAATAATATGCATGAACACTGCTGAAAATTTAAATCAAGAAATTTATGTTTTAATCTGAACTTTTTTATTTATATATTGAATCATAGCCCTGCATCAGGGTTAGAAAAATCAAAAAATTTCTACATGCCCTTCGGGCATGTTGTCCAAATATATAGATGCCCAAGATAAAATTTTACATGCCCAACATTTTCCTAATGACATTTTTCATTGTTGATAGCTCTCGCGCCCATGAAAGTAAATATATTAAATATCATATATGTAGCCTATAATTAAATGTCAAAATTAGAAAATTTACTTTTATTGAAGTAAATATATCAAAAATGGGAATTGAATACTATTTATGCTAAAATAATTTTTAAAATAGCCGTTTAGCGATTTATGCCGAATTAGACTAGACAACTTTTGAAGAAGCATATTTATTACTTCCATAAAAAAGCGATCGCGATCTTAATTTACATTACATGCGGCTGTAAATCCCCATCATCATGATTGACATTACCGTGCATGTGGCCGTAAATTTACATTGGCTTAGACAGAAGGGAATTTTTTGTAGGAAACTATGCAAATTTTGTACGTAGTATGAGGATGTTTCAGATAGAAACTACAGAGATTCTATAGTAATCTGCATCTCTGCTTATCAACACTTGTGCACGTCCACAAATCTCCTAAAGCTACCCGAGGAATCAAGCGCAAATGAATGAGAGAAAGAGAGAGAGAAGAGAACGAGGAGCTGCTTTGGTATTGTGCCAGAGGCTCTGCTTGTTTCTTTTAGTGATGTCATTGTCGCCTGTAAACTGTGAAACTTTGTTTTCTCCCCACAGTTATCAACTATCTCACTGCGAAAGCTATTCATAGTCCATTGTTGAATAATTAAGACTTTTCTTTTTCATCATTTTCTCTTACTCGGCTTTAAAAGTTGAACATAAAATATTTGCAGTGGAGTGCTGGTTACTCGATTTTGGCTACCGATTGACCTAATCAGGTTAATGTCAAATAAAGTTTTATTACATGCCGACTGGGCATGTAATAAAAATTAATACATGCCTGGTTGAAATTTTTAAAGGTCCCGGGCATGTCGGGCAATAGATTTTTCGAACCCTGCCCTGCATGTAACACATAAATCAAGGATCCTATGAAAATTCTTAGCTATTGTTTTTCTCTTAAAGGGCTTTTAATTTTCAAAATTTGGAAAAAGTGAAATGAAGACTGCTTTAGACTGAAAAGATTTCCTTAGAAACTCATCTTTTGAGCTATAATTGTCTTATGGTCATATGTTGTAGAATCACCAAACTTTGCATGTTTCTAAAGCAACTGTTTTTTTTTTCAATACTTTGAAAGAAATATATGTGGATTATTGGATGTCATATCATCTAGACCATGAAACCCATCACATCGGAATTTAATGAAAATTAGCCTAAACCTATTACCCTAAGAGTCTCATAACAAATATAAGATTTTATAATATAACTTTCTAATACTTCCTTGAAGTAAACTGGCATAGACCAGTTGACTACACTTATTTCAAGGGCATTTTGAGTCCTCTTCCTCAAGTCAAAAGAATAGTGTGTTAATAATTGCTAAGAACGAATGACAAATTGTTCTTAGTAAATCCCTATAATTTGCTTATCAAACATATACTTTGCAATTGCAGTGAAACCTGGTAAGTGACTACTTTTTTCAAAGTGACCATACCATTTTCATATAGTAATCACTGCCATAGTCATAAAGTGACCAGTTTTCATGGTCCCAAGGGTGTCCACTTTAACCAGGTTTCACTGTATATAATTTTCTTATCTATATATATAAAATTGAAAATCTGTCTAGGTGTCCATCTGTCTGTTTGTCCCACCATCATGGAAAAACGGCTGAACCGAATTTGATGAAATTTTGTGGGTAGCCTGGAAATAGTCCCACTTAAATTTTAGTCAATGTTTTGAGTTTCTACAACCAGTGGTTCTCTAGATATTAGTAAAAAACGAAATGTTCATTTGTCTCATCATCACGGGAGAACGGCTAAACCAAATGTAATGAAATTTTGTGGATAGCCTTGAAATAGCCCCCCATAAATTTAGTCCAAGTTTGAGTTTCTAAGACCAGGGGTTGATGAGATATTGATTAAAAACAGAACTTTTTCCTAGGGGTTCTACTCTCTAACTCCGTGCTTTATGCAAACGGAAGGATGAAAATCTTTTGTTTAAAACGTCAAAGTGAAATAAAACTTTATTTCTGAGTTTGGTGGAGATTTTTTGCGTAAATTAGTCACTATATGAAATCATGAATTGTTTGAAACATGAATTTAAATGGAAAATCTATCTCCAAGGTTTATTTTCCCTAAGCTTTTACGCAACAATGAAAAGTATTAATAAATTAAAATCGTTAAATTAATTTTAGCATTTTGTGAGGATATATCATGTTGCTCGGCAACACAATTAAATTAAATGTATTTATTAATGTTTTTATTATTTTTTTTTTCGATGTGAATAATAAATAAATGGATATAAAATTATATCTTATGACTGAACGGTTTGATTTTTTGCTTAATTACATTAATTGCTGAATGTGTACATCACTTTCATTTATTTTGGCAAAGCGTTTTCAAGCTTATATTGTGTTTAGCTACTAAACTCATACATTGTGTTTAACCAATAAATTCTTTTAGCCGATTGTTCAAACAGAAAAAGAGTAGAACGAGTATATCTTCTAATACAATTGTAGTGTTTTATTTAGTATATAGAAACGGGATCAGGATGTTTCATTCAGATCTGCAAATTCAGAGCTACGAATTTGGCGGGATATCGCTAATTTTTCAACTTTTCTTAAATTATTGCCAAATTGACGGAAATGTCGACAAATTGATCAAAACGACGCAAATCAATAAAATTTATTTTGTTTTGTTAGAATAGAGTACTGAAATTATGTTTCATCTGTCAGATTAACCGTCCTACGTAATACATTTAGCGAATTTTTAAAATGTCACCAAATTGATAAAGATGTTTTTAAATCCATAAAAATATCTTGAAATTGATAAAATTGCGCTAAATAAATGAAATTAATTGTGTTTTGTTAGGGGATAGTATTGTGATGATATTTCATCAATTTGTCTCTATGTGGGACTGTCAGTTCTACAGTCCCACTTAGTGATAAATTTGGCGATTTTTTAAAAAAGTCGCTAAATTGACGGAAATGTAGCCAAACGTTCCATAGAGATAGTATTATTTAGACAATATTTTTTCCACTAATTTATTTGAAGCAAATGATATCATGTCACTTAGCAACGAATTTAAATCCAATGTGTTTATGCGGCAGATGATTTTTATTAAATCTTTTCCGATTTGAATAATGAAGATATGTATATAAAATAAATTTCATTGCCATTTCATTTTTAACTGGATAATATCAATTACGGTCTTCAGGTTTAAACATTATTATTATTGATATTTTGCGGGATTATTGATTCAGAGATTGTCGATATTTTTAAGTTATTACGCCGTTGTTTTATTGCGGCAAAAATTGCTGACACTCACATATTGTATGATGTACGAGAAATCTTCTATGAATGCATGGGCATATCTTCTAACCTACGAGAATATAAGTAGTTCAAGGTATATTGGCATATATTGGCATATATATTGGAATCAAGTACAGCCTTCTGGTATGAAGATTAAGGGGATTATTGATATTTTCAATTTATTACATCATCTATTGTATTTTAGCAAAGATATTTGAGACTCATATTGTAATACGGGTAATCTTCTACTAATAATCGGACATATCTTCTAATCTACGACATTATAAGTAGTATGGGTATATCTTCCCATATAATTTTAGCACTTTCATTTTGACATATATTGGAATGAATGACTGCCTTCAGATTTAAAGATTACGGGTTTATTGATATTTTCAATTTATACACGTAATCTACTAATACAGGTTATATCTTCTAATATTCGCATATATTATTAGTACGGGTCCCATACAATTTTAACGCTTTTATTGTGCATATATTGATTCAATTCCATATTTTTTTTGTAAATTTGCTTACATAAGGGGTCCAGGATGTTTTATTCTTCAGAACTGCCCATGAAGACAATTTTGTATAGCTAGAACAGATATTCTTAAACTTCTTTTTAGGAGCATTATAGTAAATATTTTAACAGAACATTTTGATTAAAAATGTCATTTAGAATACTATAAGAATTTGCACATGATTGTGAATTTTAAGTTTCTTTATATTATATACTCCGTACGAAGAACGGGTATGCTGCTAGTTAAACATATGAAAGTGAAACTTTGTGTGTTTATAATAATGTTTATACATTGATTCCAAAAGTAACATAAAAGCTTCATTTATATGGGCTTTAAATAAGTAAAGTGAAGTGAGAAAAATAAATTGTAATAAATCAGCTCATATAGAAAAAGGTATGTTTGGCTGGAAATTAATTCTTTTTTGCTTAGTGATGCTGATAATGTGGACTAATAGTTAAAAAAAATGTCGAAGTTCTGTATTTTTTTTTTTTATGAATAATTCAGAATTATGATTTTACTAGGCATATATGAGGGAGTCCGATAAGTATTCAGATTTTATTTCTATCAATTATAGGAAAGAAAGAAAAATTCGACAATAGTTCCAGTCCGATTTTGCCAAAAGAGCAAATGGTTTTGCATGAATAATGTTTTGTAAAATAAAACTCCAGTAAAGTTCATAAGTTTATTCTATTTTTTTAGACTTATTTATTTCATGTACCGGCTTTCAAAGTATTACAAATTACTCTCTAACTGTTTATGGCTATACTTGACGAACACCTAACCTATAGTGGAGTAGAAGGTACAAGATCAAAAGAAATAATGTGACATAAAAGTTGATAAATAATCATTTTTAAACCTGATTTCTTTAATATTTCAACTACAAAATGAATGGAAAGATTAAATAAAACATATTTAAGGTAAAATTTAAATACTTTTTACTTATAATGGCAAGTGAAATATATGTATTCATTTCCATACATAGCAAAATTAGTTGGCTTGATCTTTGTGAGATATCGTCTTGCGGTAAACCTACCACAACCGTTTTTGCAAAGGTTAAAATTTGTTTTTCATTTCCACTCAAATATTTTGAAATAAAAAAATAAATGTAAATATATTTTTGTCTTGATTATTATCGGCAGTTCTGGATAAGTTTGATCAGCCAAGTTTTTTATTCTTTTACAGCCAAGCCATATCTCAGATCGTTTATTCTATTAATCAGTTTAGTTTTGATCTGTGATTTGATATTCTATATATATTTAGCCAACATATTTATTTCCCCAACATTCCCCACAATTCAGTCTGTGAAACAAGCTTTTTCAAGTGCTTTGTCAACTGTAATGAAAGCCCCCATCAGAAAAAGGGTCCAGATTTATTTTAATTCACTCTGGAAGCGATGATGGTTTTGTGTTAAATTCTTGTGAAATGTTATAAGCTAAAAAATATGCTGGAGACGAGACTATTATGGGGAAAAAAATGGTGAATCGACGCCTTCCAAATATCGAACAAAACGGTGTGATCATTATTGACAATGCTCCTTGTCATAATTTACATTCTGAAAACATTTTAAAGATATCTACAAGAAAATGGATATACACATGGTTGAACAGCAAGAACATCATAATAAAATATATCATAAAAGAAAACGACATATTAAATTTGGACATTATAGCTGCTCTGGTTAAGTTTTTATCCCCAAAACTAGTACATCCATATGGCACAATCAGGACGGGGTAATCCGATAAGGTTCAAAATGAAACTAAAATGTACCGTAATTGATAACAACATGCCAAATTTCATGTTACTATGAGTAATGAATAAATATGGTCAACATGAATTGTAAAAATCCTTTAATTGACATGAGCTGATTAATTTTATATGTACATGAGTTTACATTCACATTCTTAAGCAATTGTAATTCTATTATATTTCGTATGCATATAATCAACCGTTTTTTAGGAATACTGTATGGATAAAAAAAATTCTTTTACAATAATTCTATTTCACCAGAATTCACATCAGGTGTTTTATCTGGTAACCCAACTGAGTGTAAAGACCCTCATGGCCTTCACAGTGTTACAGGTTATGTGTTCACTGAGTATAGTTTATAGTACTTTTAGTTTTTGGCCCGATTTCATCTGGATACTCTGACCATAGGCTTTACATCAAAATATCAAGTTATTTTAAATTAGCTTGACAATGTATAAATTAAACTTATACTAACAATATATCTGTATAAATTAAACTTATACAAACAATATATCTGTATAAATTAAACTTATACAAACAATATATCTGATGAGATTTTGGATTCAGATTAATCTATAAATTTTCCTCGTAGCATATAAATACATACTTGGATACATATATTTTTATCTATTCTGTTCATAAATCTTTGGAATCTCTAAGTTCATTTAACTTCCGAATTTTTTAAAACAAAACAAAATATCTCATACTTGTATACCAATATTTCACCAAGGATTAAGTAAACACATTGAGCTGCAACACTCATGGCTTTTGAAATATTACATATTTCCCAGTCATTGGAAAACCCAAGTTAATAATAAAATAATGAAATTATAACCACTATACTTCGAAAACCGAAAGTTCAATTCAAAATCCAATTATATTCACTTGTAGGGCTTTCAAACAACTGCAAATTCTTGCTTATTGTTCATAGCTAGCACTTTTAGTTTTTGAGATATTAGCATAACAAACTTGATAAACGGAAAATTTTCAATCTTCTTCAACTTTATAAGCCAATTACTTGAAAACTATAAAAGCTTTTTTCAAAAAAATAAAGAAAAAGAAAAGAGATTTAAGAACTAGATTTCCTAATACATATTTTTGTCACTTATTATTTATATCTATATAGTTTTGAACATATTTCAAGTGAGAGTAAGAAAAATAGAAACTCAATCAGACAGATATTTTTTATTTTTTTTATTTTATTTTATTTATTTATCTATTTATTTAAAAAAAAGAAAAAAGCTTAATCCTACACTTGTAGGGCTTTCAAGTTCTACAAATTCTTGCTTATTGTTCATTGTACAAATTCTTCTTTATCATTCATTACTTTTTGTCTCCGAGATATAAGCATTACAAACTTGAAAAACAGAAAATTCGAAGTTTTTTCTTTAACTTAAGCTGATTACTTGAAAACTATAAGTTTTTTTTAAAATAACAATATAGATCTAAAAACTACATTTCTTAATACATATTTTTGTCACTTACTATTTATATCTATCTTTTATTGTTTTGAAGATATTTAAAAAAAATCACTTGGAGAGATATTTTTTAAGTTTCTTCAAAAAAGAAAATATTAAAATTATTTATATACATTTTTAATCTGTATCATATTTTCGATGAAACATCCAAAGTGTTTACATGTTTCATAACGCTCTGATTTCCGCCACAAATACCCCAAGCATATATGCTGTTCAAATTAAAATTACAGGATGCATAAATATGATACTGATATATGTATTACAGTGTTATGAACTGTCCAAGTCACTTTTGCATATAATCTCTGTTCACTATAAATGCATTTCCTTCACCTATCAACATGTCAATTCATTTCTGTAGTGAAGAAATCAGCAGGTGTGTTGTGAATTCATTTACGGGCAGCCCCTTGCAGATTGTTCATGCTCTCGTGGTGCTGGCTACAATGACTTCTTCAATAGACCCAAAAGATGGAAATTCGAAGGTGCCAAATCCGAACTGTAAGCAGGGTGTTGTTGAAACCCAGACCGTCCGACCTACCAGGAAGGTGTAAGGTAACTGTTTTGACGGTCGGGAAGTGCCACCCAATTCAGACCGGAACCCAGTGGGGGAGGCATCCACAGGGACCGTACCCTCCTTCCCCTACCACCAACCTCTTGGAAGGACTTGCGGACCCACATGTTTAACGTGATCGTACTCCGCGTGAACATGACGGCAGTTTTGGCAGTGGCTGGAATCGAACCCGGGCCTACCGAGTGCAACTCCAGCGCGCTAACCACAGGGCTACCGCGCCCCCTGTAAGCAGGATGTGGAAGAACAGCCCACTTCTGTTTTGTGATTTCTTTTGGTACGGACTTGGCAATATGCGGGCGAGCATTATTATATTAAAGAAACACTTGATTGTTTTGCGGTGTTGGTTATTTGATTTGGTTACATTGCTTTAAATGAACATTTCATGTATTCATCATTGTTTTTCATTGAAAGTGCCCCTTTACGTTAAATTAAATAGATCAATCAGCTCCTACGGAACTTCAGTGAAAGCAATAGTAATAGTTCCACACATACATATGATCATACATAGGTTTTGTATCTATAGGACTAAAAATCCAGATACTTTTCGAACACCCCTCATGAAATGATGGAATTTATTATTATTTTTTATTCTGTTACAACAACTAGTGAAGCATAATATATAAATTTATTGGCTAACACAGTGTATGAATTTGAAGAATCTTTGCCAAAATAAAACGGATGACATAAGAAATTAAAAATATCAATAATCCTATAATCTTTAAGCTTGGAAGGCAGCAATAGGATATAAACCGGTCAAAAATGCAATTCTGATAAAATTTATTTTTATATGCATTTTTTTATTGTTTTAATCTGAAAATGTAATTTTTATTATTTTAATCTGAAGATATAATAAAAATCATCTGATGTATAAACTCATTGGATTTAATTTTGTTGATAAGCAACATATATATATTTCTTCAAATAAATTTGCAAAAAATACCATCTGCATAATGCTATTTCTATGGAAAGTTTGGGTTTTTTTAATATCTCGACAACCCCTGGCCTTTAACTGAAACTTTTGAGTCTGAAACTAGAAACACTGACTAAATTTTAAGTGAGTCTTTTCCAAGTCTAACAGAATTTCATCAAATTTGGGATGGATTTTCAATTTTATTTTGTGAATTATGTCAAATTTGAATAAATGCATATCTGCAATATGTTGTATTTTGATTATCACTTTTTAAAGAAGCAAAAGCACAAAAAAGATTTCAGAGTACATATTTGCTACCTAAATTAGTGTTTAGGGTGCAAATTAAAGAAAATTTAATTCAGTTTCGTTTAACTTAAGCTCAAACTTCACTTAAAAAAAACTCCAACTTTGGATATACAGGGTGCCCACATATCCGTTACACCCACCTTAACTTCTAAACGGTGACAGCTTGGGCCATAAAGTTGGTGTCTAGGTATAGTAAAAATGCTATGCGCTACTCGATGAGACAACTTACAATGACATCTATTGGCAAATTTTGGAATTAGCGGTCCTATCTCGTAAACGGTAAAAGATACGTATAAAAAGTCAATTAGAAAGTTGTAGAGCACTTTCGATTTAGTGCGGTAAGATTCCTTGCACACATTAATACTGAAAACAGAATGCAAAAAGTGAACATTTGTTTGGTCACGATTTCGAAAATTGTCATGTCATAAAGAGTGGAAAGAAATTGAGACTCTTCCCTGTCTTCAGGATCATGTATTCACAATAGTATATTGCTCAAAATGCTCTCCGTTAGCCACTATACACATTTGCACTCTAGACTGAATTTCTCGCTGCACATTGTGCAACATGGTAGGTGTTACGGATGCACAAGCATCAGTAATGCATCGTCGAAGATCCTGCAATGTTGGCGGAGGGGTTGCATATACCTGCCCTTTTATGTGCCCTCATAAGAAGTCCAATGGGGTCAAGTCAGGTGAGCGCAGGGGCTACTTAATGGAACCACAATACCAGATGATCTTATGCAGAGGTGCGCCGTCATATTGGAACCATACATTTAGGAGTTGGTGCAACGGTAGATTTTCAACAAAATCGGTTATTACATCCTGCAGAAGCTGCTAGTACCGTTGTCTTGTTAACGTGCCCTCGTAAAATACTGGTCCAATGAGCCTGTCATTAAAAATTCCGCACCAAACATTAATCGACCTGCGTTGTTGATGTCGAACTTCGACGGCATATCTCTGATTTTCCCGCAACCAGGTATGAACATTCTGTCTATTAAACATTCCGTTCCTCGAAAAACATGCCTCATCCGTCCATATTATGTCTGCCGAGAATGTTGGGTGGACTTCTAAGTTATTCATCACAAAGTTGAACCACGTTTAATGTCTCTCAGCATCTCTTGGCAGCAATCCCTGCACAGGTGTGGATCGGTATAGATGAGCACCTGATTCATTCAGGATTTTCCAGACGCTGCTTTTTGAGAAGCCATAATTTTCATTGATCATTGTTGTGCTGCTCTGAGGATGGGCGAGAGCATATGCTAGCACATCTTCAGGTTGCACTTTGTGTCCTACATTACGAGGTGTACGAATTCGAGATCGGCTGGTCACGCAGCCCGTCTCCCTTAGACGTTTTACAACTTTTAAGATGAGGGCGCGGTAGCCCATTGGTTAGCGCGCTGGAGTTGCACTCGGTCGGCCCGGGTTCGATTCCAGCCACTGCCAAAACTGCCGCCGTGTTCATGCGGAGTACGATCACGTTAAACATGTGGGTCCGAAAGTCCTTCCAAGAGGTTGGTGGTATGGGAAGGAGGGTACGGTCCCTGTGAATGCCTCCCCCACTGGGTTCCAGTCTAAATTGGGTGGCACTTCCCGACCGTCCAAACAGTTACCTTACACCTTTCTGGTAAGTCGGACGGTCTGGGTTTCAACAACAACAACTTTTAAGATGGTCTGCTGTGTAGGATGCGGGCCTTGAGGGAAACGTTCACGATATAGCCTTGCAGATGATTTTGCCTTACACCCACATTCACCGTAAATTAACAACATCTCGCAATACTCGTTACTGCCAAATTTTGCCATAACTCCCCGCTTTAACGTACAATTCAGCAGAAACATCCTTTTTATAGTAGTAGTCTCTGGTGAACAGGTATGACGTTCCATCCTCATTTGCATAATACATGAGATCCATGTGATTTTTATACCAGACATGGTTGATTTGAGCTGTGTGTTTGGAGAGATGATTTTGTAAGATCAGCAGAAAGTTTTCATGGTTTGTAGAGACATTCAGTAAAACACGCAACCGGTGGGGACAGAACCATGGTCCTCATGAATGCGAATCACATGCTTTTCCCCTGTGCCACAACACAGGTTCATATTTAGTCCGTAAGGTGGTCTTTTCTCGCTTCGCTTCACAATCAAACAAATGTTCATTTTTTGCATTCTGTTTTGAGTATGAATGTGCGCAAGGTATCTTTTTGTACTAAATCGAGAGCGCTCTACAACTTTCTAATTGACTTTTTTCATGTATCTTTCACCATTTACGAGATAGGACCACTAATTCCAAAATTTGCTGATAGATGGCATTGTAAGTTGTCTCATCGAGTAGCGCATAGCCTTTTTCCTATACCTAGACACCAACTTTATGGCCTAAGCTGTCACCATTTAGAAGTTAAGGGGGGGGGGGGTGTAACGGATATAAGTGGGCACCCTGTATAAAAATTTATAAATAATTTTCAGGTCTTTCCATACAGTATCCTTGATGAACAACACAGTGCCCAAATGTTATTGGCTGTTTGCTATTAGTTTAGCAGTAAAAAGAATTTAAAAATGGCTCAGTGTAACTTTGAACCTTATTTTTGGAAACTCACTAATTATTTCATGTCTTAAACATATCATGTGTAAGCCCTTATTTGCTCCTACTCGGTGAAAGCCATTATGAACTTTAAAACCAAAATGGCTATTGAATTTGAAGAATCCAACTTCAACATTTTTCTCCCCTTCCCTACTACTCCTTTGTCCTAAACAATCCCCCAGTTAAGAAAAAAAAAAAAAAATCTTAGCACACTTACTTCTGGGGGAGAATATTTGGCTCATTCAGTAAAATGTTGAAAATATTTATCTTAAAATACTAAAGTACTTATTTCAATTAATTAATTTTTTCCAGGTGCCATTTTATTCATGGCCATGTCATTGGAATCCGAGAATTGGCTTTTACAGATCCTTCCCCTGATGGAAGAGAATTTGCTGCTGCTTATACAGGAACGGACCATTTTCTTGTGTATAAATAACTTCGAATTAGTAGTTTAGGAACATATTTTAAATATTCTCTATGCTTTTAACTGCTTGGGAATGCTCTTAATTCTGAAGTTAAATCTAACTTTTGTGATTTCATTTGTACGTTGCTTGTGTTATTTTTATTCAACTTTGTGATATTTTCTTGTTCAGAGTGATTTATGTAGAGTCCTGTGTCTTAGAGTCAAATTTATTTTGTCTTTTGTTGCATTTTGAGATTCTTCTTACTTTCATTACTCATTTTCTTATAAACTTTTCAATTTTAAATTAATGTGTATCATTGCACATTCTGGCAATTGTTAACATCTGTAAAAGATTTTTTATATATTTATTTTCACTTTAGTTAAATTTCTGAAAGTTGTAGTTATTGAAATTTGTTGTGTAATAGTTTTTGGTGTAAAGTGCTTGTTTTATAAATTCAGAATTACTGATAGTTTAGACACTTTGAAAGTGATAAAAATGCAGTGTTTAACCAAATTTTTGAGAGTGCTGTTACATTTTACATTGTTTTAAGATATAATCATGATAATATTTTTAAATTTAATTTCTCATGTTTTTTCACAATTTTAAATATATTTTTTTAGTTTATAATGCATATTAAACTGGAAATAAAATACTCATTGTTGCTTTATATATGAAGACGAACAGTTTTTTTAGTGCTATAATTTAAAACTTTTTTAACAAGTTTCTGTATTTAGTGTAATATTTTGTTCTATCTTATTCATTGGTTTCTGTGTTTAGTGTAATATTTTGTTCTCTGTCTTATTCATTGCTTTAAATGATTTAAATTGTAAAATATTTTAAGCAAGAAAGAATTTTTGTATAGTGTTTGCTTATGGCCAACTAACAAAACTGTAAAGTACAAATGTATAATAAAAGAGTGTTGTTTAAATATTAGAATTTTGTTGTTATCTCTGCTGACTATTTAAAAGCTAATGATTAAATCATTGCATTATTTTTTGAAAATTTAGTTTAATTCCCTAGACCAGTGCATATCTGGTAACTTTTCTAAATTACCCAGAAGTTTTCCTGATTTCTTATATAGTCTTTTGATTGTAAGATAGTTCCTTTTGAATAAAAAAAATATTCTGTTAATTACATAAAATTATGTATATTCTTACACATTTCATAACTAGAGAAAGAAAAGAAAAATTCCAACATCAACTTTTGTTTTAATTTCAAGCATGCTGACTGTCTATGACATTGTGCTACATCTTCTGCCACTCTCCTTTCTTTCTTTAAAACTACACTGAAGAAAAGAAGCAATAATGCAACTCAACATTTTTCCTTTTGTTTACAATAGCCTAGGCCTTCCGTGTTTAGCAATCTTCTCACGTGCTGCTTTATTTAGAAATTGTCATTTTAACGTAAAACTTTTCGTTATAAAGCATTTCTGTGTTATATTTAAAAGAAAATGAGTGCAAAAAACAAAACAATATCACCAAACTTATCGATAAAGGTACAGTGTGGAATTTCCATGCATAATTACATCTACGCATGGGCTTAAATGTGCTTTTTGCAGTGTTTGCACTCTGACATTAACACTAATGAGAATGTTGGAGGTAATAAGATCCTTCATGTTAAATGTCTTCACAATGTTCTTGGAGGAACAAAATCTGCCTCTTAATGCCACATATCATGTAGGACCGTTATTTCAGAAAATGTTTCCTAAATCTGAAGTAGTGCAAAAATATAGTTGTGCAAGAACCAAGACTGCCAATAGTAAATAAAGCTTAAAAAAAAAAAAAATCCAATGTTTACATGACACTGAAATGAAGAAAATGTGTCAAATCAGATGGTTGTCACAAAACATAAGCCTGAAAAGAATTTTTGAGTAATGGGAGCTCTTGGTTTTGGGCTGGCGGAAATTAAAAAAATATAAGTCCATAAGGGCAGACAAATTTAATTATCAGTCAAATAAAAAAGATGCATGCGAAGAAAATGGAGTAATTAAGAAAAAAATTGCCAGTTAAGCAAATTCATAATTAGTATCACAGTTGAATATAAAGAAATTAAAAAATATGTAGTTTCAAGCATGAAAAGAAATATGGATAAGGAAGTTCTAATTAAAAAAAGGCTGTTTCCATCACGTAAAGAAATTATATTTTTCATATCTGACAGAAACAAGGCATTTTCACACATTTTAACACTTTCCAACATAGTTGTAAAGTGCTCATGACTTTGTTCATTCTGTCTGTCTGCCCATTCGCACGATAACTGCTGTAAAAATAACTTTATTAAAATGAAATTTTAGCATATTGTTGAGACGAACTGTGTGACATATGGAAATGAAAATGAACAATATCACCCAATTAGTTTCGAATTGAACCTGGGTTAAAAAAACGAAATACATTGAAGCTTATGAGACCTAATTTTTCAAACATTTTTTAAGTGAAGTGAAAATTTACAAATTGCTTCAAAAATTTTAGGAAATATTCAAATTATATAAAATACGTAAAATAATTTGAGAAAAATATGTTAGTTTATATAAAAATTGAAATAATAATTACACCCATATTATATGAAGCGATCACATGACTCATTGCAAAATAAAATATGGCAGCCATTTTTTTTCCTCTGTAAAAAACGTAATGTATAATTTTATATTTAGTGCTGCATTCGTCATAAAACCACTTTATTTTTGCATTTTGTCTGTGTATCTAAATTCTGTGCCAATGCAATTACAATATTTTTTATTTTAAATGTTCATTAAACTTTGATTATTACTTTGATTCTACAACAAAGCCTAATTTTTATGGTATACATAATGTAAACAAATCAAGAGATTGTAAGATGAGTTGTATGCTGAAGTTTTTTTCACTCAAAATTATTTAGCTCTGGAGTCTGGAATATAAGTGGTATAATTGAAATATTCATTGATTCTACATAGAGAAGCAGACATTTTATAGCAATGCTTTTCTTGATAAAGTTTTAAGTTTCTAAGTAATAAATTATTGTAGTACTGTGATAATTAAAAACAAGAAAGATCAATCATGCATAAGCATTGATTATGAAACACTTTCCAACTGAAATGCAATTTCATTTAAAAATTTCTAAAATGTGCTACATTCAGTGGTGATATCTTTTACATTATCACAGTACTACAGTAATTTATTATACTTAAATATTTAAAACTGTATCAAAATATAAATCATCTTATTCTCTATGCAAAATCAATGAATATTTCATTCATATATCTTGTATTCCAGACTCCAGAGCTAAATAATTTTGTGTGAAAAAAATTCAGCAATTCTTATGTAACTCACCTTACAATCACTTGAGATATTTGCATTCTGCATAAGATTTAGATACACAGATAATATATGTGTGTGTGTGTATGTATTCAAAGTATTGGAATCGTGCCGATGATCGGAACTCGAATTTTCGAAGGATCTACACGTTTTGGGACTTCTAGAACACGAAAATACTATTTTTAGGAAGACGTCTGTGTGTGTAAGGGTGTGTCTGTGAGGATATTGCATCCACTCTAACTGAGAAACTAATGGACCGAATTTCATAAAATTTGGTAGGTATGTTTTTTGTGGGAAACCCTTATGTTCATTAGATTATAGTACGATTCATAATAAAAGAATCTGCCTTCTTTGCGAAATGGCCGGCAGAAATTGCCTTTATCCACTCTAGCTAAAAACTAATGGAACAAATTTAGCAAAATTTGGTGTATAATATTTCAATAACCTACACAAGTGATATATATACAAATTTAACAAAATTTGGTATATAAGTCATTTGTAGGTTATTCTAGTACGATTCGGGAAAAAGGAACGGGCTATTTTTGTGAAATGGCCTGCAAAAATTGTTAAATATAAAAATAAACGACTATGTGTGCTCAATTATATCAATTAAATTCCTATTTTATATGTGATTTTTGACAACAAAAAGAATAAGACTAACCCCATTACTCTAGGACTAGCCGTTCTTGAGATATTCTAGTTTTTTCGGGTTTTCGGTACGCCACTTTTGACAATAAGTCCAGCTATCAAATGAGAACCAAATTCAAGTTTAACGTGCAAATTCAATGTCATTTAAAATACTTATGGCTATTATTTTATGCAGATAAACTCAAATTATTATTAAAGAAATAAAGAGAATGTGAATATGAGTTTGCAGGGAAAGACATGTGCTGCCCACATCAGAATTTTTAACAATATTACAACAATGATTTATAGAAGTGGACGGCGATTATTTGCAGGCCATTTTGAAAAAAATGTAGGATCTCTATTTAAAGATCCACCAAAATTTTGTAGAATAAAATGTTCAACAAATTTAAGCTGTGTACCAAATTTTAACTCTCTAGGACCTAGGAAAGTGCATTAAAAATGCCATCAAATAAGTATATCATGAAGAGTTATATAAAATTAAAAAAAAAATTCAAAAATTCTTATCTACCATATTTATTTTAAAATGTGAAGCATCTCTCATATACAAAATAATTAAACTCTTGGAAAGATATTTATTATATAATATATATGTCTTTTTAACACTTTATAACATAGTTGAAAAGTGTTTATGACTTTGTTCATTCTGTCTGTCTGTATGTCTGTCTGTCCGTTAGCACGATAACTGCCGTAAAAATGACTTTATCAAGATGAAATTTTAGTATGTTTTTCAGACTGTCTGTGGCACCTATGGGAATATAAATAAATAATATCACCCAATTAGTTTTTTATTGAACCCGGGTTGAAAAAATGAAATACATTGAACGCTATGGGACCTAATTTTTCAAACATTTTTTAAGCAAATTTAAAATTCACAAATTGCTTCGAAATTTTTAGGAAATATTCACATTATTCCATAAAATATATAAAAAAAAATTCAGTAAAATATGTTAAGTAGTTTTTTAATTAAAAATTATTTAATATAGGGAAAAAAACAAATTGAATTAAATTCTGACTTTTATGATATCCTCCAAAAAGAAAAAAAGAGATATATTGTATAATAAATATTTTTCCAAGAGTTTAGTCATTTTGTATATGAGAGAGGCTTCACATTTTAAAATAAATTTGGCAGATAACAATTTTTCAAATTTTTTTTTAATTTTATATAACTCTTCATGATATACTTATTTGATGGCATTTTTAATGCACTTTACTATGTCCTAGAGAATTAAAATTTGGTACACAGCTTAAATTTGTTGAACATTTTATTCTACAAACATTTGGTGGATCTTTAAATATAGATCCTACATTTTTTTCGAAATGGCCTGCAAATAATCCCCGTTCACTTCTATAAATTATTGTTGTAATATTGTTAAAATTTCTGATGTGGGCAGCACATGTCTTTCCCTGCAGGCTCATATTCACGTTCTCTTTATTTCTGCAATAATAATTTGAGTTTATCTGCACAAAATAACAGCCATAAGTATTTTAAATGTCATTGAATTTGCACGTTAAACTTGAATATGGTTCTCATTTGCTAGCTGGACTTATTGTCAAAGGTGGCGCAGCGAAAACCCGAAAAAACTAGAATATCTCAAGAACGGCTAGTCCTAGAGTAATGGGGTTAGTCTTATTCTTTTTGTTGTCAAAAATCACGTATAAAATAGGAATTAATTGATATAATTGAGCACACGTGGTCTTTCATTTTTATATTTAACGATTTTTGCGGGCCATTTAGCAAAAATGGCCCGTTCCTTTTTCCCGAATCGTACTAGAATAACATACAAATGAATTATATACCGAATTTTGTTAAATTTGGTTTATAAATCACTTGTAGGTTATTGAAATATTGTACACCAAATTTTGTTAAATTTGTTCCATTAGTTTTTAGCTAGAGTGGATAAAGGCAATTTCTGCCGGCCATTTTGTAAAGAAGGCAGATTCTTTTATTGGGAATCATACTATAATCTAATGAACATCAGGGTTTCCCACAAACACATACTTACCAAATTTTATAAAATTCGATCCATTAGTTTTTCAGTTAGAGTGGATGCAATATCCTCACAGACACACAGATACATCCTTACACACACAGACGTCTATCTAAAAATAGTTTTTCGTGTTCTAGAAGTCCCAAAACGTGTAGATCCTTCGAAAATTCGAGTTCCGATCTTCGGCACAATTCCAATACTTTGAATACATACACACACACGCACATATATTATCTGTGTATCTAAATTCCGTGCCTACACAATTACAACAGTTGTGATTTTAAATGATCCCTAAACTTTTATTATTTCTTCAACGAAGCCTAATTTTAACTTATGCAGAATGCAAATATCTCAAACGATTGTAAGGTGAGTTACATAAGAATTGCTGAATTTTTTTCACACAAAATTATTTAGCTCTGGAGTCTGGAATACAAGTTATAGGAATGAAATATTCATTGATTTTGCATAGAGAATCAGATGATTTATATTTCGATACAGTTTTAAATACTTAAGTATAATAAATTACTGTAGTACTGTGATAATGTAAAAGATATCACCACTGAATGTATCACATTTTAGAAATTTTTGAATGAAATTGCATTTCAGTTGGAAAGTGTTTCATAATCAATGCTTATGCATGATTGATCTTTCTTGTTTTTTTCTGGAGGATATCCCAAAAGTCAGAATTTAATTGAATTTGTTTTTCTCCCTATATTAAATGATTTTTAATTAAAAAACTACCTAACATATTTTACTGAAATTTTTTATATATATTTTATGGGATAATGTGAATATTTCCTAGAAATTTCGAAGCAATTTGTGAATTTTAAATTTGCCTAAAAAATATTTGAAAAATTAGGTCCCGTGGGGTTCAATATATTTCATTTTTTCAACCTGGGTTCAATAAAAAACTAATTGGGTGATATTATTTATTTATATTCCTATAGGTCCCACAGACGGTCTGAAAAACATACTAAAATTTCATTTTGATAAAGTCATTTTTACGGCAGTTATCGTGCTAACGGACAGACAGACAGAATGAGCAAAGTCATTAACACTTTTCAATTATGTTGTAAAGTGTTAAAAATATGAGTGCTGAATGTATCGCATTTTAGATAAGGTTCGTGAATACTCTGGAAATCGGGAAAAACAGGGAGTTTGAAAGTGGACTAAAATATCGGGGAAATTGCAGGGAAAATCGATTTTTTGTTCAAAATTTTGAAAAAATCAGGGAATTTTCAACTTGCCGACCTGCTCACAGAGATGCCGTTTGCTATGGATTCTCCGTAGTTTCTATTGAAACTTCTCGATACTGCGGATTACGGAATTTGCATAGTTTCCTACAGAAAATTGTCTTTTGTGAAGGCCAATGTAAATTTACGTCCGCATGCACAGTAATGTCAACCAAATCAACGTAACAATGAGGATTTTAGGCTGCATAGGAGTTAATTCCGATCAAATTAACGTTACCACGGGGATTTATGGCCACGTGCACCGTAATGTCAATCAAATCAGTGCAACAATGATGATTTACCTCTGCGTGGAATGTAAAAGATAGTGTATTTTTTTCATGGAAGTAATAGAAGTACTTTTTAACTTTGTTAAATTTCGCATAATTCGCTGAACGGTTAATTCTATAATTATTTTCGTGTAAGCAGTGCAATTGCTCAATTCATTTTATGTTCTCCTGAATTGCCAAGAGTCGATTAGTATCTTTTTCCATCTATCGTATATTTTTCCATCTATCTCCATCTGCTAAATATTGCATATTAGATTGACTAAACTACTTATTTTTATATTCTGATTATTTATTAAGGTTAATTTTTTAATTATTTTCGCATAAACAGCGCAATTACGCAATTCACTTTATATTCCCGTAAATCGCCAAGAGTCCATTAGTATCTCATTCCATCCATCCATCTTCTAAATGTTGCATATTAGATTGACTAAACTAGCTTTTCTTCATAATTTGACTATTATTCATCGTTGATTTTTTAATTATTTTCGCATATGTTCACATAAATCACCGAGAGTCCATTAGTATCTTTTTCATCCATCTTTTAAATGTTTCTTATTAGATTAACTAGAATAGCTTATTTTTATATTCTGGTTACATATTAATGTTAATTTTTTAATTATTTTTGCATAATACATATTTTCCTATTTTGAAAAATGGGTATGAACCTTTTGAAGAGATATTTTCCAAAAAGTGGTATTAAAATAATGATTTAGGCAAATAAAAATGCAGTCATTTCGGCAATGATATATTAAAATTGATATATTCACATCTATAAATACATTGCTATATTTTATTTTTGTTAAAGATTAATATTTTTTATTATCATTAGTGAAAACTTGTGCTTTACCAAACAGAAATGTTTGTTTTCAATATAAAGTATTTTTAACTGGAATAGAAACATGTAATATAAATATATATATTAATGCATAATTATATATATGTTTAAATAATTTTTTGTGTATGCATTTTTGTATTGTGTGAGTATATATATTTCATTTCTTAACCTGACTACTGAAAATGTCTTAGAACTACTGATATTTTCATTTTTCACTACTGAAATCTTCATATGCTAGATCCCTTCTACAGTGCAAGAGAACCAACAAACCCGAAAGAGAAATCTGCGCAAAAGAAAAAATCAGGGTGAATTTATATACCCAAGATCTGGATTAAGAGATCCAATCAGAAAGCAGCATGAAGAATTGTCCACCCAATCCAAAACTATGACAAGTAACACACAAGATTGGCTTGCGCCAAAACATAACCAATCCCCTTGGATCCTTGCTGATCCTTGGGCTCTGTGCACCAGGTTCACGTTATGGCCTGCTCTACATCATCTAGCTTTGCGAATGATTCCGTCGGTTACACTCTTCACATTAGAAATGTGTGAGGAGAATGAGCCTTGTGGGGACTCCCATTGAACTGGAACTACTCCATGGTTTTTCTTTCAGTAGGTAATAGTGGATAATTCAGATGTGTCATTATTTTCTAGCTCTTCATGTCCCCACAATGTGAATTTCACCAAGTCTACTGAAGGATAGGGTACACCTTCGGGTGAAACCTTATCAGCCATTGAAACAGCTTCTTTGGAGTTGTATCATGACAGGAAGGAGGAAACCAGCAACCTTGGTGGAGGTGGAGTTGCAAGCAGTTGTGAGCAGCACACTGAAAACATGGTCGGGGTGCAGGAAGTTCTCACAAAAACACAACTGTGCAATAGGAGGCACACACAAAAGCAGCAGGGCCAGCAGTTAAAGAATGTTGGGGCTGAAACAGAAAAGATTGGAGGTACCAAATGACTGGGGTCGAAAGGCATCACACCATCTTCAAGTAACCTGGTCATGAAAAAAGAGGTCAAGGATAGACATCTAATCTGGGTCATTTGCTCATGCAGTCCAGGTTATAAAGATGGCTGTTGTAAGAGACTCATTTCCCTTTGGAAAGCTGAGCAGGGAAAAAGTTGCCCTCATCCAGGTGGTGATACTTGATAAAATAGATGAGATCCCCATGGGTGAGCAATTTCCTAAGATTCATGGTTCTGGCTTGAAAGCAGGAGCCTTGGTTCTTCAGAGTGATAATGCAATGACTGTGAAATGGGTTAAGCAAACCTTTCACAATAACTAATAAGTTTTAGGTGAGACACTCAAAGTTCTGAGTGCCAATGAACAACCTAAACCTGTCGAAGTGACCTTTAAGATCAGGGATGTATATACATCAAGAAGCTGGGCATTTTGCTGAAGCGGCTTAACCATTTTAACCGGAGTTGAAATTGGAGGAGTGGCATATTCTGCAAAAATTTGCAGAACCACACTCTATAGGATGGATCGTTGAGGATGAATTAGGGGTTGCTGAAGCTATATGAGAGGCCAACTTTGGTGCCTATATAGGTTTGAATTGAGGAATTTTCAAAATACTTCGGGAAGGAGAAGGAGGTTCTGCCAGAAGATCAAGCAACCTCCTCTCATGTAAATATCACCAGTGTTGACACTGACTTACCTAAGGAGCCAGCGGCCGTTCCGTGTGTGTGCTGAAAGCACCGGTTCTCGTTAGATCATCGAAGTCATGCAGCATCGGGCGCAGTTAGTACTTGGGTGGGTGACCACCTGGGAACATCGCTTGCTGTTGGCACATTTCGGGTGCGGTAGCCCGGTGGTTTGTGCGCTGTATTTGCACGCTGCCACAACTGCCGCTGTGTTCATGCGGAGTACAATCACGTTAAACATGTGGATCCGTAAGTCCTTCTGAGAAGTTGGTGGTAGGTGAAGGAGGGTACAGTCCCTGTGGATGCCTCCCCCACTGGGTTCCGGTCTAAATTGGGTGGCACTTCCCGGCCGTCCAAACAGTTACCTTACACCTTTCTGGTAGGTCGGACGGTCTGGGTCTCAACATCAACAACTGAGTTACCTAAGCTTGATGAGCTGGAAATTGATTCTAGCTCTGAAGACACACTGCAACCTGTTTCACCCATGTTTGAGGATGAAATGAAAAGACACTTGTGGGAATTTGAGAAAGGAGAAGTGCTAGGCACTGATCATTCTCATGACACTGGGGAGAATATCTGTTCCTAGTTTCTGCTGTCCTCTTCCTCATTTTTGCTGTATGCATAGAATCAATGTTGTGCAGATTAACCTACACCATAGTCATTCGGCTTCTGCTATTTTTAGCAAGAAGATGACTAGTGGTAAGGTTTACATTGCTTAAATTCAAGAACTCTGGACCCAAAACAGTAGGATCTTGGGATCAAGGGCTACAATGTTTTTTCTAATACATCTTATTCCTATTTTATTTAACTCGCTGGATGATATTGAAACAAACTGAAAATTTAGTTGCTCGAAATCAGTTTTATTATGAGAATTTTAATTAACCAAACAAGGACATTGTGGTAGTGTTTTTGTTTGCACCAACAAGCATTCTGCAGTGTCCCGAGATGTATTCCCAGAGTAGTACGAAATATATGGTGTTTTTGTGTAGGTCCAGTGGATTTGAGTTCTATGCCTCTAAAGTACTATATGTTTGTCTTTCATCCAAAACAAATGAACAGATCTTGACCTCTTGTGGGATTGCCAGTTGTTAATGCTATTTGTTGATGATAGTATTAAAAACATAACTTATTGAAAAATATGCTTGATCGTTAAGAGAATAAAGCTAATTACAGTCGAACCTCGGTATCTCGAAATATTTTCATCTCCCTTCACGCATAGTATAAAACTAATGTAAAACAAACTCTTTAACTCGAAAATGTTTTTAATCAAACTCTCGATATCTCGAAATTTTTCATCTTACCATTTGGATCATCTTACCATTTTCATCTTTTCATGTGAAAAAAATACGATTCAAAAAATGTGTTTAATGCAGATGAAACACGACTATCTTTTAAGTGTATGCCTGATAAAACTATGGCCATTAAAGGCATGTCATGGCGGGAAAAGGATCAAAGAACGAGTAACTGCTATTTTGCACTAATATGGATGGTTCAGAAAGGCTCAAACTTATAATAGGTAAATCTGCTAAACCCCGACGTTTTTTAGGAATGAAATCTGTTCCAATGACTTATTTTGTGAACATTACGGCTTGGATGAGTGCCTAAATTTTCACTAATTGGTTGAAGGAACTAGACAGAAAAATGTCCCGTGAAAATCGCGATATTGTTCTCTTCTTGGACAACTGTACAGCGCATAATAGCGTGCCGAAATTAAAATCCGTGAAAGTTCATTTCATGCCACCAGACACAACTTCTAAGTTACAGCCTTTGGACCAAGGTATTCAGAGTTTTAAAGTAAACTATCGCCACAAAATTAAGTTCATTTGGAAAATGTAATAGATATTGAAGGATTCAGTACCTGTAACCAAACTGTCATAGATGACTATTTTGCAAGTAAAGAAATGCAAGAATAAATTTTAATAATGTATATTACATTAAATGTGTATCCAATCATTTCAAGCTTCGCTTTATTTGTTGTCAGCATTTTCTTGGGTAATACCCAATTCTCTGTCTGTAAGATAAAGTAAGTGATTTTTTTAAAAATGTGTAAAGTATAGGACTAGGATGTATATATTCTTTTATGAATTCCTTAAAATTTTTCAAATTTTCGATATCTCGAATTTTTTTTCTACTCCTTTTAAATTCGACATATCGAGGTTCGACTGTATAAAGAAATTGGCTTCCGATATGAAAATAATAGCCTTGGAGAAAAGTAAAAATTGATAAGACACTTTCAAACGTAGCATTTTGATAAATAAATCTGATAAGTAATGAAGATCTTTGGCATTGATTGCTTGTTTCAAGACAAAAATTCAGAAACTATTCTAAAGTTGTGAAATTGGGCATAAATCTATTGAGTTGCTCTTATTATTAGTGATTGAGGAGGAGAGGTATCCTTTATTTTTGCAGGTTCATAAAACCTCAGAATTTCCCAGTTTCTTAATTTTAAATAGTATTTAATTATTTTATGTCCATTTAAATTTCCAGTTACTTCTTCCATAAGTAATTCCATTTCATAGTTTTGTCTCAAAATGGAAGAATATTTTGTTCTCAAAAGTTTTAGTAATTTTAGTTTATATAATTTATCAAAATTGTGTATTTCATAAAAAGCAGCGCAAAAAGATCTGACTGTTATCGGCAACAACAGCTGACGTGTAATACAGCAGGCATTTAGTGTCTTGAAAATGTTGGTTTATGTGTGTTAAAGGCTAAATAAAACAGACGACACCATTTCTTTGGTAGGGATCATATATTTGTACATTTTGTAAGCACCAAAATGATGTTTTGAATAGGATTGCACACATCTCACTTGGAGTGTCCAGGTCAGCAAGAGAAGTACAAAAGTTCACACAGGTGGTATCTTTGAGTCATCCATGTATTCTTGACGCCATGTGTCTGGGTCGGTTAAGTGACTGTTCACATATTTTTTTATAGTTTTTTCATATATCATGATAAAAACTGTTCTGTTCTACATCACTTTCTAGCGTACTACATTATCTTTGTTTTGCATAATGTTTTGGATATTTTGAAAGACCCATTTTGCAGCAGTGAAACAAAAAAAGAGCTATAATGCAAATTAATATAATACATTAACTAAAAATTGACAGGTACATATCCAGTAAGAAAAAAATTGAGCAACGTAATTAAGCACAAATTGAGTCGCAATTACATCACAACGTACACCTATTTCAAGGATATGCTAAATCTATTTCTTCAGATCTTAAAAGAAGTCCAATAAACCCAAATAGTCATAACCAGCTGTTCCCAAAGTGGTATTGGCGACAAACTCTAAGGGAGATTGCGAATAGCACAAAAGTATATATACTAATAAAATACTTTGTTTCTCGCAGTTACAGTGGTTAAACAGTTTTGGTTAAATACTGTGAATGAGTATCCTGACTTCACAAGGAAAGCATAGAAGTGCTTAACTATATTTGATTTCCTACTGACTATTTGTGCGAAATGGCTTTCTCCCAGATCATTTATTTGAAATCTAATTTGAGGAATATATCAATAGTTGAGAATTAAATTAACATTAACTAAATCGAACACATTGCAGCTCTTAATTTCTAAAAGGCGGCATCATATTTAACTGTATTGATTGTTATTAGAAGCGTAACGTTGCTAGCTTAAAAATTTTTAATAATCATTTATATGCCTCCTTTTCAAATTTGCATATTAAACTGTATTGATTGTTATTAGAAGCGTAACGTTGCTAGCTTAAAGATTTTTAATAATCATATTTATATGCCTCCTTTTCAAATTTCCTGAATTGATAGTTTTCAATTTATGATCTCAAGATATCCTCAAATTTTTTTTAAATTACTAAGGGATCCTTGAATTTTAAAGTTTGGGAACCGCTGCTCTAGATAATTATCTTTGAAGCGTTGACGAAGGACAGTTGTATGTTGGTTGCATTGTAACTTATTTTTGGTCATAATTACGCTGTTTAATTTTTTTCATCTTTTGCCCAAAACGTTTTCACTTTTTGATACATATGGTCACACCCTCAGTTCAAAAGTATAGCAAGTCAAAATATCAGGTTTTGTTAGGATAATCTGGGGACGATGGGAAATATCAATGTAAGTAGTGACTGTACTTTTGCATTTGTCCTAGAAGGGACGAAATATAACAGGAATTTCAGAAAGTGATAATGAATGTTTAATTTTTTTTATTGAAAAACAATGAATTGCTAAAGTAATAAACTGAGGGTGCAACATGCATTAAAAATACAGGGAACTTTTCCTTTAACTGACTGACTAAGAGTTGGCTTTGGGACATTCGTTACGGAAAACTGGCATAATTCCTAATGACTTTCCTTTAAAACATCTTATGATTATTTCTTCTGTTGCCAACTGATGACCTCAGATGTGTGCCTGTCATGTTTATTTGTCCATGCTCGCTGATTCATTGTATCTTAGGTTTGTTCTTTTTGCATATCCTGCTATGCTGAAAGGAAGTATTCAGAATGCACTCTTGCAGAAGTTTGTAGAAATTGAACGTCACGATTCCTAAATAATTTGAAATAAAAAAATGAGCAGCAATTTGCAAATTTGCAAAAATTTGTAGTAAAATGTAAATATGACTGACCTGCTTTGCTATATAGGAATGTTAATTTCAGCGTTGTATTGCAAAATATTCTAAAGTTAACACTCCTTTATAATAAGTGTTTGAATTTCATTAAAAATATATATGTGCGGTTAACTTATAGATCTATGCATTCTCATAATGGCATGGTCATGCATGTTTCTGAGTAAATAAAGTACAAATCTGAATCCAAGGAAAGCAAATACAGACTTGTACATATGCCATCTACAGATCCGTCCCATCATAAAAAGTTTATATACAAGCTTTTTATAAAGGGTGTTTCGAAAGGATTGCACAACTAAATATTTCTTAAAATATTGGATCCAATTTAATTGGTTACAGAGATCGAAGTAAGATTGGTTCCAATTTAAGAAATGTTTCAAATAAGTTAGACTTTTAGACATAAGATAGTTTTGGTCATGTGATATGTTTTAGTTAAAAAAAATACAAAATTTATTTTTTATGCAGACTCTCTACAAAGGAAGTTGCAATTAGTAAATTATTCCTTATTCATGTAAAGATACTTTGTAAAAAAACCGTATTCTCTAATATGAAAAAGAGGCCGTGAAAAACTGTCAAATTTATAGAATTTAAACCATTTCGACTCGATCAAAAGAAACTTCTAAAGAGATTTATTCAGTATCCAATTACTAGTCGAGAATTTTAATTAATGATATTTCAGATCAATTTGATCGGATAGCAATGGAACGTTTTGGTTTGACTGTTGTTATGAAAAATATTTTGTACTTGAAACTTTTTTTCTAAGAGACCTGTATAAAAAGTTACAGTTTGGGTTTTTTACTAAAATATGGTGTCCCTTGATCAACATTTTTATACAATGATTACATTAATTAAAACATTTTAAAAATTGGAATCATAGGACTACGCCGAATCATTTAAAATATATTTCGCCGTGCAATTTTTTTAAACACTGTATATAATAAGGTTTTCATATCTTGTAAAGCCAACCCATGTTATTATAGTGGTATGAAGATCACTTTAAAACATGGAGCGTCCGGAAGCGAGGATTAAAAACAACTGGCAGGCTGTGTTGTATGCTAGGTCCTAGTATATAACGCAAATATGTAGCAATTTCCTTAGGCTGTCTGTCCTTCACAAAAGTCGTTCTCTGTTGACGGTATGGCTAAATTATTTTGAAATCTCCCTCCCACATTAGTTTGTAAGGGTATCATGGAGATAGTGTAGATGATCTAGATGGAATAACTGCAGATCCTATTTTAATAGATCGCTTTTCTTGCAATTGGCCCCACTTTAAAGCCCATTTTGCTGAGATTATATGCATTAAGATAATATTTTTTCAGCATATCAGCACTCAATCAAAAGTACTTTTTAATAGCAATGCATGGACAAATAATTAAAGCTGTAAAACATGAAGTATACTCAGGAGTCGGCAACCTGTGGAAGATCATAAATTAAGCAACTCTGTCTGTAGAGTAGCATTTATATTACTGTAGATTGAAGTTTTGCATGTGTGCGTTTGGTCATGTTTGCGCATGCATACTTTTGTAAAGTTTGCATGTGTCAACTGTTTTGCATGTGTGTACTGTTTTTCAAATGCATCGATCAAAAGTTCTAAAGCAGTGATGCAAATGGTGGCAGTAGCAACATTTCAGATTTTCGTTTTTTATAAAAGTGCAAAGACATTTCCTATAGATGTTTATGAAATACATTAAGCTACAAATAGAAATATTTTAACAGCTCACTGAATTTTGTTTCGCGTGGTATCTATATTAAGCACAACAAGGGTAGGTTTTAAGGAAAGCTGGGTTTTGTTGGAAGAATCATTTGCGGAGCCCTGTTATCTGTACTATAATGTTTTACGTCAATTTAATTGGGAAGTAGAAATTTCTTATTCATGTCTGTTCATGGTAGAATTTGTTGTTTTGGTTTTGGCGGGAAATCGTCGTTTGGAAAACCTATACGAAAGACTACAATGCTTTATGCAGGAATTAAGAACTTTTTTTTAAATTTCCAATCCTTTCTATTTATAAAACTTTTAAAAATAGAACATAAATTTAAAAATATTTGAAAATTTCAGAATATTTCTCCTCAAATACGTACCCGACATAATAAAAGAAATATTTGGAATATAAATAATAAATAATAATAAGTTATTTTCGCCTCATTATCATCGGCAGATTTACGGAAATAACGTACAGCCTTTTTAAATGCAGACAGACATCCAATACTGACCACGTTTGTGTCATCTAGAAAACGAACCTAACTGCGACCTTTACTAGTCCGATTTATTATATCTAATGTTGTAATTTATATCGAGTTTATTTTCAAAATCAGAACTATTCTTTCATGTAAATCATCCAATCAAAACAATTTTATTGATATTGTAAATATTTAAATCTTTACCATCGTTTTGGTGCGTTGATTGAGTGCAATTGTCAGACTGGCCTTCAGCAAGTGTCATTTCCATTCTTGCTTTACACAGGTGAATAATTAGCTACTATTATGTGATACTAAACTATGAAATACTATGTGACACCTTCACACATAATAAAAACTTCGAATATCAAAAACCGTTTCAAAATAATGCATACGAATGGTGCACATTTTATAGTTCTGTAGAAATTGTACATAAAAACTGTACATAGAAATTGCGATAATATATCGTCTCCGGTCACGGTGTCTTGCCTTATTTTTAACGTTTTCAGGCTTTTTGATCTAAAAATTAATCGTTAATAGAAAATATTTTTAATAGTTTGTTCAGAAGAATTGCTAGCAGACATGGGTGCCCATATGGGTTTTTCATAGGGCCGGATTGAGGTCCCAGAGGTGTTGTTCTCACCCTCTCCCCTCCAGCCCACATAAAAGTGAAAATTTCTGGATTTTCACCTTGTGAAAGGGAGTTTTAAAACATCTCAACAAAATTTTGAGCTAATTACACGAATTTCAAGAACCAAATTTTTCCGTAAATGGTTGTTGAAAAATTAATAAAATGTCATTATTTTGTCATAAATAACCTAAAAAAAATCAAATATTGTATAGTGATAAGAGGGGCTGGATCCCTCCATTCTTATTGCTTATGTAAAGGTAGGTGCACATGCCAGCAGACTATTTCGGTATTTGAATATATTGTTATTATATTTACAAATGGAATAAAACATTTTGTAAAAAAATTGAATTATAAAATATAAGAAAATAGTCCGCTATAAACCACAAATTAAAATACCGTAAGAACGGTTGTTTATAAACAGATAGAGTTAATTAAGAAAATTTAGGATTTTTTTTTCTTTTGTTTTTGTTTGCGCAGGATACTATAAAAATAATTTCTATGTGTCTAGCTGTTCTCGATTTATAGCTGGAAGAATGTTGAAACAAAAAAATAACAGATTTATAAATTTTTCGAACGAAATTCTAAGATTTTATATTTTTACTTTCATACTATGTAATATAGTACAGAAAAAGTATTGTTTTCGAAAATTTCCGAATTCGAGATTTTGGTTCCAATATATGTTTTAAGACCTTCGGAACACGTTTTCACTATTTTTGGAGTGATGTTCGTCTGTCTGTCTGTCTATGGTCGATTTCTTGTTTACACTATAGCGGCCACAAATATGAATAGATTTTTACGAAACTTTATATCCGGCTTTGTTATCAAAAAATCTAAAACTAGGTAGAATATTTTGAAATTCGATCGAAAGCTTCGAAATTTATTTAAAATTTTATATTTTTCAACATAGCAGCATAGGACAAAATTTGACATAATTATGCATAAAAAGGTTTATTTATGGCTCAATGATCACGAGACTTAACAGTCCTAATCGTTGTGAAAAATAGTTGCGATATAATTTCTTGTTATTGACGTCATTAGTCCCACCTTGAGGGGGCCAATTGCCCCCAAGGTGGTTAGGCGTTCCAGTTAGGCGCTGTTGTGACCGTAGCCGTTCGAATGAAGACGACTAGAGTGCTCTTAGTTGAGAATTTGAGAAGTTCTCGAATTTAACTCTTACTAAACAAGATACAGAAAAAATCGTTGCGAAAAATAGTTGCGATATAATTTCTTGTTATTGACGTCATTAGTCCCACCTTGAGGGGGCCAGTTGCCCCCAAGGTGGTTAGGCGTTCCAGTTAGGCGCTGTTGTGACCGTAGCCGTTCGAATGAAAACAACTAGAGTGCTCTTAGTGGAGAATTTGAGAAGTTCTCGAATTTAACTCTTACTAAACAAGATACAGAAAAAAATCATTGTGAAAAATACTTGCGATATAATTTCTTGTTATTGACGTCATTAGTCCCACCTTGAGGGGGCCAGTTGCCCCCAAGGTGGTTAGGCGTTCCAGTTAGGCGCTGTTATGACCGTAGCGGTTCGAATGAAAACAACTAGAGTGCTCTTAATGGAGAATTTGAGAAGTTCTCGAATTTAACTCTTACTAAACAAGATACAGAAAAAATCATTGTGAAAAATACTTGCGATATAATTTCTTGTTATTGACGTCATTAGTCCCACCTTGAGGGGGCCAGTTGCCCCAAAGGTGGTTAGGCGTTCCAGTTAGGCGCTGTTGTGACCGTAGCCGTTCGAATGAAAACGATTAGAGTGCTCTTAGTGGAGAATTTGAGAAATTCTAGAATTTAACTCTTACTAAACAAGATACAGAAAAAAGTTGCAGGGAATCATCATGGTAAAAAGCGGTATGATACATATTTTCTAAACTACAGCTGTGAATTCATCTGGACTTAAAATAAATATATTTTCCGTAATCAGACGAATTTTTCTTGACTATTAAATCTAGTCAATGGTATTTATAGATCGGACATTCAGATCTAACCAATTTGCGCTCAGCCTAGCTAACGATATTTGGAGTGATGAGTAATGTCCGTTATCCAGATAGATAAATGTTGAACGAAATACGTAAGAAGTTCCAGTTAGACATTGTGCGACTGTAGCCGTTTAAATGTAAACGTTTCCAGTGCTCTTAGTGGATGATTTGAGAAGATCTCGAATTTAACTCTTACTAAACAAGTTACGGAAAAAAGTTGTAGCGAATCATCTTAGAAGCGTTGTGATACATATTTTACAAACTAGAGGATGGGGCAAATAAGTGGACATTTGGTTTCTAAGCCAAACTATATACATTTAGAAATAATATTTTCTGCATTCACATTTATGCAATATACGCAGTATACCACTCAAACTGGGTTCAAATCGCTTCAGTGGTTCTTGGGATTACGAAGGGTCAACAATTTGACACTCACAGACTGACAATATTTTTTTTTTGGTATCTAGGGAAACCTCTCCCTCACCTAGAGAAACCTCCCCCTTTCATCTAGGTAAACCTCCCCCTTCGTTTCCAGACTTATCACAAATCAGTATTCAAAGTTCCAAATGCAGAAAACAATTGTTAAATGATTATAGCTAAATTCCTGAGATTAATGTATGGATTGATTTATGGACCCTATGTTTTTACAGTGAAAACTCAACTTGTGATTAAATTACGGTCACCATACTTTTCATACACAAACTACATCGGTTAAAGTAAAAAGTTTGCTTAATCTACTGCTAAAAGCATATGCATCAAGAAAAGTGGTGCAAGTCATAATGACCGTCACGATATTTTCCTCTACTCTCCGCGCGAGTAAAAAAGATCGTTTTTTGCTTCTGGCGTGAGATGTATTACAAATTCGTATAATCAAAATTGTGAGAAAGCAGATTTGCCCGCGGCGCTTTGAGATGCGTATAAATGCAAATTACGTGGCCTTGACTCACCTTCTTGCAGGGGAGACAAAAATGAATGCATCCATACATGAGTCTCAAGAATTAAGCAGTAATCATTTACCATGTGTTTTCTGCATTTGTAACTTTGCATACTGATTTGTGATAAGTCTGGAAGCGAATTCTATATCAATAGTATTTCGCACTCCCGTTGCATTTCGTGTATTTTAGTATTCTTCAACAAGGACGGCTGCAACGACAGTAGGAAAATTTGCTATGGTGCGATTTTGCGAACCGCTGTGGGGACCGATGGAGGCAGTCATACTATTTCAAAACTCAAGATTAGGCGTAAGCTACAATAGCCATGTTCACAGTCACAGAACCCGACACCTCCCTGTATGCAGGTTCTGTGACTGGGGGTCTATTGTCAAAACTTTTATGATTGCAATATCAATGTGAAAATTAAATTATATTCTTTGTTATCGGTAGTTTTGTTTCACCTTGATTTGTTGCAATGTTATATTTGCGAACTTTCCAAAAATTTTCCATTAGTGGGTGCAGTCGCTTTCAGTTCAATTGCCCATGGTCATTTTACATAACTACATCTAACTTTTATATGCCTCACATCATTTGTTCGTTAATTATTTAGGTGACTACAAACAAAAATACTTTATTGTTTATAAATTAATTATAGAAAGAAGTACGAGTATGTTACATATGTAGTATTTATTGTAGTTTCATTAAAAATACTTGACTGTATTTTATTAGTACATCATTTTAGTTCATTTGTTTAAGATGTATTTTTGAGTTTATAAGTTGCAAAGTGGATTGCGTGTACATAAAGCGTACAAATATGTGTATGCAAACCATTAGTTATCACCTGTTTTTCCGACAGTATAAATATGTTTAAGGACATGCGAACTGTAAAAAGTGTCCTTTGCACAAGTTGTGTCCTTTTATATCTTACGGGATCCTTCTAAACTTGAAATTCAAGACCGAGTTGTGATAGGTTGCCGACCCCTAACGAACTTAGTACATGAATGTGAACACTTTACCATTGATGTTTTTGCAAATAGTAACGCATACACCGAATACATAATTTAAAATATATCAATTAACAACACATGTCAAACATAATGAACACATACTTCGTAATAAAATAGTATTTTAAATACAAACAAACAGTTGAATATGGAGGAAAAAACATGGGGTACTTTTCTATTAGCTGTTGGTGGTACAACTGCTTAAGCATTATCGAGTTAAGATTAAGTATTAACTAATATAACTATTTTATTTATTCTATTAGTTGTACTTTTAACTCTAAGTTAATGTTAATATTTAATAGTCATACTTGCTCGAATTATCAGCATTGTCTATTAGTTTATAGATGTGAATAATTAATTGGTTACGGTTTACCCTGATTCGTTAATGCAGAAACAGTGTCTCTCCGTTAAGAGAAAAGTACCCAAAATGCTTGGTAAAGAGTGAACAAATTTAATTTTCTAGATCTCGGCACTGGTCCCAATGGTGCAAACGAACTACTTAAATATTTTTGGACTAATTCCACTTTCCTTCTACGAAGAAATGCACTTCTGATGTTCAATGGCCGATTTCCCCCCCCGCGACTGACACTAATATATCTTATGTGGAAAATTCGTTTTTGCTTATAAAATGCATTTTAGAAAAATATCCTTTAAAAATTCAGTTTTCTTTTTTTCACGGAAGCGCTTGGTTCGTTCGGAATAAATGAAAATTGGGTAAACTCTTACGCAATACAAGTTTCTTTTTCTATTTTAAGGATTTAATCATCAGTACATTTCGACACTGGCGTAAAAGTGTGGTATTTTTAATCACTTCAAATGCTTCTGGATCAATTTGTTGTACCTCAGAGCAAATTGTTGGCTTATACATTAATGTATTAGCAATGACTTGTTCAAATTTTAATCATGTATTGTTTATAACAGGCTAATATTGGACCGATATATGCATATCCCCAATATTACCATATGTTTTACCAATATTTATCTAATATTGATTAAAAACATTCCTCCAAAATCGAGCAAATGTTGGCTGCCAATCTATATAAAGAAATTTAAAATTCTGCCTGTATGTATATTTATGTATTCGTCTCATCTATACAGGAGAACTGCTGCACTAAATTTAATTAAATTGTATGGGTAGCCTTGGAATAGACCCACATAAAATTTAGTTCATGTTTCGAGTTTTTAGAGCCAGGGGCTGTCGAGATATTAATAGAAAAGCCCAATTAAACCGTCTATTATGCAGACGATATTTGTTTGACAAATTTATTTGAAGAAAAATGTATCATGTTGCTCAGCAATGGAATTATATCCAATGAGTTTATACATCAGATGGTTTTTATTAAATCTTTTCCGATTTAAATAATAAATAAATGTATATAAAAATAATTTTTATCAGAATTGCATTTAAGATTACGAAAATTATTGACATTTTCAATTTCTTACGTCAACTATTTTATTTTGACAATAATTTATTAAGTTCATATATTATGCCAATTGTTGAAACCGAATGAAAATGGTACTGACATATATTCTAATACAATTTCAGCGCTTTCATTTTGACATATATTGATGAAATTTCAAAGCTCTTTTATTTTGGCATATATTTAACAAATTTCATATTTTCTGTAAATTTCTTTACAAACGGGTTCAAAATGTTTTATTCTTCACATCTGCCTGTGAAGATAATTTTGTACAACTAGAACGGATATTCTTATACTTCATTTTACTAGAATTAAATTAAATATTTTAATAGAATGTTTTGAATAAGAGTGTCATTTAGAATACTATAGGAAGAATACAATTTATATATACTTTAGAGTAATATAAGCCCATAATTGTGAATTTTAAGTTCCTTTATATTATATATTCCGTACAAAGAATGGATATACTGCTAGTATTGGATAAGCATTAAAATGGTGGTATCGGGAATGTATTGCAGACATTGGTGCAATATTAGAAATATTGACGAGAAGTTTACGTGACGATTTCTTTCGCTAATACTGATTTGATATCAGAGTATTAGCCAGAATAAAATAAGGCAGTTTTTTAATAAAACTACTTTAGAATAATATAAGCCCATAATTGTGAATTTTAAGTTCCTTTATATTATATATTCCGTACAAGGAACGGATATACTGCTAGTATTGGATAAGTATTAAAATGGTGGTATCGGGAATGTATTGCAGGCATTGGTGCAATATTAGAAATATTGACGAAAAGTTTGCGTGACAATTTCTTTTGCTAATACTGATTTGATACTAGAGTATTAGCCAGAATAAAATAAGGGAGTTTTTTTAATAAAACTGGCTTACACAACTGACTTTTGTACAAAAGACTTTTTTATTATTTATGTTAAACTTAAGAGTACAAATTATTGCGTGTACTCTATGATACCATATGCAGTGTTTCTTTCAGGCATACTTCCGGGGGGAGGGGGGAAAAGCTCCCCGGATACATTTTATGTTAACCTAGTTTCTATTTATATGACGCATCATTTAGATATATTTATATAGGACAAATAGAAAATTTGCCCCTCTGAAATTTCATTCGCCCCTCGGCCAAAAAGTTTTGAAAGAAACACTGACCATGTGGGTTTATTGTCTCATGTCTCCAGATCTGGAATCGAATTTGTCTTATAATTGCTTAAAACGAAGTTTGGAACAAAAATATTGGGATTTGAAAGTTTTTGTATTTTAGCATATTTCCATTTCTTAAAAATACAGAACACAATTAAATTTATAGCTTTACTTTAATATGTCATTGATAATTCCATTAAAAGCTCAATTTCTATTCTGTGTATGTTCAAAGTAATCTGTTATTGAAACGCGTCTGATCATATGTTTGTATGTATGTCTGCGTTGCGATTTATTCCTCGAATTCTTGGTGTATAAAGTTCTGTATTTGGATATGGGGAGGTACAGATGTAAGAATATGCATAGGGTATTTTTAAATTAAGAAAAAAAAAGACACATTTTTATGTATTTAATGTTTAAGTGGAATTTTGCCCAATT
The DNA here is from genome assembly GCA_951213105.1 of Amaurobius ferox. Lineage (NCBI taxonomy): Eukaryota > Metazoa > Arthropoda > Arachnida > Araneae > Amaurobiidae > Amaurobius > Amaurobius ferox. The sequence continues at coordinate 160,982,698 of OX578136.1, read as the reverse complement.
TTCACACTAATACGTAATAATCGAAAAAAAAAAATCGGAAGGTTTCAATTCAATACTAGCGTAAAATTCACAGAACGCATTTTTTAATATATTTTGATCTGCATCCGATAAGCGTTGCCTCGATTATTGACGATATTTTAAAGTAATGGTGTTGTTTTTTTCCCATAATAAGCAAAAATCATTTTTGTATATCGACATTGCTTATATAAGAAATCGTATGTATATGGAATTTGTCGATCATAATACTGCAAGGTCCCTCCAACTATTAAAAATAGTTCTTATAAGTCATTTTTTGAAGTTCAAAGTCCCGAACCAAACTTTAATTTGGTCCTTTCTAACATTTAAAATGCCTAAATATGTAAGGGTTTGCGAATAATTACGGCTTATTATTGTTTTTAATGTAGAAATAGCTGTACATAGAAATTCAAATGGCGCAATTTTGTTTAACATAGAAAATTAATCCACATAGAATGAACAAAAGCAGAACAAGAAAGTGAACATGGTCACTCTTCGCGACCTTGTACTGTGATTTCTCGGATTTTGTCGCTTGTCAGCCAGGAGCAAGCAAGCAATCAGTGAACATAAAGTTCTTTTAAGGAAAGATTTTAGAACTTTCTTGTGGAAGTGTTACCTAATCCTGATAAAATTATTAGAAGCTTAAAACTGTGGGAGTTATAGAAATTATGAATATTTCAAAATGTGTCATTCTCTGATTTGTGATGTGATATAAAATGATACATGTTGGAATGTGATTTTATTATTTATCGTCATAATTTTATTATTCGTTGTCAGAGTTTTATTGTTCATCATAATTTAATATGTGGTTAGATCAAATTATTGAATTACAGTCATTTTTTCTGATGTTTTAAATTAAAATTAACGTAACGAATGGATTTCGATAATGTAAAAAAAAAAATGTATTTGTCTGAACTTTTTCAATCATTGGACCATTTAAAACTTTTATCTACATAAATGCTAGCTGCCCATTGTCAATTGATATCTTCACGAAAATGTTGTGGACTGACTTTGGGTTGACTGTGGAAAAAATAGGCTGACATAGAACTTTTCTAAATGTCTGACACAGTATTTGGACCTACATTCGCATCGATGAGAAGACACTCTTGACCAATGATAACAAATAAATCATGATACAAATGCTTCATGATGAAACTTAGGGTTAAAAATGCAGTAAGCTCTCGAATATTTTTGAAGTTAGTGCTGTTATGCTTTTTGCATCACTCATATGCTTTTTGCGTCACTCATAAAACTGCGTCAATACATACCTTGTGTTCATTTCGAATGAATTCTGGATTCGACCACACTGCATAAATAAGTAGCGTGTAGTTGTTCGAATACAGAATACATATTACGTACGCTCTGTGCGCATTTTTGTATACGATCGGTATAGTCTGTGCAGTTTCCCGGCGATTGTTGGGGCATTTGAATCCCGAGCGGCCTGCTATTTCGTTTAAAATTTAGACGATGCAATTTTTAAATTTTGGATATTTTATTTGTCGAATTTTACTAATGTTACTAATGCTAATATTGCTTTCGTAAACAAAAATACGTTTCGTTTAGTTAACGTTTGTGTGGCGGACATTACAGAATTTATTTTTCTGTAACTTAGTAAATAAGAGTGTAATGATATACTCGGGGTGTAGGGGTGTGGTGCAAAGACCATATAAACGAAGGATATTGATAAGGGAGGGGGATTATGACCGAATGGGAGAGGGGTTACAGTTCTGGATTTTATTTATCAATATAGACCCTATGAAGGACCGTTTTTTCGTCAATGGGTTTTATGATCTCATAGCAAGGGGAATATATACAACCCTCTAATTTTTATTAAATACTATAAGGTACTATTATAATAGACGAAAAATTTAAAAAATCAACTTTTAGTTAACCAATGAAATCTTAAAATTTATTGAAATCAATATATTACTCCATTAATTGCAGTCAATATATTAATTTATTAATTGCAGTCTGTATATTAATTTATTAAACGTATATTCATTCGCTGGCATCACTTTCGGCAAGATGAAATAAATAGATCTGGTATGTATGTTTATTATAAAATATTATATATACAGTAAATGGACTTAATCTGCATTTTTATTATAAAATAATAAATACAATGAATAAAATGAAATTCTCATGTGAAAATACAAAAATGTTTTAAATAAAATTTATATTTATTGAAAAGAACTTGTTTTGTATTTGTTTAAAAGCGCTTTTTATAATCATTGCTGCAATTGAGGCAATTTCTTAAATGTCAATTGATTATTTGCCTCAATTTATACAGAAATGTTTTTTAATTAATTAATTACTGTTAATTAATAATCCTCCTGACTGATTAACTATTTTTAATATTTAGCAGTATATTAATGTCTTCCGCGTTATCTGAAAACATTTTGGGTGCGTTACTGCAAGGATGATGCAAATATGTCGAGGTATCTAAACCGACGTCTTTGATCCCCTGAAACTCTTTTGAAATTTTTAAAAATTATTCAAGTACGGCATACAAGCCACCTCCCCCCACTTTATCATGCATGCTATTTGCAACTTATTTTTATGGACGTGTTAGAGCATGGTGTAATTTAAAGTTACACCCTATTTTGTTAGTGTTTTTGCCGAGTTTAAATTCTGTTCCGTTTAATTTAATTTCTTTTTTCAACTTATCTGTTTATTTTCACGTCCCAACACATTTCATAACAAATACAATTCAGTTCCCACAACTTGACCGATAAGCAAACTGATACTGATTGGTATATTCGTATTGGTAGGCATAGGTATATTCGAGAAAATACCAATGACAATACAATACTTATGATCACTACTACTTATGAGATTGCCCCGTAATCAAGGAAATGAGTGCAATAACTAATATCAGCTCAATAAGTTAAATACATTTTGTGCAAAGAATAAGGAAAACAAGAGCAACGTAAATAAGCTCAAAAAGCAAAATAATTCAGCATATAGCTGTTTCGAGGATAAGTTGGATTCCCTTCGTCAGCAAGAGAACCAAGCAGAGAAATAGAACCAAGAAAGCATGATGGACAGTTCAGCCAATCCGGATTGGCTGGACTATTCCTTATGCTTGCTTTCTAATTGGCTCTCTCTTAATCCAGGTTTTGGGTATATAATCCCCTGTGTAGCTTTATCTGCATTCATTCCTCTTTTGGACTTCGGGTTTGTTGGTTCTCTTGCACTGACGAAGGAGATTCATGGTATCCTCGAAACAGCTGTATGTTGCATTATTTTGCTATTTGTGCTTATTTACATTGCTCTTTTTTTCCTTAATATCAACTCACTGTTGATTTGTTTATGAGTCAAACTGTGGGAATCGAACTGCACCTGTCTTTTTAATTTAAGTGTAAATTGCGCCAGACGCCGTTCTTCTGTTATTGGATAATCATTTCAAGCTATTTGTGCGCAGAGTTTATTTTGCCAAATCTATGGCAAAAGTGACAGATGATTTGAAATGATAATTGCAAATTCATAGAATTTTTAAGGGCAATGCATGCTACTAAATTCTTTATATTCGAGAGCCTCCGGCAGTCCACAATTCAAACAAGTCTTTCTCTTTAGGCTACGCTTTAGAAAAAATATCGATCTGTATGTTTGACGAACACGTCAGGACGTCCAACGACGCCCCCAAGGCGATATGTTGTTGCTTTGGCTTCAGGCTTCTATGTTACTCCTGGACCCAGGTGAGTTCGAGGTCTGGCTCTCGGCCTTCGTATTTAAAGCACTTCCGTTGCCAGTTCTTTCCGGCGACGTCATCAAAACCTCCCCTGAAAGGGATTAATATTGAATTAATTCCCTAATGTTGTTTCATACAGCATATATTCATACAGCATATATAAGAAATAAAATTAAAACATTTTAATTTGTTTTCAATGGATATGAAAATCAGCATAACATTTAATGCACAGTACTATTAAAAATAAAAAAAATCTGATGTGGGCACCACATGACTTTCCTTATATGATGTAATGAATTTACTACTTTTACAGTAAAAAAAATCTGATGTGGGCAACACATGACTTTCCTTATATGATGTAATGAATTTACTACTTTTACAGTAAAAAAATTGGATTTTCTTAGAGTAGATACTAATATTCTTTCCAAGATATTGAATTTTCGACAATTAGTCGTCATTTTCATTGATTTAGCATCATTTTTATCCATTTGGCGAAATTTTCATTAATTTGGCAACATTCCAAAAAAGTCGCCAAGTTGGCGACATTCCGCCAAATGCGTCGCCAAAATCTCGCCAAGCGTTATGCACTAAGAAAAAAGTTATTCTTACAACAGATAAATGACTATTAGCGTTCAAATACAAAAGTATTATTCAAAGTATATATTTTCATGAATGGAACGAGCTAGATCCACGAGAATAATGTCACTCTATTTATCGCATGGTATTACATATGAAAAGTGAACATGTTTCTCAATAGGAATTTTTTCTTTTATGCGACTTTTTCATAATTTTTTTGAAAAATGTACAATATCTCGAGAACGGTTCATATTATCGTTCTAAAATTTATGCCAATCGTTTTCTAATGAAAAATTACATAAGAAATGTCTATTTGCGTAACTTTATTAGCGGTTTTGATTTTTTGACGATTTTTTTAAAATTTCATTCGAAAATTTAGGGGGGTTCTGAACATTCGATTACGTATAAAAACAATAGGCTTCCAGTGTTTATGGATTGTGATTTTTGTACCAAATTTGGTTCGAATCGGTCCATTCGTTCGTCAGTTATCGTCTCCACAGACTCACTGACACACACACACACACACATACTTTCACACACACACACACACACACACACACACACACACACACACACACACACACACACACACACACATACACACACACAGACATCACTTCAAAAATGTTTGATTCGTGATCAGGGATACTTGAAACGTGCTCTCCCGTCGAAAACTCGAATTCGCATTTTCGACCCCGTCACAATACTTTCCTTATACATTATGTATATAAGGAAAGTAAAAAATAGGTTTTTCCCATAGTAGATAATAATATTCTTTCCAAGATATTGAATTTTCGACAATTAGTCGTCATTTTCATTGATTTAGCGTCATTTTTATCCATTTGGCGAGATTTTCCTTAATTTGGCAACATTGAAAAAGTCGCCAAGTTGGCGACATTCCGCCAAATTCGTCGCCAAAATCTCGCCAAGCGTTATGAACGAAGAAATAAGTTATTCTTACAGCAGATAAATGACTATTGGCGTTCAAATACAAAAGTATTACTGAAAGTATCTTTTTTTATGAATATAACGATCTAAATCCACGAGAATGATGTCACCCAATTTATCGCATGGTATTACATATGAAAAGTGAACATGTTTCTCAACAGGAAATATTTTTTTTTAATTTTATATGACTTTTTGATAATTTTTTAAAAATGTGCAATATCTCGAGAACGGTTCCTGTTAGCGTTCTAAAATTTATGTCAATCGTTTTCTAATGAAAAATTACATAAGAAATGTCTATTTACCTAACTTTATTAGCCGTTTTGATTTTTTGACGATTTTTTCAAAATTTCATTCGAAAATTTAGGGGGGGGGGGAGGGTTCTGAACATTCGATTGCATATAAAAACATTAAGCTTCCAGTGTTTACGGATTGTAATTTTTGTACCAAATATCTTTCGAATCGGTCCATTCGTTCGTCAGTTATCGTTTCCACAGACTTACTGACACACACACACATACAGAGAGAGACATCGCTTCAAAAATGTTAGATTCGTGATCAGGGATGCTTGAAACGTGCTTTCCAGTCGAAAACTCGAATTTGAATTTTCGACCCCGTCACAATACTTTCCTTATACATTATGTATATAAGGAAAGTAAAAATAGGTGAAATAATTTTAGGTGAAAAGTTTAGGATTTAAGACTAGAATTTTCAGTTTAACCATGTGTCTTTTCGCATTAATTCCATCCACTGTAGGTATGAATCAAAGACGAAGTGATGATAGCAAAAGAGACATGAGATAAGCGACCCTTATTTCCTTTCAAATTACATACTGGAACTCTTTGTATTTAATAAGATGTAATGTTCTTTGAGGCTTTTAGAAGACGGTAAGTTGTTCCCTTATACCAATTGGCTAATGAGAAAAAATCAAACTACTGACGAAAACCGTCTGATCTTAATTTGCCAACTGGGTGAAATTCGAACACCCGTCTGTTTAAAAATGAAATAATTGTACAACTATTTTTTTTTTTTACTTTCCTTATATACATAATGTATAAGGAAAGTATTGTGACGGGGTCGAAAATTCGAATTCGAGTTTTCGACGGGAGAGCACGTTTCAAGCATCCCTGATCACGAATCAAACATTTTTGAAGTAATGTCTGTCTGTTTGTGTGTGTATGTGTGTGAAAGTATGTGTGTGTGTGTGAAAGTATGTGTGTGTGTGTGTGTGTGTGTCAGTGAGTCTGTGGAGACGATAACTGACGAAGGAATGGACCGATTCGAACGAAATTTGGTACAAAAATCACAATCCGTAAACACTGGAAGCCTATTATTTTTATGCGCAATCGAATGTTCAGAACCCTCCTAAATTTTCGAGTGAAATTTTGGAAAAATCGTCAAAAAATCAAATCCGCTAATAAAGTTACGCAAATAAACATTTCTTATGCAATTTTTCATTAGAAAACGATTGACATAAATTTCAGAACGCTAATATGAACCGTTCTCGAGATATTGAACATTTTTCAAAAAAATTATCAAAAAGTCATATAAAATAAAATAAAAAAATTCCTATTGAGAAACATGTTCACTTTTCATATGTAATACCATGTGATAAATTGGGTGACATCATTCTCGTGGATCTAGCTGGTTCTATTCATGAAAAAAGATACTTTGAGTAATACTTTTGTATTTGAACGCCAATAGTCATTTATCTGCTGTACGAATAACTTATTTCTTCGTCTATAACGCTTGGCGAGATTTTGGCGACGAATTTGGCGAAATGTCGCCAACTTGGCGACTTTTTGAAATGTTGTCAAATTAACGAAAATCTTGCCAAATGGATAAAAATGACACTAAATCAATGAAAATGACGACTAATTGTCGAAAATTCTATATCTTGGAAAGAATATAAGTATCTACTATAAGAAAAACCTATTTTTTTACTGTAAAAGTAGTAAATTCATCACATTATATAAGGAAAGTCTTGTGTTGCCTACATCAGATTTTTTATTTTGTAATGCCTTTTTGGACTGGAGGTATGTTCATGCGAAACTGCGGCTTTTTCCATACCGTAGCAGGGCTGTTACAAATATATTTTTCATCTAGGGCCAAGCATGAGTTTGGTGCTTTTTGCCCACCATCACCACGAAGATAAAGTGCATTAGGAATACACAAAAAATGCACAATATTCTATATCAATATTCTCACTTTTTATATACATTTTTTATACAAATATTTTTGCTGTTTTAGATTAAACTATATGAAACGTGTATCTCTATTTCAGTGATAATTCACATAAATTCCATCTGCTCAATTCCATCCTCAAAATGTTACTTTTAAAATTCCCAATATTTCTATTTAAAAATAATAACATACAAAATAAAGTTTAGTTATAAACAAACTAGAACGAATACTCGGCGTTGCCGGGGTTCTAAATAAGCGTCCACTACGTATAAATAATTACCTTTCTTAAATAATATATTTGAACACAATTTAAAATGGGCTCGATCCGAAAATTGTCAAATCACAAGTACTTTTCGCAAAAGCAAAAGAAGTATGAAAATCACAATTGACCGTACAATAGCCCACAATTCAACACACCGCTCGTTCAAGTAAACGCGAAATCTGATCACCCCTATACAGGCTATAAGGTGATTTTATTATTTTCCTTATATACATAGTATAATGTATAAGGAAAGTATTGTGACTGGGTCGAAAATTAGAATTCGAGTTTTCGACGGAGGAGTACATTTCAAGCATCCCAGATCACGAATCAGACGGTTTTGAGATAATGTTTGTGTCTGTGTGTGTGTGCGTGTGTGTGTGTGTGTGTAGAAACGATATCTCACAAACTAATGGAGCGATTCGAACGAAATTTGGTACAAAACTTACAATCCGTGAATACTGTAAGCCTATTGTTTTTATAAACAATCGAACGTTCAGAACCCCCCCCCCCCCTAAATTTTCGAGTAGAATTTTGAAAAATCATCAAAAAATCAAAACATTTAAGTTACGTAAATAGTCATTTCTTATGTGATTTTTCATTAGAAAACGATTGAGATAAATTTTAGAAAGCTAGCACAAACAGTTCCCGAGATATTGCACATTTAAAAAAATTATCAGAAATTCATATGAAATAAAAAAAAATATTAACTATTGTGAAATAATGTTTACTTTTCATAAGTAATCATGTCGCCCATGTCCCTAAATTGATAAAAATGATCAATGAAAATGATGACTAATTGATGAAAGTTCAATATCTTAGAAAGAACATAAGAGTTATAAGAGTAACCTATTTCTCCGCCCGTCCTTCCGTAACGCTTGACGAGAAATTTAGAGAGATGTCGCCAACTTGGCGACTATTTTAAATGTTGCTAAAGTGACGAAAGTGTTGTCAAATTGATAAAAATGATACCAAATAGGGAGTAATGTTTCGCAAATTCTGATTTCCGTCAAATGATGGGAGTACCTCCTAGTATATAAGAAATGCTCTTCTCTCCGTTTGTCTGTAACACTTGGTGATGCATTTGGCGAACTTGGCGAGTAATTTAGCAAAGTATTGCCAACTTGGCGATATTTCGCCTTAGATTGACAAAAACATCATCAAAATTGCAAAAATGAAGCCAAATTAATGAAAATGACGCTTAATTAATGAATTAATTATTAAAATATTTTAATATATGGACTATATCGCTTATTAAGGATGCTATCAATATTGATACTTGCTTATTTAGAGTTTTGCGAAATATAAGTTAATTTGAAACATTTTTATATGTTGTCATCCGGAAAATCGACAAATATGCAATTCAACGATAAAAAACACAGTACCGTAGATCTTATATATTATTTTTTGACTGTAAAAGTAGTAAATTCATTGCATAATATAAGGAAAGCTATGGTGCCCACATCAGATTTTGTTTTCATGTACCCCTCTCTCAGCTCATCCCAAAATATTCCCTCCCCTATGGGATCTCTCTCTCAGTGATTATTTACATAAATTTTCCACGCAATTACATCTGTTAAGTTCTTAAAATGTCATTATTAAAATTCTCAATATTTCTATTTAATAAAGAATTATACAGAAAATAATGTTCAATTATAAATAAATATGCCTATTTTTTAGTTTATAAATAACAAGCATATGAGGTTTAATAAGTAAGGTTTAAAAGGTTTAATAACTATCAACATAAATTTTGCCATCTTTCAAGTCTTCATGATGTCACTCTTCATCAGAACTATTGTTGTTGAGACCCAGACCGTCCGACCTACCAGAAAGGTGTAAGGCAACTGTTTGGACGGCCGGGAAGTGCCACCAAATTTACACCGGAACCCAGTGGGGGAGGCACCCACAGGGACCGTACCCTCCTTCCCCTACCACCAACCTCTCGGAAGGACTTACGGACCCACATGTGTAACGTGATCGTACTCCGCGTGAACACGGCAGCAGTTTTGGCAGTGGCTGGAATCGAACCCGGGCCTACCGAGTGCAACTCCAGCGCGCTAACCAATGGCTACCGCGCCCATCAGAACAATTGTTGAAGACCCAGACCGTCCGACTCGTCCTGAGGACTTGAGTAACTATTTGGACGGCCGGGTCAGAGCTATTGCTGTAATTATTTACAGAAAGTAAACAAGAAAGATCAATCATGCATAAGCATTGATTATGAAACACTTTCCAACTGAAATGCAATTTCATTTAAAAATTTCTAAAATGTGATACATTCAGTGGTGATATCTTTTACATTACCACAGTACTACAGTAATTTATTATACTTAAATATTTAAAACTGTATCGAAATATAAATCATCTGATTCTCTATGCAAAATCAATGAATATTTCAGTCATATAACTTGTATTCCAGACTCCAGAGGAGCTAAATAAATTTGTGCCAAAAATACAACAATTCTTATGTAACTCACCTTACAATCGCTTGAGAAATTTACATTCTGCATAAATTAAAATTAGGCTTCGTTGAAGAAATAATAAAAGTTTTGGGATCATTTAAAATCAATACTATTGTAATTGCATAGGCACGGAATTTAGATACACAGATAATATGTGTGTGTGTGTGTGTGTGTGTGTGTGGGTGTATGTATTCAAAGTATTGGAATCGTGCCGAAGATCGGAACTCGAATTTTCGAAGGATCTACACGTTTTGGGACTTCTAGAACACGAAAAAACTATTTTTAGGAAGAGTGTGTGTAAGGGTGTGTCTGTGTATGTTTCTGTGTGTCTGTGAGGATATTACATACACTCTAATTGAAAAACTAATGGACCGAATTTCATAAAAATTGATAGGTATGTCTTTTGTGGGAAATCCTGATGTTCATTAGATTATAGTACGATTCGTAATAAAAGGATCTGCCTTCTTTGCTAAATGGCCGGCAGAAATTGCTTTTATCCACTTTAGCTAAAAACTAATGGAACAAATTTAACAAAATTTGGTGTATAATATTTCAATAACCTACAAGTGATTTATATACCAAATTTAACAAAATTTGGTATATAAATCATTTGTAGGTTATTCTAGTACGATTCGGGAAAAAGGAACGGACTATTTTTGTGAAATGACCCGGAGAAATCGTTAAATATAAAAATAAAAGACTACGTGTGCTCAATTATATCTATTAAATTCCTATTTTATACGTGATTTTTGACAACAAAAAGAATAAGACTAACCCCATTACTCTAGGACTAGCCGTTCTTGAGATATTCTAATTTTTTCGCGTTTTCGCTACGCCACCTTTGACAATAAGTCCAGCTATCAAATGAGAACCAAATTTAAGTTTAACGTGCAAATTCAAAGTCATTTAAAATACGAGTACTTATGGCTGTTATTTTGTGCAGATTAACTCAAATTATTATTGAAGAAATAAAGAAAACGTGAGTATGAGTCTGCAGGGAAAGACATGTGCTGCCCACATCAGAATTTTTAACGATATTACAACAATGATAAATAATTTTAATAATTTGGCATCACGTCTGATGTTAAAATTCTTCTATAAATCATTACAACCATGATTTATAGAAGTGAACGGGGATTATTTGCAGGCCATTTCGAAAAACATGTAGGATCTATATTTAAAGATCCACCAAATATTTGTAGAATAAAGTGTTCAGCAAATTTAAGCTGTCTACCAAATTTTAACTCTCTAGGACGTAGGAAAGTGCATTAAAAATGCCATCAAATTAAGTATATCATGAAGAGTTATATAAAATTTAAAAAAATTTGAAAATTTGTCATCTGCCAAATTTATTTTTAAATGTGATGCCTCTCTCATATACAAAATGATTAAACTCTTGGAAAGATATTTATTATATAATATATCTCTTTTTTTTTCTGGAGGATTTCCCAAAAGTCAGAATTTAATCGAATTTGTTTTTTTCCCTATATTAAATAATTTTTAATTGAAAAAACTACTTAACATATTTTACTGAATTTTTTTTTATATTTTATGGGATAATGTGAATATTTCCTAAAAATTTCGAAGCAATTTGTGAATTTTAAATTTGCTTAAAAATTTTTTGAAACATTAGCTCCCATAGGGTTCAATGTATTTCATTTTTTCAACCCGGGTTCAATAAAAAACTAATTGGGTGATATTATTTATTTATATTTCCATAGGTGCCACAGACTGTCTGAAAAACATACTAAAATTTCATTTTGATAAAGTCATTTTTACGACAGTTATCGTGCTAACGGACAGACAGACAGACAGACAGACAGAATGGACAAAGTCATAAACACTTTTCAACTATGTTGTAAAGTGTTAAAAAGAGAAAAATAAGATGAATTCTAAATAAAATATCCTACTTTTTAGAATATAAATAAAATACGAATATATGATTTAGTTACTATTTACGCAATTGCATCTCTATAGGATAGAGGGGCTGGCGGTATATCAACAGCAAAGAGCTGATGAAAATTTTGAACTGAAAGTGATTATTATTGAGTTTCTAATGGAATTGAGAACAAAACTTCTGAAATGACATACAAACCTAAAAGTACTACTAATACATTATTATTTCAGATAAAAATATTAATAATGCGTTTTGTTATTAAACAAAAGTGATTAAAAACAAGCATTAAATTAAAAACCAAGCATGTCAATAGTTCAGTCATTAGTACTCTTCCATCACGTTCATGACTTTACGTTTGTTTTACATATTTGACTTTAGTGGTATTTTCTATCCCACTCCATCTCGAATCAAATAGTCAGCAATTTATTTTCATACTTAAAACAAACTTTTAATTATGTAAAAATAAAAGTTATTAATATTGCGTAATAACGTATGAATTTGTGTAATTTAAATAAAAGTCAAATAATATGTAGAGAAAAAAAGCCGTAATTTTAAATTACCACGTATGAAATAACTTTAACGTGACAACATGAAAATATAAATTTCCCTATCCACTCTTCCCTTCTCCCCCTTCCCTGAAAATATTTCTTACACGTTACTGTATTTACGCAATGGTCATAAAAAATTTCATCACCACGAAAAATTTAGTATTTTGAAAATAGATTTTTAATATAGCTTCACAAAACCGAATGTTCCATCTTATTTTGATCCTTATATGAACATTTTCAAGGGTCAATGCCCTCTGGCCATTCATATGGGACATTTATATGGGACATTTATATGGGACAGTAGACAATGACTCCGTGTCATCTCAAAAATTTAACAAAATAAATTTTCCATTTTTAAAGTATGAAAATTTCTTATATTTAGTAAAAATGTCACGTATTTCTCTTTATTATTAAATAATTAATAAAATAAGAATAACGCATATTTCTCATTATGTCGAAATATTTTACACAGAGACATTTCTAAATAAATAATAAATGAGCATTACTGCATACCCTCAATTTCAATGCATCGTTTCATAAATACACTTTAAATATACTTTTAAATCTGTTATTGTCTTTTTCCTCCACCGAAGCTATGGAAATATGTAGTTGATGCAATTTTTGAGTGACACTGCGTATAAATTTTCCACGTCTTGCTTTGTCTTCTATCATTTCAATACAGTTGTCTTTTATATCCAGGTTTCTTTTGATGTCACTTTCAATCGAGATTGCAGCCAGTGAAGAAAGTCCCTCATCTGGGGTCATTGCAGATTTCAAATATGATTTGACCAGCTTCAATTTATTGAAGCTACGTTTCACAGTTGCCTGTTTGCCTACTGTGCTGGTTATTTTAAGAACCTTACACTGGAATAGTCAGCAAGATTCTTAGAATAATCCGCCAATTAGAAAATCAGCCCGTCATGTCTCTTGAAATGAAACGAAGCGCTTTCAGTGGAGACACTTTTTCAGCTTTACTCAAATTTTTTAGACTTGGCTGTAGATGAAACAGATCACCGCACAGTCACTTTCAATCAAGATTGTAGACAGTGCAGAAAGATGAAACAGTTCATCGCTCAGTCACTTCCAATCAAGATTGTAGCCAGTGCAGAAATATGAAACAGTTCACCGCACAGTCACTTTCAATCAAGATTGTAGCCTATGCAGAAAGTCTGTCTTGGGTAATTGAAAATTTCAAGTATGACTTGATCAGCTGCAGTTTGTTGAAGCTAAGCTTCGCATTTGCCTGCTTTTCTAATGTGCGTATTATTCTAAGAGCATGCCATTGAAGTGATCATCAAGATTCTTAGAATAATTCACACATTAGGAAAATAGCCCGCCATGTCTCTTGAAATTAAACGCTCTTTCAAGGGAGACACTATTCTAGATTTATTCACATTTTTAAAACATTATTACAGATGAAACACCTCACCGCACAGCTGTTTTCCTCTCAAGTCCCGCTCTTCTGACTCTGGAACTGTAAGAGTCTTCTAGCGGTGATGGCACTCAATCTTCAGGGTTGTTTGCTCAGGAAGTTCACCCATGTTCTAGTGAAAACCCCAGTCCCCAGTGTACTTCCCCAGCTGTTGAAGCCGCTCTTGGAAGTCAGAGCACTGTACAGAAGTTGGCAAAACACTATCCTGTGGACTAGAGACTCTGCATCTGTTGACGTTTCATCCTGTGTCTCGACATCAAATTGTATCCTCTTCTTCCTACATCATTTCTCTTGAAACGTAGCATCTATTCCAAGTTACTCGGCGATTTCCCTTTTTGCCGAATGTCAGTTAACTGATGGATTTTTCCCTCAAACTTTCAAATTCTGCATTCCCACCTTGTTTCACTAATGTTTTTAACAGTGATTGTCAATCTGATTTTTGGAGAATGCTCCATCTATTAGTTGAAACAGCAAATAGCAGATACAGTCGGTGGAGCAGAAAAAAGGAGAGATGCTTTTTTCTAACGATTTGGCAACACCCCCAACAACAAAATTCAGGAAGTAACATCCACAGGGTTTAAGAAATGCTCTAGAAAAATCTGTGACTCTTGTTTGAACCACTTTCGCTTTTCCAACTGTGCTATCATTTACCAAATCCCTGTCTTTTCCAATCATATTCCCACTCTGTTTAATGACTGTTAACTATGATTGCACTCCCTGGTACAGTAATAAAATAATCCAATGTATAAAAAAATCCTTCATATAATGTAGAATTATTTTTCAAATATCAGTTTACACTGTTTAAACTAATTTTAGCAGTCTCAACTTTTAGTTCAAATAATCAAAAGTCATAATTAAGAATAACAAGTTCTATAACTAACACACAAAAATAATTCACATATCAGTTGTAAATTAATAATATTGCTTTTGGCACCCCTGCGTAATGGTGCCCAGGCCCATCGGGGCTTTAAACTGTTCTTGACCATAGGGACAGAGCGAGCTTTGACTGTTGGACGAATGAAATAGAAGCATATTAAAGAAATAGCTTCACCGTGTTGTTCGGCTTAAGTGATGGCATTTTTAAGGTATAAAATTTTTCAACATTGCTTTTTTCTGTGAGAAAATCATCGTTCACTGTTACAAAAATTTAGTAAGTTTAGCGTAATATTCATTCCATTTGGGCCGAATAGCAAACACATTGATTAATTTCCTCTTTGAACAACGCTTTGTCCTTTTTAAATTTATTTTTCTTTACGTAGGGAAAGCATATGATTTCTTTTAATGTTCAACAGTGATTATACACAAAGTTTTATCTTATAAAAATCCATAAAACCTAGTAAACGATTAACCACATCAAGTAAGAAAATATTTTTTTGTAAAATCTTCATTGTAAAAAAAAAAAAAAAAAAGAGTTAATTCTGAAACGCTCATTGCCCGAAGTTATATTCCTCACTATTCGGAATTTCTTATTGATTAGATTGCAAAATCGGTGATCATAAACGTGTAGTTTTTCTTTTGGCACTGTCAAGATTTATTTTATTCTTGCCGAGCTTTACATGCAGTTGTTTCTAGTACAGACTATCAATTTAGTGTCTTTTCCGATAACTGACTATTATTCTTGCAATTATCTAATATCTTTTTAAATCTTACGAAGTTGAAAAACAACATTTATGGTAACCATTTTCATTAAAATGAAGTCAGAGTTGCTTGATCTTGGTGACAATTTTTACAAAATGTTAACAACGTGGTATTATGTATCTATTAATACCTCTGTATTTCGTCCCTGTTTACGTTTATTGCTACTTTTAAAACTGTTGAACTCATCGAAATTTTCGAACTCGCTTTTATTCTCTGAAGCTCGCCAATCAGGATAACACGACATAAAGTTTGGCGAGAAATTCTGCATACTGTATAGCTATTGCTAGATTTCCTTTGTTGCTTAAAAATACGAAGTCGTACCTGCAACCGTCGTACTGACGAGATCGTTGGGCACATGCAGCACTGTGTGGTGAATGTCGACCAGCCGGGCTGCTCTGTCGATTGCACTCTGGCGTCTGTTGCGGACAGGAGGAGGAGCTGGTTGAGAATCGTCCCGACTGTGATTTAGCATAGGTAATGCTTCTTCCTTGATACCTGCCAAATTAAGAAACAAGAACTCAATTCTTTTCATATTTACATTCCTCAGATTTACATTTCTAAAGATTGATTCAAGATTTACATTTCTAAATAACGTGATATGCATTACATTTCTAAATAACGTTCCAGAGGACAGTGAATGTTAAAATCAACGAAATTCGACTGAAGTATGGAATTATATCTTTTCTTTATATTATTCAGCATAACAAAATGTATCATACGATTACTCTCTTATTGAAAATAACAGATGTATTTCGTGTAATTATGTGATTGTGATTTCGTGTATTGTGACTTTTAGCATGGAATAGCGGATACATGCAATGGGAGCAAGAAAATTTGCCACGTGCTATAATTTAGAGAATCTTT
This sequence comes from Amaurobius ferox, assembly GCA_951213105.1. Taxonomy (NCBI): domain Eukaryota; kingdom Metazoa; phylum Arthropoda; class Arachnida; order Araneae; family Amaurobiidae; genus Amaurobius; species Amaurobius ferox. The sequence goes on along the minus strand of OX578136.1, from coordinate 160,966,187 downwards.
ATGGAAACCAACAAATTTACTACACAGATGTCATCAAATTTCACAATTCAAATTTCATTCCATATCAACTTACGGGTGCTGTATGCATTCGTAGGTTGATATGGAATATATGTAGGTTGATTTTGATATGATCTGTCATTGCAGATGCTGTATGCATCTGCAATGGCAGCGCCACACTAGCCTTTGGAACGCCAACCTTAGTTCTGTCAGTATGGACTTGGATATAACAGCTTTACGCCGCCTGAACTCAATTTTTATGGAATGTCGGCTGTGTGCTAGAATTCAATTAGTCGGTCTCAATAGAGGTTCACAAAATTTTAGTACATGGCAAGATTTCTTTCTGCTATTGTAGATATCTGCTATTCCAAGCTGGAGAGCACATAATAAACGAGAAACTGGTTCATGAATGTCATCTGCTATGTGAGGGCAATTCAAGCTATTAGAATACTTTCTTTAGAAGGGGTCTGTGAGGATGAATGTGTATCACATTAAAAATGTTGCTTTTAAATATGGCATCATTTCCTGAAGTTTTTAGTGTATGAAATCTGTATGAAGTATAAACGTTGTATTAAGAAACATAATGTAAATGATGTTTTCCTCAAAACGAAAATTTTCAAATTTTTATGAAATCATAAATTTTCATATTCTGCTGTTTTCTTCACAGTTACATAAAACTTACCAATGTTTCTTTCAGGCATGCATTCGGAGACGCAAAGCCCCTTAATGACCATTCTTCCCCCTCCAGCTTTTATGCTACCCAGTCAAACATATATATATATATAAATATATATATATATATATATATATATATATATATATATATATATATATAATAGTTTGAAAGTCCAATGATAGAATAGAGAGAAGTTGCAACTCAAAAATCCTAACTTAAGATAAAACCTACAAAATAAAAATAAGTATTAAATAGCGAATCTGCAATCAAATGGAAAAAAATGCAAATTTCGAGTCATCAAGCTAAAGATAATCAACAAAAATCAATGGTATGGAATCGATAATAGAAAAACAAATAAAAACCAAGCATTAATGCTATACACGTGGACAAGGACTAGGCTTAAATAATTGAATTGTTCATTTCGACAAAACTCTTCGTCGGGTCCAAGTATTTTCTCAAACGGAACACAAAATACGTATCTTTCTGAAGAAATAGATAGATTATATCTATAAACTATTTCTACTTGGACAACACATAAAGATTGAAAAATAAAGGAAACAAGAATACCTGGAAAAAACTCTGCATATACCCGAACTATTGCAATCCAGAATGAAGAGACCGGTGCTGCCATTCACAAAGGATAAAAGAAAAGATCAACTGTTGCCAGTCGTAAGAAATAAATAACAGTAATGCGAAAAGGCATTAAAAGATAATATTATAAAGTATGAAATACGAAATAGTGGGGCTTATAATAGTAAGGCTAATGTTTAAGTGGATGTATATATAAAGTATTATTAATGCAAGAGAATGTTGATATCTGGTTAATATAAGATACTAAGAAGAGAATTCATGAAAATTCAGCTAATCTAAACTTTTTAACTATACCATTTACTAAATAAGCTGGATATTTATATAATTTCCTGGTAATTTTTAGATTATTTATAAGCATAGCATGACATTTTTTATTTGATAATCTATAAATTTTAAAAAGCTGATTAAGTATAATATTTTTAAACATTTGAATCGAGTTGCGGGAATTAAATGGTAATATTTTATTAATGTTAAAATTAAGATAGTATTTTTTATCATATAAATTTGTAACAACTCCATTAGTAGGTTCAATAAAAATATTTAAATCCAAAAAATTAATATTATTACTAATAGTGGCTTCATTAGGAATTAATTCCAAATTGTCTGGATAGAAATCTGTAACAATGACATAATTTTCAGTATATACTAAGCAAATCAGATCATCAACTTGTCTGTAAATTTTATAATCTCTTGAAGTAAAAGACTGTTCATAATGATAAAGGTATAAATTAGCTAATATACTGTTACTGCAGCCACCTTGTAAAACTCCTGAGACTTGTAAGTATAATTTATTTCCTTGAAAAATATAATTATTGAAAATAACAAAGTGAAGAAGTTTAGGAAAATTGATAAAATTTGTTTGAGTTGATTGATTAGTAATATAAGCATTACACATATATATATATATATATATATATATATATATATATATATATATATATATATATATATATATACATATATATATATATATATATATATATATATATATATATATATATATATATATATATATATATATATATATATATATACATATATATATATATATATATATTTTTAAATTTAAAACTAAATCAATTTCATTATAATAATACAACTACTAATTCTTATTGTGTTATCTCTTTCAAACATCCTATATATAATTCTATAAATTTTGGACATCTGTTTAACAAGTTTAAACATTTATTGCCTATTGGTGATTTATTTGTTTCAAAGACATTCAAATACAATAAGCCTATTGGTAGGTCTATATTTAATTATAATGAAGTTTCACAATCGCTCTCTATTGATCATTCTTCTCAGTCAATTGTAGATAGTGAATGTATTTGTAAATTAAATAAATTTGCTAAATTTCTAAATCCAGACTTGGGGCATATAGTTACAGGAGATTTAGACATTGTTAGTGACAATGTGTTAAGAAACATTATGTCATTTGGCACTAAATTTAGGATACCTTCTTGTAATAATTCTTTTAAAGTTTTAAAATCAATTAATCTAGATCTTGATAAATATATATATAAATTAGCTTGTAAATACGCTCTGCCATTAGAGGCATTTAATATGGGGAAATGTACTATATTAGAATCAATTAAAAATGCTATTAGAGATATTAAATTGTCTAGATCTTTATATAATATTGATAATATTAAACATTCCATTAATGATTTACAAAGATCCTTTGTTATTACCTATGTTGATAAAGCCTCTAATAATTATGCTATTATCTGTAAAAAATTTTATATTCAATTTCTGTTAGATTATTTAAAAAATAATAGTCTTTTTAAACCTGATTTACATTCCATCAATAGTATTAAATTGAAAATTATCAATATGTATTGTGATTTAAATATTAAATATAAATATCTTAAATTTCCTTATATAGTGCTTATTCCAAAATTTCATAAAAATCCTATTAAATTTAGAACAGTTACTAGTGGCCATAATACTTACTCTACTACTGCGAGTAAATTATTACTAAATTCTTTAAATCTAATAAATAATAGTTTAAGCCAGAAATAATTACCATATTCTAAATAATGGTAAAGAATTAAAGAATAAATTAACATCTCTTAGAAAAATAATAGGATTTCAAACTTTTGATTTTAAAGATCTTTTAAATAATATTAAGATATCTGATCTATATGATGTAATTTTAGCTCTATATAATGCTTATATTACACCTCTTTCAAATCAAATTAAATTTATAAATTTTCCTATACTTCTTCACTTTGTTATTTTCAATAATTATATTTTTCAAGGAAATAAATTATACTTACAAGTCTCAGGAGTTCCACAGGGTGGCTGCAGTAGCAGTATGCTAGCTAATTTATACCTTTATCATTATGAAAAGTCATTTACTTCAATAGATTATACTTTTTACAGATATGTTGATGATCTGATTTGCTTAGTACATACAGAAAATTATCTCATAGATATAGATTACTATCCAGATAATTTGGAATTAATTCCTAATGAAGCTACTATTAGTAAAAATGTTAATTTTTTGGATTTAAATCTTTTTATTGATCCTTCTAATAGAATTGTTACAAATTTATATGATAAAAAAGACTTTTATAATTTTAATATTAATAAAATCTTACCTTTTAATTCCTGTAACTCGATTCAATTGTTTAGAAATATTATACTCAATCAGCTTTTTAGAATTTATAGATTATCTGATAAAAAATTTCATGCTATGCATATCAATAATCTCAAAATTACTAGTAATTTATATAAATATCCCTCTTATTTAGTAAATAGTATTGTTAAAAAATTTAAAATAGCTGGATTTTAATAGCAGCATTACTATTATTCGCCCCTCTTTTTAGTAGCTCTTTTTGTATATTAATACTTTTTCTTAACATTTCGCTTCACAGTTTTTCAATTCTTATGAATGGCAACAGTAAATGGTTTTTTATTTTTTCTTTACGAATGGCAACACTGGTCTCTTCTATCAGTGTTCCCTGTATTGAATCGATTGTACATACGCTGTGCTTTTTCCAGGTATTCATTTTTTCTTTTTTATTCCTTCTTTATGAATGTCGTCCAAGTAGAAATAGTTTATAGATTTAATCTATCTATTTCTTCAGAAACATACATTTTTGTGTTTGCTTCTACAAAAAACTTGGACATGATTAGATTTTTGTAGAGGTTAACAATTCATGATTTAGGCTTAGAGCCTCGTCCACGTGTAAGGCGTTTGTGCTTGAATTCGTTTGTTATACTTATTTCGATTCCATACCTTTATATTTTTTATTGACTTGTTGATTCGATTTTTATTTTATTTATTTTTTTCCATTTGCTTGAGGATTAGTTGATTTTTACTTTTGTTTTGTAAACCAGTTAGATAGTTGAATTAAGTTTAAGTTTTTCTTTTTTTGTTTCCATACCTTTGAATTTTGTTGATTTTCTGTAACTTGATAGCTAGTGTTTTGTATTTTTAATCCATTTGATTGATGATTTGCTGTATTATATTTTATTCTGTGGGTGTTTTTAAAAGTTAAGTTTATCGTGTTACATCTTCTTACTTTTCGTTCATTGGATTTTCAAACTTCTATTATATATATATATATATATATATAAATATTTGTATATATATATATATATATAAATATTTATATATATATATATATATAAATATATATATATATATATATAAATATTTATATATATATATATATATATATATATATATATATATATAAATATATATATATAAATATTTATATATATATATATATATATATATATATATAAATATATATATATATATATATATATATATATATATATATAATAAATAAGATAAAATTAAAATTAAAATTAAAATAGTTATACTAATTTAAAACATGATCAGTGTCATACCCTGGTTCAAAAACAATACGGAAGAAAATTAATTAATTATGATATGATAGGAAATATCAGACAAAAGGAAAACAATGCTACCATAAAAGACAAAAGGATCTAAATTTTAAATATGAATAATACACATGAATTAATCAACATTCAAGAGCGAAGCATACTAATCAAGTTCAAACAACAAAGGATTATCAAAATCTGGAGGCTCAAAATATTAAAATGACAAAATAAGAGAAATGATACAATCCGAAAATATGAAATAGGATAGAAGCTCTGTGAATCCAGCTTATCAAGGATCTTTGCATCCACAGAGGTTCCAAATGTGTTTCGCTCAACGATACAACCACATGGCCGAAATAACGTCAAAAGATCCGACACATTTCCAGACAATAACATTAACGAAAATAAGCAAAAGGAAATTGGAAGGAATACAATGAAAGTGCATTAAGCAAACATATAAGCAATCTAACCAACAATCCACAATGATTCAGATAGAATTAAAGTCTTTCCTTTCTTCACCATTATACAAGACACATTTTCGTTGCACTAAACAAAGTATTAGGAAAGAGTACAAGAGAGCGCCATCTGATGTGAATTATAGGAAATACTTCTGCATGTTTAACCAAAGGACTATACAAATTTATAAGTTTCAAACCCAAAAATTAGAGATATAAAGATAAAATAAAAAATAAAAAAATAAATAAAAAAAATATATATAAAATAATTAAAAAAAAATAAATAAATAAATAAAAAAAAAAAAAATAAAAAAAAAAATAAATAAATAAAAAAATAAAAAAAATTTTTTTTTTTGCGCAATAAACTAAGTAATAATTAATAATTAACAATTATATAATATGTATCCAAATCTTATTATTAAGAAAATAAAATATCAAAGAATATTTTAAAGTTCAAAGTATACAATAGCAATTTCAAATTAGACTAAAACAATAAATAATATATTATAAATAGTATTCAAAATTTCTAAAGTGATATTTAACAAAATTAACTGGATATGATTCATTCTTACAGTGTCGAAATAAATCTGCAAGATGGTTACTGTATTGTGTATTTTCACATAACCTAAAAATCCTATGAAATTAATTTATTAAAATATTTTTATATACCTGTTTACTCATACATGAGTTAAAATTGATTATCTTGTGAATTTTAAAAGGAAAACTTTTTCCTTTATCATAAATGTTTGACAAAAATGAATATTCATTATCAAGAGATAGAGTTAAATCTAAGAAATTAACGCTAGACGAGAAGTTGCTTTCGTTTGGTAAAAGGGATAGATTTGGAGGATAAAATTCAAAATCTATATCATTTGATGAGGGAGCTATTTTAATGAGAATAACATCGTCAATATATCTGTAGAATGTATATGCAGAGTTTATAAAATTTGACTCGTAGAAGTGTAGATAGAGATTTGCGAGAGCTGAACTGGCAGAGCCACCCTGTGGAACACCCTTAATTTGCATATAAATTTTATTGCCTTGCATCAAGTAATTATTAAAAATTACACACTTGAGAAGGTGGTGCACGAAAGAATGATCTATATTCAAATTTTGTCTATTATAGAAAGATTTAATAATATCCCAAGTTACTTTATATAGATCTTTTATGTCAATATTGTTGAAAAGGTCCTTAAAGTCATACGTTTTAAAACCCAAAATATTAATCGTATCCAACTTTTGAATTAATTGATAACTGTTATTGATAATATGAGAAGTTGAATTATCATTTATATTAGAGATGATTTTATTAAGAATAACCAAAAGAGATTTACTAGCGACAGTTGCATAAGATTTATGTCCTATAGTTACAGATCTAAAAGAGATAGGATTTTTATGAAATTTTGGGATCATGACAATATAAGGGAATCTTAGATTGTTGCAAGGTAATTTTAATAATTTATGAAAAGCAATAATTTTCTTAGATATGGATGTTGCTGAAGAATCAATTTTTTTAAAAATATCATTGTGATTTACGAAATCGTTTAAGATTTGTACATAATATTTTTTACATATGATGGCGTAATTGTTGGCAGCTTTATCCACATATGTGATGACAAATTGTGATTTTAATTCATTAATTTCCTGCTTCAAGTTTGTATAGTTAAATGTAGGTTTAGTTATAGGCAAGTTACTTAAAAGATGTTTGATGTTTGTCAGAATGCTAACCTTCCACATATCGAAAGCTTCAATAGGATAGTTTTTACTGCAAGCAATTTTGTATATGAATTTTTCTAGATCAATATTTAGTTGTTTAATTAAAAGAGAGTGATTTAATGTATTTTGGATTCGGAATTTGGTACCATAAAGCATAAGATTTTTAAGTGCTACATTTTGAACAATATTGAGATCACCAGTAATTATGTGTTTATGATTGCTGTCTATATATTTAGAATAGTTTGGCTGGTTACAGACACATAGTAAATTGGGAGAGGAATTTTGATTTATAATAGATTTAGATATATCATTGTAATTGAAAATTTGCCTACCTAAAGGGGTATTATATTTAAATGTTTTGAAAATTTGAGTATTAGGAACAGGAAAGCAGTGTTTATACTGCTGAAATAAAAAATTAAAATTTATATTATTGTAAAGGGAATTTTTGTAATTAATTACACAATAAGTATTATATGTTTTATTTGGATGATAATTAGAGGTAGAAAAGGGTTGAATGTACAGATGGAGGTTTATAAAATAAGCTCTTGTTATAATTAGATCATATAAAAGGTGTGAAAAATGCTCATCCTGATTAAATGACTTTAAGAATATATTATAAACTTGATTCAATATTTGTTTTTTAATATTGAATACCCAGGTTTTTAAAGAATTTATGTTACATGAAGATTTAAAGTTTTTTCTTAACTCAGTAATTTTAGCTTTTATGTTCAGATTTTGACACTTTTTGTTGTTGTAATTTCCTCGCTTAGATCTTTTTGATGAGGCACTAAACGAATTATAATTAAGGATGTTAAATATAGAGATATCAAAATTTGGATTTTTATAGGTAGTTTTTACTACATTTTTATTATTATACATTTGATTTAATCCATATGGAAAAATAGTTTTATGCTGTTTGATTAGTGAATTTTCAAAATATAATCTATCAGCCGGATTCTTTACCATATCTAGAATCGAAATTGAAATATTATCAATACCATGATGGTCAAAGTGGGCATATTCAAAATGATTACCAGTGTGATGATATGCAGGAGGAGGAAGTTGTGTATTGAGTGATGCTCGAGAACTAAATTTCTTAATATGGTTACGATGAACATTAAAACGAAGGTGAAGAGGGGTGCTTGTTTGTCCAATATATGAGATATTACAAGATACACAAGTTAATTTGTATATGCAGTTATACACTTTACAAAAAGTTAAATATTTAGGGTTATTATTATTAATCTGAGAGGGTAAAGCTAAAGGACAGGTCTTACATCGTTTATCCCGGCAAGAACGAAAATACATGAGTTTTGGTGAGTAATGATGGCTTGACATCGAAGAGTGTCTACAAAACATGAAAGAGAAATAATTGGTTGCTTGATATCGATCCCCTATATCCCAATTTATATAGGTTACCGGGCACTAATGTATTGATTAACAATTACACTATTTTGCCAGGCGCTAACAAAAAATACTAGAACTAATCATAGTAGAGATTTTCATAGAGTTAATAAATGTACAAAGTATAAAGGTTAAATCCAATATTTAATTATAAATAAATGAGAATATATAATTTCTTGAATATATATAAAACTAAATATAAATATTAATATATATTAATATAAATATAAACTTGATTATTATAATATATATACACTCAAATTACTTAGAGGCAAAGAGCACTAAAAGATAAAGAGAGAGAGTTGCACTGATAAGTGCATTTTTACCCAAAACTAACATGAAATTCAAATTATCACTAAGATATGCCTAAAGGGGGACAACAAGTAAGGAAGGAGAGGGTATGAGATACTACAGTATTTGAACATTACTAAAATAAAATAATCAAATTTAATTACAGGAAACAAAAGACAGTATATGAACATTAAAGTAACTAAAATTAAGATGTATTAACTTACATATAAAAACATATACACACATAAATAAGAATCCATATCATTTATATATATATATATATACATATATATAAGTAAAAAAAAAAAAAAAATAAAAAAAAAAAAAAAAAAAATATATATATATATATATATATAATAATAATAAAATAAAATAAAATAAAGAGGGGGGGGGGAGAAAAAGAGCAAGTTAAATTACAAATAGGCAAATTGCTAAGAGGTAATAAGAACACAGGATAGACAAGTATTTCATGCAGAAAATTATGAATAAACTCAACATGTAATGTCAAACATTAAAAATATGAAATATAATAAACAGATAATATAATTAAAGGATTACATAGACTTTTGAAGATAATTCTAGCACAATTCAAAAGGTCACATAAAACTATTAAAAAGAATTTATATACTCTAACCATTAACATGCGCATGTGCAGCATAAATTAATGGAAGATTGTAAATTATTGTTATTAATATCAGTTAATAACTACAGTACTACAGATTCAATATAGATCTAACATTTGTAAATTTGCGCATATGCAGCAGATATTTTACAATGTGTCAATAATAAATAAGATAAAATTAAAATTAAAATTAAAATAGTTATACTAATTTAAAACATGATCAGTGTCATACCCTGGTATATATATATATATATATATATATATATATATATATATATATTAGAAAAATGTAATAATAAAAATTCAAGTAATATTAACATCACCATAGAAGCAAAACCACGGCCATATTGTCGATAAGAGAAAAGAGCAGCACCGGTTCAAATTCGATTTTATATATATATATATATTCATTCCGGTGTCCACTCGCTTAGACGAAGAGATGTGAAATGCTCTGTCGCATGTTCTCGTGCGAACGTCTAAACTGCCACGTGGTGGCTGTGCCTGTGAGTTAATATTTCTGTTTTTTATGTTTCTGGTATATAATTCACTTAGTGTTTATTAATTGTCCTTCCACTAGCCAGTACACAGTTACAATGGTGTCCATAGGTAAATAATATCGCCATTGTCAGAAACTGTCTATTCTTTCGGTTTTAATTCAAATTGTATGGCTGTCCTGACGAGAATGCAATTTCGAACTAACCGCCATTTTTTTTGTATTTTCAGCTGATTGTTCTCCATGTCTTGATCTTCAATCTTGAGCTTTTTATTATTGCCTTTTCTCATTTTTGCTTTGTTTGCTTTTTATTTTACTTATATATCTTTATATATATATATACCTTTTTAATCATGATTTTTGTATACTCATCTTCCCCTCATTGGACTTTCAAACTGTTATATATATATATATATATATATATATATATTAATTAAATCAAATGATAACGAAATATTAAAATCAACAAAACAGTTAAGTCACGGTCACAATGCCGAAAAAAGAAATATTCAGCACTGGCTTAATTTTGAAGATTAATTAGACTGGACACATTTACAAGTCTGTGCATCTAGCTATCTAGCTCTAATTAACCCAGATGCATACTTGTTTCAGAATTGGCAATAGTAAGTTACTATAAATTCGTTCCAAGGCAAAAGTCTACAAGCATTAAAAGAGGAAGAATTGAAAAAAAAAAATTACCATTATCATGCGGCAGGAAGTCCAAACTGCACGTGAAGTACGAGCAGAGCCAGAATGAAGATGGTCGAGAAGCATTCAGAATAAGTATGATGAATAAGATCAAAGGGGGGGGACGGTCGATTACAGTGATATTCCCTAAAACCCGGCCAGTGAGTTAGAGTACGAGACAGAACAATTTACCATATAAGTAAAGCAGGAAGAACAGACAAGTGATAATTAGAAGAATTGACTAAACGAGTATTCCACCATCACCATTATATAAAAGGGCTCAAATTGGCTAATGTTACATATTTTTAGCGAAAATAATTTTCAAAATATTAAATATTTATTTATCTTATTTTCAAATTTATTGTTTTTCAATTTTTTATTTTAGTCTATTTTTTATTTCGCTTTTTTATATAATCATATAATTAAGAAATTATAATAATTAATTTTTTTTAAATCAAATTAGCCGCCATAATTGGGAAGTTATGGAATGGTAGTTGGAATGGTAGTTGATACATTGAGTTTATAATTTTAATTACGAAATTAGGAGGATATGCATTATTGACTTCAGTATTTAATAATTCTATAAAATTTGTTAATTTATAATTGTCATCACAAATTTTATTGATTCTAAGAACCTGATTTGATATGATATTTCTAAATTCTGATATATGTAGACAAGAGTCAATATGTTGAATTTTGGAGGTATTAAAGTTTAGTCTTTTATCATTTCAAAGTTAATAGCCAGATTACAATTTTTTTAATTTAAATTTAAGTCTAAAGAGTTTGCAGCATTAGAGCCATTATTACTGGCATTTGGTTGTAAATTATTAGGATAAAAGTTTAAGACAAAAGAATTATTATTATGGGATATACATAATATATCATCTAAATATCTATACATATGTAAATTATGCGACACTAGATTATCGTTTTTCTCATAGTAGTATAAATATAGATTAGCCAATAATGATGAAGCACACCCCCCTTGTGGGATACTAAAGTGTTACTTAAAAATAGAATCACCATGTTGAATATAATTCTCATAGAGCGTGAAATTAAGTAAAATTTTTAAAAAGGAATGTTGAATATTTTAAGGTACTATTATATTTTTCAAAATTTGTAAAATAATTCTAAAGAGATTATTTATATCAATATTATTAAACAAATCCTTAAAATCAAAGGTATAAATACTATGGATATTAGTTAGAGTTTTAAATTTCTTAATTTATTCAAAACTGTTTTTTACAATATATATATATATATGTATATATATATATATCACTCCTGCACTTTTGTATTGGTTATTTTAATTTATATATATATATATAAAATTAAAAAATTTAGAATAGCTGGATTTTCTTGAATTTATTTATTTAATATTGCTTTAAATATTAGCCTGACATCTCCCGTCTCTTGTTTTAATTATATTTTATTTATACATCCACTTAGACATTAGCCTTTCTATTTTTGCCCCTCTTGATGGTATATTATCTCTTGTACATGTTTTTTCGTATTACTGTTATTTATTTCTTACGAATGGCAACAGTATATCTTCTTCCTTTGTGAATGGCAACACTTGTCATTTCTTTCTGTGTTCCCGTGCTTACTAGGTTAGTGTGTTTTTTCAGTCAGTTTTTTGGTATCCAATTTTCCTTTTATTTTTCTTATTTATGTATGTCGTCCAAGTAGAAATAGTTTATAGATATAATCTATCTATTTCTTCAGAAACATACATTTTTGTGTTTGCTTCTACAAAAAACTTGGGCATGATTACGATTTTTGTGGAAGTGAACAATTCATGATTTAGGCTTAGAGCCTTGTCCACGTGTATAGCGTTTGTGCTTGATTTCGTTTGTTATTCTTTTTTCGATTCCATACCTTTGTATTTTGATACTTTTCATTGACTTGTTGATTCGATTTTTATTTTATTTATTTGTTTCTTTATTTTTTCATTTGCTTGAAGATTTGTTGATTTATACTTTTATTTCGTAAGCCTGTTAGATAGTTGAATTTTCGTGTTACAGCTTCTCACTTTTCTTTCATTGGATCTTCAAACCTTTTATATATATATATATATATATATATATATATATATATATATATATATATATATATATATATATGTATATTTATATATATATATGTATATGTATATATATATATATATATATGTATATATATATATATATATGTATGTATATGTATATATATAAATATACATATATATATATATATATATATATATATATATATATGTATATAAATACAGACACACACACACATATATATATATTTCTTTAAAATTTTTTTTAAGAAATTTAGTTACTTGTACCAGAGACTTATCTCTTATAGAAAATGGTCTATAGAGCAATAGTTAATAAAAATGGTCTGAAGTGCATATGGAAAATTACAATAGAATGAACTATGGGCTGGAGAAAAAATCAATATAAATAAATTGTAAATAAAACAGGTACTAAATAGGTATGAAATACCCCTCTTTCCCTATTCCATATATAAGGTAAGCAATAGAAAAACGGATTAAAATTGCGATATACTGTAATTAAATTAGCCTGTAACTACACCAAACGATTAAATGATAATTTAATTTATTAAAAATCGTATATGTAATACAGGTACTTAAGGTACTAATCCCCTTGTTTCCTGCATTAACATACATGGTGTATATATTTGAATAGTGTAAATGATTCAAACTGAAAAACTGTGTGAAATGATTCAAACTGAAAACTGAAAACTATGTAAAGATTCAAACTGAAAATCTACACATGGAGCTAGGCCTTTCCTGGCTTCTACAAATTGATGACATGAAAAATAAATTGAATTAGAAAAATTGAAAAGTATTTACGAAACCATGTACGTTATCAAGGGCCACACCTGGTCCGTTAATACTTAAATTTTGCGTTTCTGTGTGCAATTACAGAAATTATTCACATAGTCCGACGTAGAAGAATGTAGAAAATGGATCAGATTTAATAATAATCAAATAAAATAAATAAACCAGCTTGATGCCGCGTAATAATATTATATATACATATAATATACAGGGTGATTATAATTAAAGTTCCCTGTTTGAAAATGGTCTCAAATAAAAAGCACTAGTCAGAATGATTTGAAATTTTGCGTGAACACTCTTGGAACAATGGAATTTTGCTTGGTGTAGAAAAAACAGTAGTTCAAAAAGTCGCCGCTAGGAGAATAATTGGCGCTTTACTACACTAGAATGCAATACAAAGGTAATAAACGTTGACTGACTCATTGGCTAATGACGTAATAAATGTTCAATATGCTGTCCTTCGCATTCTGAAACAAGCTGAAAGCGCAAAATAGCGTATTCAACAACATATTTGAGTGTCTCTGTAGAGATGTTGTGGATGTGATGCGAGATGCTAGCTTTAAGTTCCGCTAAATTGGTAATGTGTCCATTAAACACCACATTCTTCAGATGCTCCCAAAGCCAAAAATCACATGGATTAAGATCAGGGGAACGTGCTGGCCATCTTGCAGGAAAATGGCGGCTGATGATTCTGTCATCTCCAAAATAACTGCGAAGTAGCCGCTTCACTGGTTTTGTGATATGTGGCGGAGCCCCATCCTGCATAAAAATAGTGTTATCGATACACTGACGCTCTTGCAGTGTGGGTATAACGTGACTTTTCAAAAGGCGTTCATATCAATGGCCATTGACAGAACAGGTGAAGGGGCCATGAGGACCAACTTCCTCAAAAAAGAAAGGCCCGGTAATAAACGCTGCTGTAAATCCGCACCACACAGTGACTTTGGGGGAATAAAGAGGCACCTGGCATAGTTCCTGTGGATTTTCGGTTGCCCAGATTCTGCAATTTTGCATATTAACAGTTCCGTGGAGATGGAAGTGTGCTTCGTCAGTTCACAAAACGTTCCAGGGCCATTCATCGTCCACTTGTATCCGAGCCAGAAATTGAAGTGCGAACATTTCACGTGCAGCATTTTCGGCAGGTAGCAACTGTTGAACATGGGTCAGTTTGTAAGGATAACACTTCAAAATGTGTTTCAAAATTTTTTGCACCGTACTGGAGGGTACGTCTAATAATCGGGCAATTCTAAGTGCACTCGTAGATGCATTAGCGTTACGCTCTTTTTCTAACGCTGTAGCTACGTCTTCCACTATCTCTCCATCGACTGCTTTTCGTCCCCTGCCAGGTTTGATGTCCAGTCTCTTCAAATTTTAAAATCATTTTGCGCAAGCTTTTGCCACGCAGAGGACCAGATTTTAATTTTTTCAACGTTCTGAACTTTCTAAGAGCTACTGAACAAGAGCTGTTATTCTCATAAAACAATTTGACAAGAAGAGCACGATCTTTTCATGATAGAGTCATTGCGACAGAACAATAAAGATTTTTCATTAAGTTATGAAAAACAGTTCCGCTCTTCCTTTTTTATAGCAAACGTTTATTTCAACGTTAGTGTCTTATGCAAATTTGTAGCAGCATTTGAAGAGCAATTATGCAAAACAAGTTAAATCCACTTTTTGTGAAAAAGATACGGCTTACTTTTGCTTAGAATTTAACATTGTTTCAATGGATGAATTTTTTTTTTCATTACTTGCATGCATCTGATGATGAAAGATCGACTTTTAATTCAGTATTCGAAGGACAGCATATTGAACATTTATTACGTCATTAGCCAATGAGTAAGTCAACGTTTATTACTTTTGTATTGCATTCTTGTGTAGTAAAGCGGCGATTATTCTCTTAGCGGCAACTTTTTGAACTACTGTTTTTTTCTTCACCAAACAAAATTCCATTGCACCACGAGTTTTCACGCAAAATTTCAATTCATTCTGACCAGTGCTTTTTATTTGAGACCATTTCCAAACCGGGAACTTTAATTATAATCACTCTGTATATATATATATATATATATATATATATATATATATATATATATGTATATATATATATATATATATTATATATATATATATATATATATATATATATATATATATATATATATATATATATATATATATATACACTCTATAACAAAAAAATCGACGCACCAAGGAGTTGTCCGTTTGTCATAAAAATTGGTGGATGTGAAGAACATACATAGCAAAAGAAACGATTAAAATTTCAGAACAATTTAATGATTTAGAATTTGACCGTATGCAAAGAGAGGAAGTCAATATGGCGTTGGTCCTCCTCTGGCCTGGATGCAAGATGTCACCAGGAGTGAAATAGACTGATAAAGTTCACGGATGGTGTCCTGCGGAAGGTCTTGCCAAATTTTCTCCAACTGTCGGGTTAAATCGTCAACATTCCAGGATGGTTGCAATCGCCTTCCCATAACGTCCCAAATGTGCTCTATGGGAGAAAGATCAGGAGACTTAGCTGGCTAAGGAAGTGTTGGGTAAACTTGAAGGTAATTCATAGAGACCCTTGCCGTGTGCGGCCGGGCATTATTTTGTTGAAAAGTAAGTCCGGGATGTCGCAAAAGGAACGGTAACACAACCGGTCGTAGAATGTTGTCTACGAACCGCTGTACTGTCAGTGTGCCAGAAATACTTCCAAAGGCGTCCGGCTATCAAAGGAGATAGCACCCTAGACCATACCCACCTGAAGCTATACACCTGCCCAGATATACACCTGCTGAATGCGCAGTTCTGATGAGCTGGAGCTCCCACAATTTATTCATTGAACACCAAATTTTATTCATTTGCATGTTCGCTCAAAATATCTTTGCATACTAAATTTCATTACAATCGGACAACTCCTTCTTGATGAGTGGATTTTTTTGTTATAGAGTATATATATATATATATATATATATATATATATATATATATATATATATATATATATATATATATATATATATATATATATATATATATATATATATATATATATATATATATATATATATATATATATATATATACATATATATATATATATATATATATATATACATATATATATATATATATATATATATATCTACATATATATATATATATATATATATATATATAATTTCTTCTATATATGTAAAGATAGTAGTTAAAATTTCACTGGGAAACTTGCCCCACTTTTTCGTCAGTCATGCAAAAATGCCCGAAAGAAACACGTGGGAGTCTCTGCCGACTCCAATACACTTTACTGAACATATGCATATTTTGTTTTATTGTACAATACTGGCAAAAGTTGATTTTAAAATTGCCATTATTAGTCACACATAAAGTCTAATTTCATTTAGCCTTAATTCTGGGGTAATAAATACAGTGATGATAAAGTTTACTGTATAACTTCAACGATACTCAATGAAACAGAAGAAGTTGGTGTTCGGAGAGTTAAAAATTAGATTCTGATATCTAAGTGAGGTAGAATTGAATAATATGTGAAATTTCAATGAAAATAGAGATAATATCCAGGATATAATTAAAAAATGTTAACTGTCAAATATTTTAAATAATTAATACATGAATGTGCTCCTATTATTGTACTTGATAAAAAATAAATTAATTCGCTGAAAAATCTAAACAAAGAACATAAAGAACACTTAAAAGTTTAAATATTTAGTTAAAAATTTAACTTTATCCCCATAATTTTTAATGTAATTTTATTATTATTATTTTTGCCTCAGTTTAGTGAAACTATGCAAAATTTATTATGGACATCAAAATTCATAATAATACAAATACACAATAAAAATAAAATAATTGTATTCGAACATTCCCATAATGCAAAAAAATGTATTGTTTAAAAACAGTGTATAGAAGTTTTCTGAGACGATTTTTTAATTCGTTGATCACTTTGACGATTATTTATTTCTTTTCTAAAATAATTTGCATTTATTTGCATCATAACCTCCTGTTTCGGTCGAACCACAAACAGGACCAGTGATGCCAGAAGAAGGACAAAGAATAACATAAGACGAGATCACAAAGTTTTTTATTAACACAAACAAGCATCACTGACGAAGGTCGGAGGGGGGGGGGGGGGGGGTGCAGCTTCACATTTGGCGAGGACCCAGAAGGCGGAAGACTGACTTCATCCTCAAGAAAACGCCCATGCCTTACTCGGGATTCGAACCCAAGCCCACTAGACAGCAGTCGGAGACGCTATCCACTTCACCGCCTGGGCGGCGGTAAACGTCCTAATGGAGTTAGTGAAGACTTTTAGAGCAAATTTTTGGCGGATAATTTTAACGTAAGATTGGATTAGAAAAATTGCAGAAAGCTCACAGAAATGAATTGAACATCGAATCAAAAATTGTTTTAGAAAAATACCTGCCCCGGAATGCCTTCTGTGAGCACAGCAAATTTGGTTGAACCCGGAGAAAATGTTTAGGGTGTCCTTTTCCACAGCTTGTAGAAGTTTACACATTACGATAGAAGATCGATGGCAAGAAGCATTTCTAGAATATTGAAGATATTATCTTCTCTAATACTATTACGGAACCTTTATGTATCGCAGACCTTATCTATGAACATTAAATTATTCGAATAAGAAATTCAAGGTTGATGAAGACCATCAGGCGCGTCCCCCAAGAAGTTTTTATTGCAGATTTTATGGCAAAAGTCGTATTTCTTGACGTGGTTGAATTAAGATTTACGGCCCATAACAGTATCCGTAGGAATCGGGAGATATTCTGGACATTTTTGAAATGTGTGGCAGAGCCTTCTAATCAAATATATGTCGAGCATGATTAAGGATGTTGAGGTCATAAAATGTATCCTCTTTCCTTCGATCACTTAAGCTGGATTCGATTCGATGTCTGGTTGATATTAAGTTAGCCTCCTTTTTAACTGATAAAGGAACATTTGAGCCATTTGGGAATTGATCTTTCCATGCACTTTATTTGGACTTTATTTGATTTAGATTTTTCACTTTATTTGATTCGAATTTTATAATGGACACGAATACACTGATATCTGTATTCTTTTAAATCCTTTCCAAAATCACACTACCAAATTATTTTCAAATTATTATTACTTTCCTTATATACCTAATGTATAAGGAAAGTATTGTGACGGGGTCGAAAATTCGATTTCGAGTTTTCGACAGGAGAGCACGTTTCAAGCATCTCTGATCACGAATCAAACATTTTTGAGGTGATGTCTGTGTGTGTGTGTGTGTGTGTGAAAGTATGTGTGTGTATGTCAGTGAGTCTGTGGAGACGATATGGAGCGATTCGAATGAAATTTGATACAAAAATCACAATCCGTGAATACTGGAAGCCTGTTGTTTTTAGACGCAATCGAATGTTCAGAGCCCCCCTAAATTTTCGAGTGAAATTTTGAAAAAAATCATTAAAAAATTAAAATCTTTAATAAAGTTACACAAATAGACATTTCTTATATAATTTTCCTTTAGAAAACGATTGACATAAATTTTAGAACGCTAGCACGAACCGTTCTTGAGATATTGCACATTTTTCAAATAAATTTATCAAAAAATCCCATAAATTAAAAAAAATATTTTAACTGTTGAGAAACATGTGCACTTTTCATATGTAATATCATGCGATAAATTTGGTGATATCATTCTCGTGGATATATATCATTCTCGTGATCGCTCGTTCCATACATGAGAAAAGATACTTTGAGTAATACTTTTGTATTTGAACGCCAATAGTCATTTATATGCTATAAGAATAACTTATTTCTCAGTCCATAACGATTGGCGAGATTTTGGCGACGAATTTGGCGGAATATAGCCAACTTGGCAACTTTTTAAAATGTTGCCAAATTAACGAAAATCTCGCCAAATGGATAAAAATGGCGCTAAATCAATGAAAATGACGACTAATTGACGAAAATTCAATATCTTGGAAAGGATATAAGTATCTACTATAAGAATAACCTATTTTTTTTTGCTGTAAAAGTAGTAAATTCATTGCATTATATAAGGAAAGTCATGTGGTGCCCACATCAGATTTTTTTTTTTTATAAACTACGTACATACTCGTGTCTACGATCATAAATGCCTGTACCAAAATAATAATAGTAATTGTAAATAATAGTAATTGATCAAATCCGTCATTGGTGTGTATAACTGATGTAGAATATTTCCCTCCATTTGTCCTAATACAGTACTTGCACTTCTGAAGAATTATCCGATATTTTGTTAAGTCTGTTAAGAGTTTGCCCTAATAAACGTAGGGCCCCCAAAATTGTTGATCTGTTTCTATGAATTCAGTTATGTTACGTAATTGCCATCGGAATTATCAGGCCCTATTTAAGGGATTTCGGGGGCTCCCTGCGAGGCTTTATTTTGGAGCCCTACTCATTTCGTTTTGAAAGCAAAAATTATGTCCTTGTGTAATATTTTTTGTATATTAGCGCATTTCAAAATGGTGTAGTTTTCCTGAGCTAAATAGATTACAAGACACTGTAATGCAACACTTGTGTAATATTAATTAAAGTGCATAAAAATTTCAATGAAACAAATCTAAAAAGTCCATATTTTCACATAAATAAAAATTACAAAATCTTCACCAATTTCAGTATGCAGAATCGTAACATACATGAAAAATAAGAGTAATCCCAATTTAGTATATTTTACAGCACAGTTTTACTGCTAGTCCTTTCTTGATTTTACAATCTGATGTTGTAAATCTTTATTAAAAGTACATAGACTGAATTATTATTTTCCTTATATACATAGTATAATGTATAAGGAAAGTATTGTGACGGGGTCGGAAATTCGAATTCGAGTTTTCGACGGGTGAACACGTTTCAGGCATCCTGAATACGAATCAAACGTTTTTGAGATGATGTATGTGTGTGTGTGTGTGTGTGTGTGCGTGTGCGTATGTAAGTGTGTGTGTGTATGTAAGTGTGTGTGTGCATGTAAGTGTGTGTGTGTATGTAAGTGTGTGTGTGTATGTAAGTGTGTGTGTGTATGTAAGTGTGTGTGTGTATGTAAGTGTGTGTGTCAGTGAGTCTGTGGAGACAATATCTAACGAACGAATAGAGCGATTCGAACGAAATTTGGTACAAAAATTACAATCCGCGAATACTGCTCACATCAGATGTTTTAAAAATGATTTTCAATCAGTTTACATAAAGTTTGTCTTACGCCTTCACAATTGTGTTACATGAACTTCATCATTATCATCATCACTCATCGTGCCTAGTGGCACATAAGGCCTTCAGCTTGCGTCGTCACCCTGGTCGATCCTGTGATGCAGTCCTTCCTTCTGACCAGCTCGCCCATCCCATCAGAATTTTCTCTTGTTCTATTAGTTTCCTCTAATTTAGCTTGGGTTGACCCAGATCTTTCCCACTCGGGCGTCCAAATAAGTGCCACAGCAGGGATGTTATGCTGTGGCATTCTTAAGACATGTCTAGTCCATTTCCATCTACGGTTTTTTTATTTCCATCTCTATTGCTTTCTGTCCAGTACTCTTGTAGAGTTCTGTGTTAATAATTACATAAGGCCAAAATAGTCTCAAAAATTTCCTCAGATATTTAGTTTGCTATGCATTTAACTTGTTGCATTGATCCTTTGTTAATTTCCATGTTTCGACTCCATACAATAAAACACTCGTCACTAAGGAATTTATAAGGTTGAGTTTGGTTTTTAAATTAAGGTTAGTAGCTTTCCATACTTTATTTTGTTTCTAAAATAATTAAGAACTTTCGAAATTCTTAATTTGATTTCTTCATCTGTTCCACCCTCCTTGATCATCAGTACTGCAAGATAAGTAAAGCTATTTACATCTTCAGTGGGTTCACCATGTAGTTTTACATTCACAGAAGTTTTTCATTAATTCTTAAGACTTTTGTTTTACTTTTATTGATTCGTAAAGCAGTAGTTTCAGCAAACTTGTTAAGGCGATTAGTTTTTTGTTGTAGATCACAAAATCTAGAGGCCAAAAGAACAATGTCATCTACAAAAATCTAAATCTTCTAAAACTGATGTAAAGTTGCATAAAATTAAAATCACATAATTTATAAAATAAACTTTCATTTTATTTCCTGAGTTCTTTGAATGAGTTTTGTAAATTTCTCAATTAAATCTTCACATTTCTTGCTTTTTGAGCAGCAAACACCTTAACTCTTCACAATGTCAAAGGAATGCATAATATGCCTTTTCACTGCTATTATAGAAATGCTTCTTAGTCGTACTTCAGTCATTGAAGATCTTAAATAGCATTTTATTAACTTATGCTTAGAAAAACATAAAACATGCTTTCTGTTAAGGCTACAGACATTGGCATGCACAGAAAATTATTAGGGCAACTGACACATTTGGAAAAATATCTTCCAAATTCTTTTCATAGATGTACTTATGTACTGTCAGACAGCTGCTGGCATCTTGTGGTAACATGGAGGATAGCACTTCATCATGGAGGATAGCAAATTCATCAGCAGGAGCTGATGCTGTTATATCTCCTGATTTTAGTTTCGGGTTTTTAAGGCCTAAAGCTTCTGTTTCTTACAACTTTTTCGCAAAATTCTTAATATCTAAAATAACACTGAACACATCAAAGCAATGGCTTAACTGTTCAAATCTTTCTCTCAAAGACATAAGAGTAGTGTCTATTACAGCATTGAAAAATCAAATAGTATGGGTACACGTCAACGAATTAAACTTTAAAATCAAAGACAGCCAAAAAATAAGACACGGCTTTGGACGTGTAATTTTGTACGTCAAGAAAAGGAGATTTTATTACAGGATTTTTAAACCTATTTTTTGGTTGTCTTTGATTTTAAACATTGAAAAAGTTTATTCGTAGATGATTTTTTTTATCCTGAAATGGGATAAAAAAACTTCCTTTTCAGAGTTCTAGATCTAGCATCTCTGTAGTGGATAAAACTCTCTAAAGATGCCACCAATTCTCCTTCTTCTTCCTTAGTTTTTTCAAAACCACCGATTTGAAACTCTTTAATATCAACTAGCGTTGCATTTATAAGTTTTACTCTAGTATCTAACTGCATGACTTCCTGTTGAACTACTTTATTAACTTTATGAATGCGAATAAAAGCATTGTACCAGATCACAAAGCAAGAAGAAAAATTAAATGTTGGGATTTCTTTTAGCATACTGGATGTCTCACTAAAACACGTGGAGTCTTCTTTAAAAATTTTTTCAACTTTTTTGAGATATGTATTATATTCTTGAGATTATACCTACCGGCTTTAGCACTTTCAATCCTCGTATCTCATCTGGTTTTACGGAATGGTTTCAGTGTCAAGCGTACATAAGTAGTCACAAATTCCTAGCGCTTCACGGATGCAGAAAATAAAGCATACATTCTTTGTACCACGTCAAAGAAATTTAGCTCAATTGCTGAAGAAATTTAATGCTTAAAAATTATTTTTGAAGAAATTTAGTGCAACTGCATCACAAACAACTAAATTCGTGCTATGAGTAGAACAGGGTATGTAACGAGGTCTTTGGTTTCCTTGAAGAATACAAGCTTGTGTGCTACTGTTTTTGGCTTTCATATTGCTTTCATTATCCTATGACTGTCCACCTTAATGTGCAAGAGGTATCCCATGGTCAGATAATATATGAAGCAGTAATTCAGTGAGACCTTTTTCAGCGGTATCTCACACTTCATAAAATCCCCAAAATTTATTTCAATGGTAACTGGTCTAGATAACGAATCCACTAATCTTACAATCACACTCAGCTGCTCTTTATGACTTAAGTCTGGTCTGCAATTTAGAACTATAGTATTTGTTTCTGATTGTACTGTTTTTCGTAAGAGAGGTAATTTCAATAGAAATTATTGCACTTATTTAATTTTGAATGTCCTTATTAAGGTATGTAACCAGTCTTCCCCATTTTGCTGCTTGTTGAGTATCACAGCATCATATTTGGCCATTAACTCAATTTATCCCAGAAAGTTACCATTGGTTGTATTTCCCAGATTCTCTTGATCGCCCATTAATGGGAGATTCTTTTCAGTTAGAAACACAATAATAGAAAACAGTATCTTTAAAAATAGCCACCAACTTTTTGCTTCCTTTTCAATTTGATATTGTGTTATTTTGTTCATTCATTTTGAGCCCTGTACCTTCAGGGTCAGTTTTTTCCATTTACACATATGATCTATATGGTTACGGGGCAGTTCATGGTCAGAGAGAGCATACTCGAGAGTTTTTGTCAATCTCTGTACACACGTCTCGCTATATCATTGAATTATTTGAAACAAAGGAAATACACGTCGTCCTTTGTTTCTGAGTATGCAAGTCAATTACGCTTCACCTTCTGACATGATTTGGAAGCCGACGAAAGCAGTGAAAATATTGAAATAACGTCTTATTTCTTTGTCTACGGGAAATGTTAAATTCTCCTCATAAATGTCTATAGGACCTCCTTAATTAAACTAATTATAAAATTATTGTCCACAATCTCTGGCTAAGTTCCTAGATATTTTCAGCCGATTACGCATTGAAGAAGGTTATATTCTTGCAATGAATTTTTTTCTTCTACTTCATGGAGTTGTAAAGTAGCCGAACTATTATTTCGTTATACACCATTGAAGTTGAAGCTGTTCCTACTATTTCATCTGTTTTACCACATTCACATTTACATTTAATGAACGTTTCCTCCCAGTAACTTGTGTCATATTTACAAGTTCTGCAGAACTATTTTGTACTTATTTTTTGCTCTTTAAAGATAGCGAAGTTTTTGCCAGAATCGGTTGATAGGAGTTTTATTTCCCCACAATCGTTCGCCTTATTCCCTGAATCACATTGTTCCTTGTCCTCAATAGTCACACTATCATCTTGCATTTTCTTTAAAAAAATTACTAAACGCGCTTTCTGTTTTCTCCAACAATTACTTCTTGTGCTTTCTCTTTTAAGAACACGATAAGTATTTTCCATTCATTTTTCTTTTAAGATGAACCACAAGTGGATACAATCGTGGATTAACGCGAAGTCAACAAAGACGCTACGCAGACAGAAACTACACAGGCCAGAAATTCGTGATCGGCAGATATTTTTACGTTCGAGTAAATGATGATATCCGTCCTGTCCGAAAGGCAGTTTATTGAAAACGTATTCTAGAAAATACCAGATGCAGCAACATTTGTTGGCAGATACACGTTAACACGTTTGTCTGTTGAACATAATTCTAGGCTTTTCGATTTTGACGGTGGTCCTAGCAACCGACGGATTCTTGGTTGATCTCTAAGCTTGGTGGCGACAATGAGAAACATCTCCAAACGTATTGGTCCAACTATATGATAAAATCGTAGACATTCTGGCAGACAAGACACAGCTGTCCTTTTCTGCGTTATATTCTTTGCAAGCATATCGACATTTAAACTTGAAATATAAGGATTTGCGACTCTGATTTGAGATTTTTGTGATCGATTATATATATATATATATATATATATATCCATAAGAACTTGCTACTTTCTTGTATAAAGCAGACATATGTCAGTTAGACATATGTTTGAGTGACATATGTCTAACTGACATATGTCTGCTAGACATTGTTAGTTAGACATATGTCTGCATCTTGTCGTACAAGCAGCAGTTTTTTAGTGTAATATGTATCGACAGTTGAATTGGAATTTTAGCGGGAAATTCAATCTGTTTTACTAATACGGTCATGAAGGTCATATTTATGTGGTCATTTTAAGGTCATGACTGGGGGCCCCTTCTCCTGCGGGTGTCGTTACGCCCTTAAACAAGCCCAAGAAATTATAAAATATTCTGCTTGGAAGTGTACGAGTCTGCACATTCCATAGCTATATAAAAATCGACGATAGGTTCTGTATAGTTCAGGCAAGGCTAATTTGAACACATTGTGAAAGCTACATGTGGAATGATTGATTGTTGATTTCGTTTTGTCTTCCTACGCCTATGCTGCGTGCATTAGTTTCCCATTAATAGAATTCATTTTGAATATCTGTTTAAAATCGTTTTTATTGAAACATGAAAGAATATGAATTTAATTTCTGAAACTTATGACAAGAATTGGTGGAATTGAGCTTAAGCTATTGATTGAATACAACAAAATTTCAGTTTGTAATTATTAATAGCGTTTAATAGATATATACTATAGCTCATAGTTTTTCCTATACCTCTTTTCAATCAAATTAGATTTTCGAAAGTATATACTATCGACGGATTTTGTGTATATGATTCAATATGATTTTCATTTAAGATTAAACTGAATCAGAATCGTTTGTTGCGAGGAGTTTTGAAGAGCTTCGTTATTTTGAAGAGTTTCGTTATTTTGAAGAGTTTTAGTTATTTCGAGGAGAACGGCTTGTACAATTTGGTATATCCTACTTCTCGTCCACTTGAGTATTAAATCTCGTTTCAGCCTTAGATCTGAGGAGAAGCAGAGGAGGAGAAGCAGCAGAGGTGGCAAACGAGCCCATGAATCAAAAAAGAAATGACTCAACGAGACATGAAACGATTGCCATTTTCTCGTACCTAATTTAAAGAAAGATTCTGAGGAAAGCTAGTTGCGTAAATATTAAACAAATTGCGGAGGGAAAATTGTCTGCAAAACGGGTGGTGCAAGTGGATGGAGGAAAGGGGTGGACACAAAAGCTTGAGATCATTAAAGATCGCATTTTATGAGAACTTAAATCACTTCACCAGGAGATGCGTGACTGTTATGAAAGGAAATCACTTTCTGTTGACTCCAATTTCAGTAGTATACCTTTATTCATAGACGTAATTCGAGTCAAAAGTACAGTTTCAAGTCTCTCAAATGCAGTTTTATGACTCCCATATTATAGTACTGGGATACCATATTAAAATGGAAATGAATATATCTATATGAACTTGCATTTCCACGATATTCGTTTACAAATTTTCTAAAAATTATTTTCCAATTTAGCAACAAGTTATGTCAATCCATCCAGCTGCTCTTTGTTAATACATACTATCTTAAAACACTTTAGGTTAAAAAATTACACTTTAATTTCAATTTATATACATTTTTTATTTCAAAATTGTAAATAATTCGTATTCTAATCATATGAATTCTAAACTAATGCCATCAATAAATTGCTAGAACTAGAACACAAAAAAAAATTAGTTTGTCATAATAAACTTTTGTGTGTATGCGAAAGAATAAAACTATATTTATTTTTAAATTGTACTGTTAGAATACAAATCATTCAATATTTAAGATTTTCATAGCATTTTGTTTCTATGTAGAAACACTCATAATTCTCGTAACAATGCTGGTAATGCCGTCTATACCAGAAAATAACGGTTTTAATGATGCTTTTAAATTTAAATAGTACTGAAATAGCAAGTATTATGTAGAGGGCGCTGAAAGTCTATATATGATGTTATAACATGAATACCTTTGATTTAAAAATATAATGTATAGGAATATATTAACAAAGGCAAATTGCGTGATCATGCTTTCATACATTTATGGGATTCCTTGGAAACTCCTTAAGCACAGTTTTTTAGTTTTTTATGCGCAGTAGCGCAAAATTTGTGCAGTACGAAAAATATTGTGCAGCGTGAAAAGGGAATTTGTTCAGTGTGGAAGAACAAATTTTTATTAATTTTTCAGTGCTATTGTTGAGATATAGTGGATATATTTTTTTTCGTAAGGATTAAAGTTGCTTAATGGTCGAAAATATTTTATTAAAATATTTACGACCAAATGATCCAATGGTCCAAATAGTCCATATGATTACAATTATACTGATTACAATTATTATGTTACAATGATTACAATTATGTTACGCTTCACTTTAAAGGGCTTGAAGAACTATTTCGATTGATACCATATTTGATTATGCAACCGGGGGAGTTTAACTTTCCCCTAGGGGAGATAATGACGTCACGAATCGCGGCTATTTTCCACAGCAATGATTGAAACTATTCATTATCCTGATCACTGAGCCATAAATAAACCCTTTTATGCATGATTATGTCATATTTTGTTCTATGCTGCCATCTTAGAAGAATATAAAATTTCAAATAAACTTCGAAGTTTTCGCTCGAATTTTAAAAGCTCTATCTAATTCTAAATGTTTCGATAGCAAAGTTGGATATATAGACTTTCGTAAAAATCCATTAATATTTTTGGCAGCTATTATGTGCACAAGATATCGACGACAGACAGACGAACATCACTTTGAAAGTCGAAACGTGTTCAGGACGTCCTATAACATATATTGGCATCAAAATCTCGAAATCGAAAATTTTCGTGAAAACTATACTTTCTTTATATCGTATTACATAGTATGAGAAAGAAGAAAACATTGACATAAACATGTATTTAACATTTTTTTTTCATTCTACTGTTTTATGCTCTATACAGCGCTGTTTTATTTCTATAAAATGCAGAGTAAAAATCTCGATCAAAATATTTTTGCTGCAGTTATTAATATAAAAATATATTAATAACAAATATTTTTATTAATATATATATTAATATATTTTTATTAATATATTCTTATTAATATAAAAATATATTAATAAAAATATATAAAAATATATTATTAAAATATAAAATATATTAATAATATTAAATAATAATTAATATGAAAATAATTTTATTTATATTTTCGTATCACATTTTATTATATTTACGAATTCAAGTATACATTTTTAAATGATAGTTCATTTTATAAATAATGAATTTTAGTAATTTAGTTAATTTTAAATATGTTATCTTTTTTCGAGGGTCACCATTTTTATAATTCTACATTTGAGGTTATACATTTCATAGCCAAGTTAGCTAAGGAAGTGCTGTATGCCCTCCCTCCTCGCCGAGATGCAAATTTAAGATATTTATATAATTTCTAAAATATCCATATTTTGAATTTTGACGTTTCCAGCAAAAAAACTCCCTGACCGCGCTCCCTTCTCGTTCTCCCGCCCAGCAAAAAGACTCCCTGACCGCGCCCCCCTCTCGTTCCCCCCGCCATTTATATGTTGCGAATAGTATCCCCTTGTGTAGTACGAAAATTTCCTGTTTAAGCCCCTTGATGACTTTGTACTGAAAGGTCCGTGAGTGTACACATTTACTTATTTATTATTTATTCCATAGTTATTCAGAGGCGAAATTGTGCCTCCTTTTTATTTCACACTTAGCAATTTATTCCTAGCTTACACCGAGGAGCATCGGGAAGCGGGAAAAGAGTAACATAAATCGCAAGAAATGGGCTAGTCACGACAGGAAACGTTCGATTCCTGATTTCCTTTCCTCGGATCTCAAAACAGATGCTGAAAACTATATTCGCGTAAATATTTAACGAATTACGGCGTGAAATCTATCGCGCAACGCGCAAAATAGTGGAGGAAAGAAGATATTGGAGGCATTAAAGGTCTGATTTATGAAGATTTATTACTTCGCTACATTAAAGACTTGACAATTTCCTATAGATGGTTTTTATGTACGCTAGACTTATTATGGGATTCTGTAGATAATATGGCTGACATGACCCTATATATAGCCTTTCTCATACAGATGGTTTTCATATACGCTGTTTATGACATGAATGGAACTAAACAAATTGGAACATGAGAAAGTTGAAGAGTTCTCAACACCAGTAGCGTATTTTGAAATCCAATATGGGGGGGGGGGGGCTCAGTTTTAAATGAAGCTTATATCAATCTTAAGGGGGGGGGGTCTAAGTTAGAGGTCTGCACGGGTTCGGGTCTTGCACGACCTGGCCGACGGACCTGTCCTGACCACGTTTTATTAAATTCAGGTCGGGTCAGGACGGATCAAAATGAATAGAAAGGTAAAAAATCTGATGTAGGCAGCACATGACTTTCCTTATATAATGCAACAAATTTACTACTTTTACAGGAAAAAATAGGTTATTCTTATAGTAGATATATTCTTTCCAAGATATTGAGCTTTCGTTAATTAGTCGTCATTTTCATCGATTTAGCTTCATTTTTATCCACCTGGCGAGATTTTCGTTAACTTGGCAGCATTCAAAAAAGTTGCCTAGTTGGCGACATTCCGCTAAATTCGTCGCCAAAACCTCGTCAAGCGTTATGGGCGGAGAAATGAGTTATTCTTATAGAAGATAAATGACTATTGGCGTTCAAATATAAATGCATTACTCAAAGTATCTTTTCTTATGAATGGAACGAGCTAGATCCACGAGAATGATGTCACCAAATTTATCGCATAATATTATATATGAAAAGTGAACATGTTTCTCAACAGTTAATATATTTTTTTTAATTTATGGGATATTTTTTATAAATTTATTTGAAAAATGGGCAATATCTCGAGAACGGTTCATTCTAGCGTTCTAAAGTTTATGTCAATCGTTTTCGAAGGAAAAATTACATAAGAAATGTCTATTTGCGTAACTTTCTTAAAGGTTTTGATTTTTTGATGATTGTTTCAAAATTTTACTCGAAAATTTAAGGGGTTTCTGAACATTCGATTGCGCTTAAAAATAATGGACTTCCAGTATTCACGGATTGTGATTTTTGTACCAAATTTCATTC
Source organism: Amaurobius ferox (assembly GCA_951213105.1). Classification (NCBI taxonomy): domain Eukaryota; kingdom Metazoa; phylum Arthropoda; class Arachnida; order Araneae; family Amaurobiidae; genus Amaurobius; species Amaurobius ferox. The sequence continues at coordinate 160,935,959 of OX578136.1, read as the reverse complement.
TAATCTCTCCATTCGTTCGTGAGATATCGTCTCCACAGTCACACACACACACAGACACCACCTCGAAAATGTTCGATTCGTGATCAGGGATGCTTGAAACGTGCTCGCCCGTCGAAAACTCGAATTCGAATTCTCGACCCCGTCACAATACTTTCCTTATACATTATGTATCTAAGAAAAGCAAAAATATATCAAAATTGAAACATAAAAATTTAAAGTTACATATTGTTACTCCGTATCTTCTGGAATCTTGGGTGCATGCTCAGGATACAAGAACGAGTCCAAATTTCTAGACAACTAACACGTTTATTTACAAGCACAGCGTAAACAGGAACAATATATAGCAAATAGCTCGATACATAACATACAAGATCATTAAACAGCTGTAAGGTACAGTAAAACAGCAATTAAATACTCCATTTCACAAAACTTCAAATACTATTCTCAAAACTTTGACGCCTGTCACAGTTCAATGTAGCTCCTATCACGTCAACTGCCTCTAACTGAGAAATGACTCCTTTTATATTCTCTCCGTGGAAACTTCTAAAATGGGCTCGAATTTCGTAGAATATTTGTTATTTCGAGGTGGTTCTCGAACCTATGAGAAGTCGTCAAATGTCGTGAAATTGGCGATAAATCGCTATATTTGGAAACCCTAGATTCATGTCATAAAAATGGTTGCATGTACGGGTATTTTAACCGTCTGGTTTTCAAAAGAGACTTCGGTAAAGACAGTTTACACGTTCGTAACAATATGAATTTAATAATTGCTAATAATAATAGTAATTAATAATAATTAATAATAATTGATTTGATTTCAAATTTTTGCTGAAAAAGAAATAAAGTCATTATATTATGTAGAGACACTCGTGTGCTGCCCCATCAAATTTTATTTCATTGTATTGCTTCGTAAAAAATCCAGTAGATCCCACTATTTTAACAAACTTTATCCTGCATCCTGTTATGGCTCCTAAATGTATATTCATACACCGCCCAAAATCAAACATAAGCGAGTGAGTAAATAGGAACATAGTAAAGCTAATCTCAACCTATGTGAAAGAAATGCATGCACAATGGGATCAACATATCAATGAATTCGCAGTTGCACTGCGAACAGCGAAGCACGATTCTACAGGGGCGAACCCCAGGAGAAGTATTCCTGGGAAGAAAAATGGTAACACCATTAGATAGGATCTACTCTGTGCAAAATAGGGAAGAAAAATTCTCAATGCAGGATATTGATCGCTTGTTAGCAGAACAAAAGCATACGCTGACAAAGTGCGAATAGTTCAAACACGGAATTATGACAGAGCCTGAAGAGACATCCATATAAAACCCGGAGATAAAGTTTTGAAAATAACGCACAAGCTCTCAATAGCAGACAGAAATATAATAGCAAAATTCGCGCCAAAATTTGAAGGGTCATATAAAGTAATAGAGATCAGAAATACGGTATTAACAGTGCGGGAGCAAAACATCAGAGTAATTGCAGATCAAGTGAAATTATATTATGAAAGAAAAATGATGCCAATTCTAAAAGAAGTAGAGAATACTGAAGAAAGTTACTTAGAAGTTCAGGAAGAGAGAGGACAGACAGAAATAGGAAAGTGAAGAGCAGTCCACGGGTAAAAAAAAAAAGCTCAGGAAGAAGTGGCAGAAACCAGTCAAAATATAGAAAGGCGAGACCAAGGCCAACTAAAAAGAAAATTCTGGCAAAGAAGAAAGCGATTTAAACGGCCAAGAAAAAGCCCATATCCAAAGAAAAGTGTGGAAGAAACCCAACAAGGAGGACCAGAAAAGAAGTTCGGAAAATACGAATTCCGAAGAAGAAAAGCGACACAAACTATCGTACCACCGCGCAAAGACAGAAAATGAATATTATGGGGCGAAAGAGCCACAATAGAAAAGCGGAATTCTTACCTCGAACTGGAAACTATAGAAACCAGTGGGGAAAATGTCGAAAACCCAGACCACCCGACTCGCCCTAGGGCACGATCAGCAATCTGAATGGCCGGAGTGGGGAAAAAGTGTCGGATGGAAAAAAAGTACTGACTGGAATCAACAGCGACCAAGAGAATGGACAGACAGAAGGAGGAGATCAAACCAAGACCAAAACCAAACAGAACGTCAACGTCAACTACCGTGGAGGACAGGTCCCCCGGTAGACGAAAAGAGTGGATCCAGGAGCAAAGACACCAACAAGGAAACGACGAAAACGTCTTCAGATATTGACAAGCAAGACATTAATTAAGTAACAAGTTTTAAAAGTAAAATTTTAAATGTATAAGTTTGATATTGTGAAGTGTATAAAATGTAGTTTTGAACATATTGTATGGCTGAGCTTTGACATAAGTTTTAGAAGTTAAAATTGTATTTATGTCTTTGAAGAAGTTTTAGAGTTAAAATTGTATTGTATTGTGCCTGGGCTAAGTTTTAGAAATTAGTAAGTGCTATTTATGTAGTTTGAATAAGTCTTAGACATTAGAAAATTATATTGATGTGCTCGAATAAGTATTTGAAATTAAAGTTGTATTCATGTGCTTTAAGAAAAATTTAGAAGTTGAGAATTTGAAATTGTAATGTAGTAGTATAGAAATTGATATGATGTTTTAAAATAGTTGAAATTGCAATTGATCGACTTGATATTAGGATTTTTAAAGTATTTGTAACTGTATAGTAATGTTGTTAATTTCTGCAGTAAGAAATAAGAATAATTGTAGTTTGGGTTAGATCGGATAAGCGGTGCTAACATTGAGGTTGGATCGCGAATCTAAGGGGTTTTTTTCCTCTGTGGTTTAATTTGTAAAAAATGTTAGGAAATGGGAAGTTTACGCATCACGAAAATATCTTGATCAAAGAGTTCGGATTAGGTGGATGCATGATTTCATAATTGAAGTCAATTGAGGCAGAAAAAAGGTTAGTGTTTTTAAAGTGAAATAATCATAAAAATAGATATATGTAGTTGATTTTGAAGTAGGTGATGTCGAAGAACGATGGAAATAGAAAGTGTAGGTTCGTAATATTTTATAATCAAAAATATTTAAAATATTTATAAAAGTGTGGATTAAAATTTATTTCTAGTTGTGGATAACGTGAGAGATTAAAAAGAAAAAAAACTGTCAATGGATGTATTTATATAAAAAAAAAATGTGATTCATGTGCAATTTGTTATTTTATGTTTTGCGGTCATTAAGAGACTGTCTAAGGTCCAGTTTCTGACCTATTGTGAAGTACGTAGAAACGGTTAATTTTGTCCGTCCTGTATTGAGACAGGTTATTTTCCCTTGGTTTATTTCAAATTTTTAAGAAATGATCACAGGAGGTCTTTAAGTAACGACGAAAAGGTCGATTGCTCAGAGAGTAGATGGAAGAAGTTAATACCCATCTTAGAGTGGCCACTTTGCTCTGTAAAACTAACCTGGTGATAGTTGAGGTCCGGCAGTCAAATCTCACTCCGATAGCAAATAAGCGGGACGGAGTAGGAGATGTAGGAATTTGGCTTTGACTGCCGAGGAATGGGGAAAGTTGAGGTAATTTTGCACGGTTGTTCTTGTTTAGAGGGATCACATGGGCAAAATTTTATGTTGGTTGGGCCGTGTGTGAGGTGTAAATAACCTTACCATTATTATTTCTCCCAGTATTCATTATAATTTATGCTTACTTAAACTACCGATCCTAACTGATTCTGTTATTAGACGAATTACCGACCCAATTAATATGGTCTGCGTTCCTACGGGAGAGTAGGAATAAGTTTCGAATCGTTAGAGCTTAGTTGGTGTGCCTGTCTTGAGTGAGAGCTGGGAAGGAAAGAGGGCTTCTTAACTAGTGGCTGTTTGAGTAGAGCGTTTTTGGAATGACGAAGGATTCGGGTAAAAGAGTGGAAGGAAACCCCAGTGTAGTAAAGGAATATCAAAACCTTTATCTTTCTGTTTCTTCAGCCAAAACGGTGACCTCGAACTCAACGGAAAAATAACTCTCAGAGCGATCGCATGTTAGAAACAACACTTTAAAAAGGATTCAGACTGAGGTTTTAAGAAGTATAAATGTTCTAAAATATTAATTACATAAAAATGGCAAGAGGGGGTTCAAAGCAGAATTAAACTAGTTAAAGAACTGTATATAAAGTTAGATGATCAGAAATAAATTATATAAATTTAAACATTTTACACAAAGTAATGCGAGTTCAATCTCGACATTACACCAGTGAATACAAAAATGATTAGGAAGGGTCTAGTATTCAGGGTTTGGCGGCAATACAAGGCGAGATAAAATAAGGCCAGTGGTAAGCATAAAAGCTTTAGAATTGTCTCCATTTAAGAATATCACCAGGCTATTAATGGTAGTATCTTGCACAATTGTAATGTATTCGGGGCGTATAATGTATTCGGGGCGTATTCGGGCAATAATAATTACTGTCTACGCCATCTATTGCTTTAAACAGCCAACGGCTGTTAATTCTATGCAGTGCATAATAAATTTAGTTTGATTTACTCAGTGCGGTCCTGTGTTATTTGCCCTAGGAGCGAAAGATCTGAATATCAAAGAAGTTAAGTTTGAGGTCATTTTGGTAACAAAGATAAGTACGTTTATGTAATCCCTCAACATAAATATACCCATCTGTAGAATAAAATAATAAGAAAGAGCCGAGAAAGAAGTTACTTTACAAACATTAGCTTCATTTCTGATGTTTTCTAACCTTTAATCAAATTATATTTGATGTACATGTGTGTTCTTTCTATTTAATAGTAAAAGTTATTTGCCCTACATTATTATAAATTTTATGATTTACTGGTAGTATACCCGTTCTTCGTACGGAATATATAAATAAACTTAACATTTACAATTATGTGCAAATTCCTATTCCTAAATGACATTCTTATTCAAAACATTTCATTAAAATATTTAATTTAATTCTCCTAAACCGAAGTATAAGAATATCTGTTCTCGCTATGCCAAATTATCTTCAGAGAAAGATCTGAATAATAAAACATCCTGGTCCCGTTTGTAAACAAATCTACAAGAAATATAGGATGTGACCAATAAATGCTAAAATGAAATTGCTACGAATTTGGATTAACATATGCCAAAATGAAAGCACTAAAATAGTATTAGAAGATATATCAGTACCATTTTTATTCTGTTTCAACAATTGGCCAAACTTAATATATTCGAAAAATATTTGCCATTATATCAATTATGGCTTTCTGGTTGAAAGTTTGTGGGGATAATTGATATTTTCGATTTATTAAGTTATCTGTTTTATCAGTCATCTGTTTGGCAAATATTTTTCTAACTCATATATTAAATTTAGCCAATTGTTGAAACAGAATAAAAATGCTACGATTACATCTTCTAATACTATTTTACGCTTTCATTTTGGCATATGTTAATCCAATTGCATAGCTATTTCATTTTGGCATGGATTGATCAAATTTTATATTATTTGCATATTTGTTTACAAACGGGACCAGGATGTTTTATTCTTCAGATAAGTTTATAAAGATAATTTTGAATAGCGATAACAGAGATTCTTATACTTCTTTTTAGAAGAATTAAATTAAATATTTTAATAGAATGTTTTGAATAAGAATGCCATTTAGAATACTATAAGAATTTATGCGATAGTTGCAAATAATTGTAAATTTTAAGTTTTTTATGTATTCCGTACGAAGAACGTGTATACAGTAAATAATAAAATTTATAATAATGTATGGCAAATAAATTAAATAGAAAAATAACATCAAATATAATTTAATTAAAGGCTAAAAAACATCAGAAATGAAGATTATGTTTTCCTTTTAAGGAAGGGGATGAAATCTTGTATCATTATGACAAGTAAGGTCTCTTCAATATATAAAATTTTAAAATATAATATAACTAATTGTTTTTAATGGCATATAACATTAAATTTGCTTATAATAATAGTCTAAATGCATAGCTTTTTGTTAACATTTTACAACAAAGTTGAAAAGTGTTTATGACCTTGTTCATTCATTCTGTCTGTCTGTCTGTCTGTCTGTCCGTTAGCACGATAACTGCCGTAAAAATGACTTAATCAAAATGAAATTTTAGTATGTTGTTCAGACGATCTGTAGGACCTATGGGAATATAAATGAATAATATCACCCAATTAGTTTTGGATTGAACCCGCGTTGAAAAAATGAAATACATTGAGCCCTATGGGATCTAATTCTTCAAACATTTTTTAAGAGGATTAAAAATTCACAAATTGCTTCGAAAATTTTAGGTAATATTCAAATTGTTCCATAAAATATATAAAAAAAAATTCAGCGACATATATTCAGTAGTTTTTAAAATAAAAATTAAAATAATAATTACACCTCTTATATGAAACGATCACGTGACCATGATATAAAACGATCACATGACCCACTTCAAAATGATATATGGCATCCATCTTGTTTCAAAATCGTGATTTTTTCAGTTCCTTTTTATTCATATTGAGTGTTGTATCCGTCCTAAAACTACTTTATTTTTGCTTAAATTCTGTGCATCTACATACTAAAACAACGGAAATACAATATATTTGAGTTTAAATGATTATCCAAATTTGATTATTTCTACAATGAAGCCTATTTTTCACTTATGTAAAATGTAAACAGCAAAATATGTAGAATGAGTTGTATTAGAATTGCTGTATTTCTTTAACACAAAATCATTTAGTTCATGGAGTCTGCATGGCTGATATGAATGAAATATTAATTGATTTTATAAAGAGAAGAACGATTTTTTTCGATGAAGTTTTAAGCATAGAGTTTAATTACTTGTAGCTCCATGGTCTAAACTTTTAAATAAAATAAATTATTATAGTATTGTGAGATGAATGAAATGAATGGGAGAAAGTTATGAATGAAATCTTGTTTTTATAGAGAGATCCAGGCGTGTTATTTTTTCTATGACGTCATTTGAATTAATTTCAGTTGTTTTCGATGAAGTTTTCAAATATAATAAATTATCGTAGTATTATGATAGTTTTAAAAATATTACCGTGGAATGTATCGCATTTTAGAGATATTTAAACCAGGCAATTTTTATTTCAATGCATTTGAATGAAGTTCATTTTTTTGTTGAAGGTTTAAGTTTTCAAATATAATAAATTAATGTAGTTTTGTGATAAGTTTTAAAATATTACCGAGGAATGTATTGCATTTTAGACATGTTTAAATAAAATTGCATTGAAGTTGGAAAGTGCTTCATAATCAATGCTTTAAGCATGATTGATCTTTCTTGTTTATCTTGAGAGTACTTTTCTACTACATATTGAGTCCACATAATTTTAAAAACACACTGGACCACAAATTAAAATTCATACCACTTATAGGGTACTAATAGCACAGTTAACGCAAAAAAATTTTGAATTTTTATCAGGTCCCGTTCTCAAGATACTTGACCTTGAAATGTGCAATTTTTGAATTTTTAGTAAGATTGGTGTTAAAATAAGGTAGAAAGGGGTTTAAAAATGGATTTTTTCTTGATAAGCTAAAAGCTGTCTTCCTGTAGCTTGTAAGGATGAAATATTAGTTATTGGTATTTAGCCTTTCTGGAGTTATAGGCACTGAAAATGACGATTTTGCAATTTTTATTTGCTGAATTTAAGTCCATTTTAATTGTGTTAAACTAAAACCTAAATGCTTAAATACTTATTCTGAATAATTATTCTGAAAAATACTTAAATACTTTTTCTAAAAGCTCAAGATATCTAGTTTTTGGGGAAGAAAAGTTTGTTCAGTTATCTTGGATAGTTATAGAATTATAACCATTTCCGTGAACTCCAAGAAACCGAAATTTTGGCACGCCCCGGCAATAAAAATAGACCCAGAAAAAAAATTAAATAAAATAAAATTAAAAAATAAATAAAAATAAAATAAAAATTATTTTGGTGTACACGCAATTGGTAGTAACTATGATAGGAATATAAAAAATAATAAAATGGTCGAACAATCCGCTGTGCTCATTTCACGTGGACTTTTGAATGATTGGTATACAATTTTTTGAAAGCAGAAGTGCTACTCAGTGCATTCTGTAGGAAAATTTATGTATTGCCCACATTTTTTTTCTTTTTGTTTATTTGCTAAGTTTCTTAATCACTACATTACGTGCAAAGTGCATGTTTAATCCTCCAAATATTTTCCGCCCAACTCGCTCTTTTGGATGTTTGGGATAATCCCCGTTTAACGCCACTTTACGCTGTTTCGATTTTATGTGCGCCGTAACAACCCATAAGAAGTCATCGCGTTACGGCTATCGAGATTAAAACGGATATTTATTGACACGATTGTGGGTTTCAGAACGAGCGTTAAGGTAAAAGAAAAAGAGAGAAAAAATAATTTTACGCTCCGGAGATTTGGAATTGGAGCTTTGGACGTTCTCGTTGGATATCGATGCGTGAACCGTTTTTACCTTCATTGGTTATTTTTTATGCAGTACTTCATTAAAAGTGCGGTTAAATTTTATTGATCTCATATTTTACTACTCCTACTGAAATATGAAAATGTGGAGGCAAGAACTGAGATAAACTCATAGGCCCCATCTTTTCATCAGAGACATGAAGGGCATGGGAAACTTTCATCTCTGGAGTTTCCCTAGCATCGCTTTTTTCCCCAGTCAAACTTTTATCATATTATTTGTATTTAGGGTTGTCAAAAACAGGGAAACTAACGCTTATAATAAAATAAATTGTAACTACTTTTAATATGTTTATTATTAAATGGGACCTTGCGTATAATCAATAATAAACTGATTTACAACGTAAATGAAAGAGCAAATTAAGATAAATAAGAATATATACGTTTCGCAAATCAACTGGATTTCTTTCATCAATGCAAAAATTTTAGACTTAAATGGCCAAATAAGTACCACGTCTAGAAATTTGTTTCCTTGAGTTCATATTTTTTGCCCTTTAGTTTTATATATTTATTTATTTTTGTTCTTGTTTGTGTCTCATGTTCATATTTCTCTGTTTCCTATTTTTATTGTCTTATTTTCCTTTCATACCACTAGGTGACGCTACTATATTGTGTCGTTTAGCTATTTCGGTTTGGCCGATATTGCCTTGCTCTTATTCGGGCGTTTAGGTCCAGACTTTTTGCACTGATGAAGGAAATCCAGTTGATTTCCGAAACGCACATATGTTTTATTTACCTTTATTTGCACTACATTTTACGTTATAAACCAGTTTATTAGTTTTAATGCGTTTTATTTTATTTGAAAATGTATGGCATAGAACGTCGAATGTAGTCATATTAATAAAAATTGACCCAATTGGGTTTTGTTGCGTAATCTATACTATAAGTATATAAAGTTTCACCCCGCTAGTTCATCAGAATTCTTCTGGGTGATCAAATGCATCATATTTACTTCCTAAAACGATATTTTGTCGAAAATTTTAACATTTTAGATTTAGATAGAAAACTACATATGAAGAGTCAAACACATTTTAATCCATTTTAGAAATATGCCCATTTATTTATGTGTATTGTAGGACATCCATTTCGATTACGGAAGAAAATAATATTGTTTAGAATTTGCTGTGTTGCACTGACCAAGTTGAGATTCCTGGTTCGAATTCTACTTAGGAGATGGAGTCTTTACGGTAACGCCCAGAAATCAAACGTTCCTTAAGTGTTCAAGGTTTCTTTCTATATTTTTGGCAGGGATAACTTTATTACGCCGTGGAAGTTATGACCTAATGTTGATTCCGCGGAAGTGATGACCTAACATGATTTTTACCTTTCTCCGTTCATTATGCAGGCATTAACTTTCAATGACACTAAAATCCATTTTGAAAATTCATTTAGATTATTTTTTTTATTGAAATACGAAAGAACATGAACATAATTTTGAATGTTAATGATAGAAATCTGTTAATGTGAATTCAAAACATTGGTTTGCGGTAGCTAACCTTTGGTGTTTGATTAACAGCATACCCGTTCTTCGTACGGAATATATTTGTGAGAAAGAAACAGTTATGTACATATTCCTATAATATTCTTTATAGCATTGTGATTTAAAACATTGCATTATAATATTTTGTGTAATTACTAGCCGAATATCCGTTAAAAATCAACGGTCTCACAATAAGTAACCCCTGAATAGCGTAAATTTTTGAAAAATTCACGTTTCACATTTTTTCTTAAAATCAAAAATTTATGGTGCGGAACCCCCTAAAGAACAAAATATTAGAAAACTGAAATTGCTCCTTTTCTTCTTTTCGAACTGTCTACCCGCACACCAAATTTGAAGTCTCTGCCTTATCCTGAAGCATGCAATTTTATCATTTCATCTTTCTAACGTTTTCATGTGGAACGCCCTCTTAAAAGAAAATTTTTGAAAAACTGTATTCGTCTTGGGTTTTTTATCATATGATTAGGCTACATACCAAATTTAAAGTATCTATCAAATTTTAAATTAGGCGCTTCTCATTTATTAAGCAAATCGAACATTTTGGTGTGCGACACCCCCTAAAGTAGCAAATATTGCAAATATGGAAATACACACTTTCTTTCTTTCGAACGATATCGCCATGCACCAAATTGGAAGTCTCTATCTCATAGCAAAGTATGTTTTTCTATCATTTAACTTTTCGAACATTTTGGTGTGCGGAACCCCTCAAAATTACACATATCGGAAATATTCTATTGCACACATTCTTCCTTTCGAGCGATTTACCTATACACTAAATTTGAAGCCTCTATCTCATCGCGAAGCATGTAGTTTCTTTCGTTTCACCTTTCGAACGTTTTTCTGTGGAGATCCCGCCCCCTTAACAATACATTTTTGAAAAACTCACTTCTGCTTGGATTTTCTATCATGACTTTCCCATAAACCAAATATGAAGCTTCTATCAAGTTTTAAAAGGGACGTTTCTCTTTTATTCCGAAAATCGAACATTTTGGTTTGCGACACCCCCTAAATTAGAAAATATTGGAAAACTTAAATTGTACACTTTCTTCCCTCCAAACTATTTACCCGTACACCAAATTTAAAATCTCTATCTCATCTCGAAGCAGGTTTTCTTAACAATTCTCCTTTCGAACGTTTTTCTCTGAAGCACCTCCCTAAACGAACATTTTTGAAGATCCATATTCGTTTTATGTGTTTTCATCAAATGAATAGCTCATATATAAAATTTCAAGCCTCTATCAAATTTTAAAGAAGTAGTTTCTCAATTATTCGACAAATCTAAAATTTTGGTTTTCAGCACCCCTTAAGTAGCAAATATTGAAAATCTGAATTTGCACATTTTCTTCCTCTCGAACGATTTACCCATACACTAAATTTGAAGTCTCTATCTCATCGCAAAGCATGCTTTCCTATCATTTCACCTTTCGTACGCTTTGGTGTGGAGCACCCCCTCTAGAGAACGTTTTCGGAAAATTCGATTTTTCCAGCCGGTTTTATCGAACGAACGACCCGTGCACCAAATTGCAAGTCTCTATCTATTTGGGAAGTGCCTACAAAAGGCGTGACAGACAGACAGGACACGTGGCGATTAGTATATACTAGCCGAATACTCGTTGAAAATCAACGGTCTCGCAATAAGCATCCCTGAATATTGTCATTTTTTTAATAATTCGCGTTTCACATTTATTCGGAAAATGGAATATTTAAGTGTGCAGAACCCCCTAAAAAAGAAAGTATTGGAAAACTTAAATTCCGCACTTCCTTCTCTCGAACTATCTACCCGTACACCAAATTAAAGTCTCTATCTCATCCCGAAGCATACTATTTTATCATTTCCCCTTTCGAACGTTTTTCTGTGGAGCACACCCATAAATGAACGTTTTCGAAAAACTCTGTTCGTCTTGGTTTTTTATCAGATGATCGGCCCATATACCAAATATCAAGCCTCTATCATATTTAAATGGAAGCTTGTATAACTTATTCGAAAAATCGAATATTTTGGTGTGCGACACCCCAAAGAATATTGGAAAACTGAAATTGTGCACTTTCTTCCTTCCAAATTATCTACTCGTACACCGAATTTGAAATCTCTATCACATATCGAAGTATGTTTTTTATCATTTCATATTTCGAACCTTTTTCTCTGGAGCATCCCCTTAATCGAACATTTCTGAGAAACTCTATTCGTCTTGGGTGTTTTCATTAAATGATTAGCCCATACACCAAATTTCAAACCTCTATCAAAATTTAAAGGAAGATTTTCTCATTTATTCGGAAAATCGAACAGTTGTGTTTGCGACACCAACTAAATTGGAAAATATTGGAAAACTGAAATAGCACACACTTTTCCTTTCGAACTATCTACCCATACACCAAGTATTTGAAGTCTCTATCCCATCTCGAAGCATAGTTTTTCGTCATTCCACCTTTCGAACGTTTTTCTCTGGAGCACCCTCTTAAACGAACATTTTTGAAAAAATCTTTTGTTTTGGGTGTTTTCATCAAATGATTCGCCCATATACCAAATATCAAGCCTCTATCGAGTTTTAAAAGGGGCGTTTTTCCTTTATTCCGAAAATCGGACAATTTTGTATGCGGCACCCCCTTAAGTGGAAAATATTGGAAAACTGAAATTGTACACATTCTTCATTCCAAACAACTTATCCGTACTCCAAATTTGAAATCTCTGTCTCACTCCGAAGCATGTTTTCTTACCAATTCACCTTTCGAACATTTTCCTCTGGAGCACCCCCCTTAAACGAACATTTTTGAAAAACTATATTCATCTTGGGTGCTTTTATCAAATGATTAGCCCATATACCAAATTTCAAGCCTCTATCAAATTTTAGGGTGTGCGGCACCCCCTTACTTTCAAGGTGTGCGGCACCCCCTTAAGTAGAAAATATTGGAAATCTGAAATTGCACACTTTCTTCCTTTTGAACGGTTTACCCATGCACCAAATTTGAAGCCTCTATCGCGAAGCATGCTTTCCTATTTTTTCACTTTTCAAGCGTTTTGGTTTGGAGCACCCCCTCTACAGAACGTTTTCGAAAAGTTCGATTTTCCAATGGATTTTATCGAAAGACTGAGCCGTGTACCAAATTGCAAGTCTCCATTTACTCGGGAAGTGCCTAAAAAAAGCGTGACAGACAGACAGACGGAAAATTGGTAAATAGTATATAGTAACTAGCCGAATACCAACTGAAAATCAACGGTCTCGCAATAAGCACCCTCTAAATATTATCATTTTTTTAATATTTCGCTTTTCACATTTATTCGGCAAATCCAATATTTTAGTCTAAAGAACACCCTAAAGAAGAAAATATTGGAAAATTAAAATTCTGCACATCTTGCTTTCGAACTATCTACCAGTACACCAAATTAAAGTCTCTATCTCATCCCGAAGCATACTATTTTATCATCTCCCCTTCGGAACGTTTTTCTTTGGAGCGCATCCATAAATGAACGTTTTTGAAAAACGCTGGTCGTGTTGGATTTTTTATCAGATGATTGGCCCATATACGAAATATCAAGTCTCTATCACATATAAAAGGACGCGTGTCTCATTTATTCCGAAAATCGAACATACTGTCGTTCGGCACTCCCTAAAGTAGCAAATATTGGAAATATCAAATTTGCACACTTTCTTCGTTTGAAACGATCTACCAGTACACCAAATTTGTCTGTATCTTATGTGTCTATGTCTCTATCTTATTGTAGAGCATGTTTTTCTATCACTTCATATATCGAACGTTTTTCTGTGTTGCCCCCCTTAAATGATCATTTTTGAAAAATCGTAATAATCTTAGGTTTTTTTATCAAATGATTAAGTCATATACTAAATTTCAAGCTTCTATCCCACTCTAAATGAGGCGTTTTTCAGTTGTTCGTGAAATCGAACATTTTAGGGAGCAGCAGCCCCTAGAATAGCAAATATTGGAAAACTGAAATTGCACACTTTCTTCCTTTCCAGCTATCTACCAGTATACCAAATTTGAAGTCTCTAACTTATCGCAAAGCATGCTTTTCCTATTATTTCACCCTTCGAATGTTTTACTGTGCAGTACCCCCCCCCCCCCCTTAAATATAAATTTTTGAAAACTCTATTCTTCTTGGATTTTCTGTTAAATGATTCGCCCATATACCAAATATCAAGTCTCTATCTCGTTCTAAAAGGGGTATTTCTACTTCATTCCGAAAATAGAACATTTTTGTGTGCGAAGTATAAAATATTGGAAAACTGAAATTGTACACTTTCTTCTGTCTAAACTGTCTATCGGTACACCAAATTTCAAATCTCTATCTCATCCCTAAGTATGTTTTCTTATCAATTCACCTTTCGAAAGTTTTCCTCTAGAGCAACCCTTGAACGAACGTTTTTGAAAAACTATATTCATCTTGAGTGTTTTCATCAAATGATTAGTCCATATACCTACTTTCAAGTCTCTATCAAATTTTAAAGGAGCCGTTTCTTATTTATTCGATAAATCGAAAATTTTGGGGTATGGCACCCCCTTAAGTAGAAAAAATTGGAAATCTGAAATTGCACACTTTCTTCCTCTCGAACGATTTTCTCATGCACCAAATTTGAAGTCTCTATCTTATGGCAAAGCATGCTTTCCTATCATTTCACCTTTCGTACGCTTTGGTGTGGAGCACCCCCTCTAGAGAACGTTTTCGGAAAATTCGATTTTTCCAGCCGGTTTTATCGAACGAACGACCCGTGCACCAAATTGCAAGTCTCTATCTATTTGGGAAGTGCCTACAAAAGGCGTGACAGACAGACAGGACACGTGGCGATTAGTATATACTAGCCGAATACTCGTTGAAAATCAACGGTCTCGCAATAAGCATCCCTGAATATTGTCATTTTTTTAATAATTCGCGTTTCACATTTATTCGGAAAATGGAATATTTAAGTGTGCAGAACCCCCTAAAAAAGAAAGTATTGGAAAACTTAAATTCCGTACTTCTTCCTTTCGAACTATCTACCCGCACACCAAATTAAAGTCTCTATCTCATCCCGAAGCATACTATTTTATCATCTTTACTTTCAAACGTTTTTTTGCGGCGCACACCCACAAGTGAACATCTTTGAAAAATTCTGTTCGTCTTGGGTCTTTTATCAGATGATTGGCCCATATACCAAATATCAAGCCTCTATCACATTTAAAAGGAAGTGTGTCTCATTTATTCCGAAAATCGAACATTTTGGTGCTTGGTACCCCCTGAAGCAGCAAACATTGGAAATCTGAAAGTAATAATCTTAGGTTTTTTTATCAAATGATTAGCCCATATACTAAATTTCGAGCCACTATCACATTGTGGTCACAAAAACCAATATGCATGTGAAGTATATCAGAAAGAATTTGCACATAAAAATTATTTGAGAAAACAAAACTTTTCCAAACAGGTGAAAATCTATTTATTTGTAAAACATGTCTTAAAGCTTAATATGTCTTAAAGTGATAAATAGGTTGTTTAACTCAGCATAAACATATCACAGCGAAAAAATCATATACAAGTGAAATACGTCAAGCAAAATTTACACAAAAATTCTTACAGCGAACATTGACTTATGCACAAAGAAGCTATTTGTATGTGAAATATGTCTGAAAGCATTTGCACAAAAAGGTAATTTAAATCATCATAAACGTTTGTGCATATAGATAAAAACAGGTGGAAAACCATAGTATGAAAAATTTCAGAAATAATTTCATCATAAAATTTCTTGGAATACTAGGGAACTCTGCCTCTTGCTCGCTTCTCTCTCACAACCTCCTTCGGGAGGTTTTCCCTCCCACTCGCTGCGCTCGCAAAGTTCGTTTCATATCAATCTTTCCTAAAAATTCTACTTTTTAAAATCTCTTTTCTATCACTGCCTATTTTCCGCAGGAGAAGCAAGGATTTTTCTTTGCCCAGAGACTCCAGAAACTGAATTCCTTGATCCTGAGCTCGCTTTCCGAGCTATTTCATGCCAAACTAAAAGTTTAAATCGATAAACGGTTTATTTCATCGTAATACCATATTATTTCTCTATAAATGTACCAAATTTCATTTTTTGTATACTATAGTTTTTACGGTACGAGACAGAGAAATCGCTAGACGTGCAGATACGACGAAAAAAAGTTCATTTCAGAAGTGCATAAAAAGTAAAATATCTCAAAAACTACATCGAAATTAAAAACAGGGGCTCCGTCCTGCAAGAATTCACCCATGTAGGTCCCTGCCTACAAAAAATCGTGGTCTTGCTATTATTAGTCTATCCAGGACACTAATTCGCAGCTCAAATATTTTGTCTTTGATTTTGACATTAAATATCTCTTAAACTACAATATATATATCAAGAAACGGTTTATTTTAGCGTATTTACCAAAGCTTTTTTCTACAAGTGTACCAAATATTATATATTTATATGCATTAGTTTCTGCGGTTCGAAGCAAAGAATCTTGAAGAAAGAGAAATTTGTCAAACAGCGGCGTTAGCGGCAGATACTTTTTTAACACTTTACAACAAAGCTGAAAAGTGTTTAAGACTTTGTTCATTCTGTCTGTCTATCTGCCTGTCTGTCTGTCTGTCCGTCTGTCCGTTAGCACGATAACTGCCGTAAAAATGACTTAATCGAAATAAAATTCTAGTATGTTGTCCAGACGGTCCGTAGGACCTATGGGAATATAAATGAATAATATCACCCAATTAGTTTTGGATTGAACCCGGGTTAAAAAAATGAAATACATTGAGCCCTATGGGACCTAATTTTTCAAAAAATTTTTAAGCAAATTTAAAATTCACAAATTGCTTCGAAAATTTTAGGTAATATTCAAATTGTTCCATAAAATATATAAAAAAAAAATCAGCGAAATATATTCAGTAGTTTTTTAAATAAAAATTAAAATATTAATAACACCTCGTATATGAAGCGATCACGTGACCATGATATGAAAAGATCACGTGACCCACTTCAAAATGATATATGGCATCCATCTTGTTTCAAAATCGTGAATTTCAAAGTTCTTTTTAATTCATATTGAGTGTTGTATCCGTCCTAAAACCACTTTATTTTTGCATAAATTCTGTGCGTCTACGTACTGAAACAACGCAATGACAATATATTTGAGTTTAAATGCTCATCCAAATTTGATTATTTCTACTACGAAGCCTATTCTTCACCTATGTAAAATGTAAACAGCAAAATATGTAGAATGAGTTGTATTAGAATTGCAGTATTTCTTTTACACAAAATCATTTAGTTCATGGAGTCTGCATAGCTGATATGAATGAAATATTCATTGATTTTACAAAGAGAAGGACGATTTTTTTCGATGAAGTTTTACGCATAAAGTTTAATTACTTGCAGCTCCATGGTCTTAAATTTTAAATAAAATAAATTATTATAGTATTGTGATGAATGACATGAATGGGAAATTATTTATGAATGAAATGCTGCTTTTATGGAGAGAGCCAGCCGTGTTATTTCTTCTATGACGTCACTTGATTTCAAATATAATAAATTATGGGTGTATTAGGATAATTCTAAAATTATTACCGAGCAATGTATAACATTTTAGAGATGTTTAACCCAGGCAATTTATATTGCGATGCCGTCATTTGAATGAAGTTCATTTTTTTCGATGAAGGTTTAACTTTTCAAATATAATAAATTAATGTAGTATTGTGATAAGTTTTAAAATATTACCGAGGAATGTATAGCATTTTAGACATGTTTAAATAAAACTGCATTGAAGTTGGAAAGTGTTTCATAATCAATGCTTTAAGCATGATTGAACTTTCTTGTTTAAATATAGAGAGAAACATTAACTTTTAAACACAAATATATATATATATATATATATATAT